>JAKSZT010053833.1:3107507-3415134 GCA_026826555.1 Tolypeutes matacus
AAAAAAAAAAAAAATGTGTATGTTAGTGACATGACTTACTACTGATAAGGTGAGCTTTGATTGCTGGGCTACTGTTACTACTGTTTTCCAGGTTTCTCCTTTAAAGTCATGTCCCATCTCTCCCTCCCTTTCCATATTCTATTCCATAGAAGCAAATGCAGCCCATACTCAAGAGTGGAGAATAGTTCATTTCTACTTTGTTCAGTAAGGGAGTGTTTACATAAATTATTTGGGATTGTTCTGTTTGGGAGATCTGTTTATTATTCCTCAATTTATATACTCAGTCATTTATTTACATCAGTATGGAGTCATAGATATTTATTTAATAATTTAAATTATCATCTAGTACTATGTTCTTTATTTTGTTGCACAAAATGTTCTATCCTTGGCCATTGTGAACTCTTTTTAGTTAGCTCTATGGTATCTTCATTAAGAGAATGCTAATGTATCCATTAAAATACCATATATAACTATTGATGTTCATTATTTCTGTTTGGTTCCTTTTTAAGTTTTCTAATTCTTCCTTTTGTATATGTACTGTCTTTCTGATTTCCTTCACTTCAATGTCCATGTTTTTCATTAGCTCATTGAACTTATTAGGGAAACTTCGTTTAACATCTTCAATTAGTTCTTCCAACATTTGGGTTTCTTTAGGGGAAATTCCTCTTATTTTGTTTTGTTTGTTTGAATGGGTCATCTCTTCCTTTTTCTTTTGAAGCTTTCTGATCTTTTAATCAACTTCTGGACATTAAAATATTTTGTTGTTCTACTCTGGAAGTCAGATTCTCCTCTTTCCCCAGTGTAGCAGTTTGGTATTGCTTATGAATTCCAAAAATAGATATTGGATTGTGTTTGTAAATTGGTCTGTTTCTCTGGGAATATTAAATTGTATTGAATTCAGAGGTTTCACTTTTACTTGATTAAATTATGATTAAGGCTTTGATTTGGCCATGTCAGTAGGACGTTGAGTCCCCAGCCCCTTGGTGGGCAGGGCTCAGAAGGGGACAGGGACTCACAGAGGAGAGAGTGAGAGTTTTGATGCTGGTGCCCCGGGAAGTAAACACATGGGAGAAGAACACAGAGGAATAGAGACAGCTCAATAGACACAGCAGAGGCCCCAGGAAGAGAAAGCCTGACAGTCTATAGCAGATCTTGTGGAGAGAACAGAGCAGCTGGGTCCAGGAAGAATTGAGCCCTGGGGAGAGAGATGAGCCTTATGCCAGTCTACAGCTGAGACCAGAAGCAGCTGGGACCATGGAACCTGAAGAGGAAGGCTGACCCCTCACAGAGGCCAGCAGTCATCTTGCTCCAACACATGGCAACAGACTTTAGCGAGAGCAGTAATGTACTCTTTATGGCCATGTGCCTGTAAGCTTCTAGGCTAAATAAAAATCCTTTATCAAAACCAACGAATTTCTGGTACTTACATCAGCACCCATTTGGCTGACTAATAATGCACCCAGGATATTAGAGCAAATTCTCTGTTTACTGAGGCTCAATTTCAACACTCAGCCTAGTTTATATGTGAACTGTACATCAGCACTAGGCTCTTCTCAGGTCTTCATGAACATGCATACTAACTTGGACATTCACAGTAGTGTCTAAGAATACCTGAGTATGGGTTATAGGAAGATGGTGGAATAGGGAGTTCTAGGAATCAGTTCCTCCTTCAGAACCACTGTTGAATAGGTAGAAACTGTCCAAATCAACTATTTCAAAACTGCAAAGCCTAGAACACTGCATAACGTCCATAGAAGAACATAGGCAAATTATGGTAAAACACAGTAAACTGCTCTATCCACGTGGTGGTTGCTAGCACCCAGCCCTCATTCTTGGGGCAGACCCAGTGGGATCTGGACCCAAGCATAGCTTTCTGGTGCCAGAAAGGGATATTTCCTTAAGATCTGGGGTGGGCATGGGACAATCACAAGTCACAGCTTTTGATTATACCTCAGCTCACTGGGGGTCTGGCTCAGAGGTGGCCATTTCTCCAACGCACCCCAGACAAAGGTGATGGAGGACTCTCAGAGATGGTGTGCTCCCTCAGAGCCATGGAGGACAGCTGAGGGGCTGCACCTGCTAGGCAGGTCAAAATGCACAGCTTTGGGAGCCACTGAAGGAACGTCCACACCTTCCTGCTCCATCCCTCGACCCCTCTCCATGGGGTTCGGAGCTGGCAGGCACTTTCTTTGTGGTCCCTTGCCTTGTTCCCTCTATGAAAGGCTGATGTGGGAAACGCCTCTCCGGAGTGCAAAAGCAGCTTAGGACAATGAATGCAGTGTAAGAAGTGATTGGCACATGTGGCCTGGGCAAATGTTTGTCTGCTTTAAGTCTGGCAGTGGAATAGCCCATAAGGGAGGAGATCTGTGTCCCGGGAAGTAGTGGGGACATTTAAACTCCAGTAAACCGGGAAACTCCTAAGCTAGTAGGGGGGTCAATCCCAGGAAAACACAGGGCCATAAAAGACACAGAGGACCCTCCATTTGTGTTTGCATTGTACGGACATTCCTGATAGGAGGGCTGACACTCAAGAAAATCTCTGTCATATCACCAGCTAGTTGCAAATTCAAGAAACAGATATCTCGTGAAATAAACACCAAATTTAAGAAAATAAAGTGTACCACAAAAGATTATAAGACAAGGAAATAGGAAATGATGGCCTATCTGAAGAAAGAGTATAAAAATCCAGACAACATCAATGAAGACATACCAGACAAATAGTTTTAAAAATCTTCTTCAATATGCTTGAGGAGATAAAGGAAAATACAGATAAATAACTAAAGTATATCAGGGAAACAATGAATAAGCAATATAAAAATCTCAGTAAAGATATAGAGGTTTTGGAAAGGAAGTGACCAGAACTACTGGAGTTGAAGATGACAGTAACTGAAACGAAAAGTTCCCAGGAAGGTTTCATGAACAGATCGGAACACCAGACAGGATACCTTGGAAATAAATCCAACCCATCACAAACTGATCAAACTGGTAAATCCAAAGGACAAATAAAGAGCTCTGAAAGCTGTAAGAGAAAAGCAATGTACTATGATGCACAAGAGAGTCCCAATTAGATTAAATGCCAGTTTTTCATCAGAAACCATGGGTACAAAAAGGTGGATTGAAATACTTAAAGTACTGAAAGAAAACAATTGCCAATGAAGAATTTTATATCTGGTGAGACATTCTTTCCGTAATGAGGGAGAGATTAAGATATTCCCAGATAAATAAAAGTTCAGGGAATTCATAACCACCAAACCAGGCCTGCCCTACAAGATATGCTAAAAGTAGTTCTGGATGAAAGGATGGACACTAGATACTGGTACAAAGAGGCATAACGAAATAAAGACCTCTGGTAAAGGTAACCATTTGGGTAATTATAAATTACAGTACTGTTGTATTGTATTGTTTGGTATGTAACTACACTTTTTACTACAGGTGTTAGAATGCAAGTGCATACAAAGTAATGATAAAAACTATTGTTTTGGATATATATGTACAATGATATTAATTGTAACAAGTACAAAAAATGGTGGGAGGACAGATGGAGGGTATAGGAACAATTTACATGTATATTATTGAAGTCAAGTTATAGCAAATCAAATATGATTGTAAATATATTTATGACATTACATTTTAATCCCATAGTAACCATAGAGAGAATTTATGAAAAATATATCCAGATAAAATTGAGAAGAGACTCTAATTGGTACAGTAGAAAATCAAATAAATATGAAAGTAGGCATAAATGGAATAAATGAGGGACAAAACAGCTTTTTACAAAAGCTAAATAGCAAAATGACAGAAGAAAAGCATGCATTACCAGTAGTGACTTTAATGTAAATGGATTAAACTCTCCAGTCAAAAGGCAGAGACTGGCAGAATAGACAAAATGCATGAAACAACTATATGTTGTCTAGAAGAGACTCACCTTAAATTCAACACGAGTATTTATATTAAAAAAAGAAGAAAGATTACAAATCAGAGACCTAACCTCAAACTGGAAGAACAAGAAAAAGAAGAACAAAGTAAACACAAAGCAAATAGAAGGAAGGAAAATGACAGAGATTAGAGCAGAGATAAAAGGACTAAAGGATAAAATATCAATAGAGAGAATCAACAAAACCAAAATTGGTTTTTTGAAAAGATGGATAAGATTGACAAATCGTTATCTAGGGGGAAAAATGTAACCAAAGATATAAAGTACTTGTACACAGGAACCTAAATAATATTGTTAAAAGAAATCAAAGAAGACTTAAATGGAAAGTCATTCCATGTTCAGAGATTGGAAGACTATTGATAAGACGTTAATTCTACTAAAGTGACTCACAGATTCAATGTAATCCTAATCAAAGTCCAGCAACCTTCTTTGCAGAAATGGAAAAGCCAATTATCAAATTTAAATGGAAGTGCAAAGGACCCCATATGGTTAAAGCCATTTTGAGAAAGAAGAACAAAGTTCAAGGACTTGCACTTCCTGATCTTAAAACTTATTGCAAAGCCACAGTAGTCAACACAATTACACTGGCACCAGGACAGATATATAGACAAAAGGATTTTATTGAATCTGTAAATTGAATTGAGAATGCAGATATCAACCCTGATATTTATTATCAACCTATTTTTGACAAGGGGCAAAGCCCACACAATTGGGAAAGAAAAGTCTCTTAAACCAATGGTACTGTGAAAACAAAATCTCCATTTGCCAAAAAAAGGAGGACTCCTACCTCACACCTTATAGAAGAATTAATTCAAAATGGATCAAAGAAATATAAGAGCCAGAACTATTGAACTCCTAGAAGAAAACATAGGGAAGCATCTTCCAGACCTTGTATTAGGCAATGGTTTCTTAGACTTTACACCCAAAGCACAAGCAACAAAAGAAAAAATCGACAAATGGGACCTCAACCAATTTTTTAAAAATGAGCATTTCAAAGGACTTAATCCTGAAAGTAAAATGACAGCCTGCACAATGGGAGAAAATATTTGGAAACTACATATCCAATAAGGGTTCAATATCCAGAATATAAAAAAGGAAACTTTCAACCGTAAGATATTAATAATAGGGGAAACTATGTGTGTGTGTGGGGGGAGATGGGGGGGATAGTATATGGGAATTCCCTGTACTTTCAGTGTAAATTTTCTATAATTCTAAAACTTCTCTAAAAATGAAATTGATATAAAAAATGGGCAAAAGACTTGAATAGACATTTCTCCAAGTATATATATAAATTGTCAAAAAGCACAAGAAAGGATGCTCAACCTCTTTAGTCATTAGAGAAATGCAAATCGAAACCACAGTAAGATACCACTTCACACCCACTAGGATGACTATGATTTAAAAAACCATAATATTATAAGTGCTGGAAAGGACGTGGTGAAATAGGAACACTCATTCATTTCTGGTGACAATGTAAAATGCTGTAGCCACTGTGGAAGACAGTTTGGCCGTTCCTCAGAAAATTAAGTATAGAATTACCATGTGATCCAGCAATCCTGCTTCTAGGTATATACCCAAAAGAATTGAAAGCAGGGACTTGAGCAGATATTTGCACACTGATGTTCTAAGTGGCCTTATTCACAATTGCCAAAACATAGAGACAACCCAGGTGTCAACAACCAAGGAGTAGATAAACAGAATGTGGATATACACACAATGGAATATTATTCACCCATAAAAAAGGAATGATGTTCTGATACATGTGACAACATGGATTAACCTTTAAGACATCACGTTGACTGAAATAAGCCAGACACAAAAGGACAAATATTGTATCATCTCACTGATATAAAATAATTAGAATAAGCAAACTCATAGAGTCAGAATTTAGTATATGGGTAACCATGGGACAGGGTAGGGGTGGGAGTTTCGATCTGGGATGATGGATAAATTGATAATGGATGATGATGGTAGCACAACTCTGTGAACATAATTAACAGCACTGAATTATATATCTGAGTGTGATTAAAAGGGAAAATTTAAGGTTGTGTATATGTTACTAGAGTAAAAATTTTAAAAAAAGAAGTCATAGAAATTCACAACACAGTGAACCCTAATTTAAACCGAAAGTTATAGTTAATAGTACAATTATGAAACTGTGCTTTCATCAGCTGTAACAAATGTCCCACACCAATGCAAGGTGTTGATAATAGGGTAGTATTTGGGAATCCTGAATGTTATTCATGATTGTTCTATAAACCCACAACTTCTGTTACAGTAATTTAAAAAAAAATCCCCAGCATGTGTGAATGTTTCCCATCTCGCAAATGAGTTTTTCTCCTCCGGAGCCCCAGGAACTGTGCTGCATGCCTCAATCTCAGGCTTTTGCCCCAGAAGATGCCATCTGCTAGGCTCCAATCTACCTCTCACCACTGCTTCTCAGCCCCAGGTAAATTCTGGATTAGGAGATTCAAAGCACGCCTTGCCTGAGCCTTCCAAGTAGTGGATTGAAGCCAGCCTACAAGCACAACCACTTTCCTAATAACCAGGCACCAAAGACCCACGTGAGGTTCCTGGGGGGGCTGCCAAGCCACTATTTGCCCCCTAGACTGCTGGGCTGAGCAGGACGGGGAAGGGCCTCAGCTCAGCTTCCCTGTTTTTAGGGTTGCTTTTTGATGTCTGCCTTTGGGTGGTGTGTACAGATTTTTGTCTGATTCTTATTTATTTCTACTGTTTTCTACAGCAATCATGTGTATTTCTTCTATAATTAAAAAAATAATAATACTATAAAAAATTAAAATACTGAGCCAGGGAAAGTATATAAAGTATATAAAATAGAAATTAGTAGCCAGGAAGAAATAAATGGCAGCTGTTATAACCAAAATCATAAGTGTGACCCTTTGCTTCTAGTCAGCCAAAGCATAAAGGGAAATGCTCAGCTTTAAAATTCTCATTATCATGAAGATTAAAATATACCATCTCCAAGGGGAAAAAAAAGCTCTAAATAGAAAAGTCTTACTGCGAGGCACTTTTCATATCCGTTTTATAACTCTACTTTGCGACTCCATCTGATTTTTCTGTCTTATGTGTAAAGGAATATGTTGGTGATTTTTTTGTTGTTTTAATTTTCTTAGAAACATCTATTTTAAGAAAAGAAAATCACATATGATATAACGGCTGGTAAATACTCAGACTTTCACGTTTGTCACAAAGTTGACTATTTCTAACTCTAGCAGGATTTGATCTCCAGCAACCAGAAAGTTACATATTTTAAATTGATTTTGAATGACTTTTCCATTACTTTGCTTCCTGCCTTCCTAACAATTCATTCTCTTTTCCTCTGTTGATGATATAGGCAGTATAAGCCAAATCAGTACCTTTAAAAGCAGTTTGAAGGGTCAAGTAAATAAAGCCATTTATCACCCTTAATAAGCAAATGCTCTCTAGAGGGCAAATGTTTCAGCTTCTTCCTTCATTATTCCTGGTTAACTTTTAGTTCCATCAAATGTTAAAATATTTGGATTTGCACTTTTTCTACTTGGTAGAATTTTAGGTAATTTCATAATCAGAGCAAATAACCATTTGACTCTAGCTTTCTCCTTTCTTGTCCCTTTAAAACATTTCAGTACCTGATTTTGAAAGAACAGCAGTAATTTGTCTCCCCATTTCCTGCCAGCCAAACTTAGCTTTTCCTCAAAGTGCAGTTGTATAAATAGTGCCTCATTAAAGGAAATCAACACCTGTTCTGCCTGGCTCAATATTCACAAGTTTGCAAGATGAGAAGCTGCTCTTACCTGAAATGTACTTTTGAACTTTTCAAACACATAACTTTGTTAACCTTTGCTTTTTATTCAGTATTCTCAACTGTGCCTGTGTCTTCAAAACAATAACAATGATTTTTAAAAGATCTTGCAATTAGGTCATTTTAATGGCAGGATAGACTTACTTCCCCATCTCTAGGCTTATTTCTCCTGGCTGAAGGTTCTTACTAGTCACCTGTTAGGATGACTAGCAAATAAAATGAAATTTGAACCATCTTAGTATTTATCTAAATACTAGATAAATCTAAAGAGAGCTGTGATTTTCTGTAAGATATTTGATAAATGCTTCTAAATCATTTATCTGTAATTTGTGATCTATACACATTTTCACACTGGCAAGGACTATCTGGTTTCACTATCAAGAATGATATATTTTAGGCAAAGAAAATGCAAAATTAAGTTATACAGTACAACTGATTTTCCCAATACTCAGCCTTTTAGCCTTTTGCCGTTCCTCTCCATATGTAGGAGCCTTTCCTTCCCTGCCTTGGCTCCACCCCAGGAAGCTGTATGCTAAGTGTTTGGGGCTCAGATTTTTGAGAGCTTGGCCAGGCGTGGAAGAGTACATCGAGGCGGTATGTTGATGTAATTACAGCACAAGAGAAGACGCTGAAGCCAACTGAGAGGTGGAACCCTGGATGTCCAGGCTGCTCAAGCTGAGCCAGGAAAGGGGGAGGGAGACAACTCAGAGAGCATCCGTCAGATCCTAACACAGGAGGGAAATCGAGGTGCCGAATGGATAGGAGCTGGAACAAGTGGGAGGTCGCAAACAGAAGCCATGGCCAGAGTACAACTACAGAAAATGAAGAACCCTCCTGATCCTTTTAAAGGTTGAGCCCGTTGTGGTTATTTATACAGAGATACCTGAAGTTGTTTTGTTCTGAAATAGAAACTTACAGGACAGTTATGGAAATCAGTTCTGCTCACAATGCTTCAGCTAAGGCCTCAGGTTAGATCGCGGGACCCAGCGTGGGTCCTAATCCTTTTACTGGAGTCTTTTATAAATGGAACACTGAGAAAGGCCATTCTCACCCTGCCTTGTGAGAGAGGACTCCAGGGTCGCCTACAGCTGCAGAAACACAGGGAAGCTCTCAGAGGCTGAGAGAGGCTGGAGGCTGGAATCAGTGGGGCAGCCTGAAGTCGAAGAGGTGAGCCAGGTGCCTGATGGCACGCAGCCGAGCCTGGAGGAGAAGGCAAGAGTCTGGCCGCCATTTGAAAAATACCATTTTGTATTCAGGAGTCCAGGATTGCCAGCCGAGGACTTTTGGTGAGACAGCATCTCTGATGATGCCTTGATTTGGACATTTTCACCACCTAGGAACTGTGAGATTTTTCCCTAATAAATTCCCATTATAAAAGCCAATTTCTGGTATTTTTGCATTGGCAACCTTTAGCAAACTAAAACACCCAGGAATTCCTCCAGGTACAAGGGTCCTGGCAGGTTCTGCATGTCCCGCAGCCAGCAGTCCCTGGCCCACACCGCAGGGCTTGGCTGCTGTCCCCCGCATTCTGCAGGAGAGCTCTCCGAGCCGTGGTGCGGTGGCTTCCTCGGGCCACCAGCAGACCCCGCTGCCCCCAGCAGGTGCACAGGGCCGCTCTGCTCCCCCTGGAACCGCGAGCGTTGCTCTGTGCTGGGAACGTGGGCCAGCTCTGCGACAGCCCGCGGTGAGCCGGGGAGGTGCCGGCCGGGACACAAGAGATCCTGCCACTTTTAAGAACCCTTTTTCTTCTTTCAGTGCCTGCCTTAACCCTGCAGTGCTTTAACTGCTTTCTGGAGCCCTTGTGAAAGCTCTTTCTGCCAGTTCTTACCCGTTGTTGGAAGCTTCGAGGGGGGGGTGGGTGAGGCCCTGAAGCATCTCATTCTGGCATCTTAATTGGGCCGGTTCTGTATGTTATTATCATTTTTAAAATCAGTTTTGGGGAAGATGTATCAGAGATTTTTAGGCCCTGGAATAGGTATTTATTATATGACAATCGGACCATTTAATTAACTGGGAAAGTTAGCACTCTGCTCATCTAATGCCTTTTCTGTCAAGGATTCGAGACTTTCAAGGAGACACAATCTATAAGTATGGCAGAATCTGGCTGGAATTTTGGTTGGAAACTGATATTAATATTCATGATGTCGATGCATCGTAAGACGTTCCCAACCAATAACCTGCAAGCAGGTTGTTATTCAGTGTGTCTGTGACACACATCCACAGCAGCCGGCAAAATATGTGCAAGGCAGCATCTGTACCAGCTGGCAAACTCCGCTGCCCTAAGGCCCTGTGCACTGCCTTGGCTCTGCAGCCCCCTCCCCTGGGCTCCTCCCCAGCCTAGATGTGCTTAGTCCCAGGACCCCCTAGGGACTGGCTTTAGACCCACCCGGGACCACATCAAAGCCCACTTTGATCTGTTGATGCCAGAGCTCTGCTAGCCAGTCACTTGGAGTGAATATTTATCTTTTGGTTAAGGAAGTCGAAGATTTCAGAGGATTCTCATTATCCCCTGTAGGCACAAAGGAATGCTACACTGGAATATAGCCATGTATGCAACCTTTGATTTGATGATTAATTTATTGATGATTAATTTAATTGGCATACTGTGGCAGTTAAAGCAAGCTCACTGTTCTTTCTGTCTCATCCTTCCTGTCTTATTTCTTATAAATGGATGCAAAGTGTTTTCACCTTAGCAGGATATTTGTCTCGGTAGCAGGAATAGGCGTGTTTAAGAAACCTTAGTAAGCACGCATGAAGCCAATGCAATTATGCAGCTTCATGAATCTGATACCTGTATAACAATTGGAACATGTTTATTATTTTCAACTGGCATTTTTCTAAGGGTTAGAAGATGTACATTCACCAAGACCATCTTTATTTTATTTTCTCTTCATAAAGGAATATTGGAGATACAATCTGTATTTTGTAAACAAAGGAATCTTTTCTGCAAAAACACTTTTTTTTTTCACTAAAGCCAAGCAGGCTGTTTTCCTTTCTCTTTTTTCTTTTGTTTTGCTTTAAAATCATGGTATGAGTTGGATTCAGATGAAAAGCAGCATTGAAATAGTATTGGTTAGCATAAAGCAATGTGCTTATTGATCAAGTATCCATCACACAGCTTGAAGAGAGGAGCAGGGTAAGATTTCATTGCCTGCGCTAAGCTCCGTGCTGTAGGTGCAATTGTCCTGGATACTGCACGATGAGCTCATGCAGACCTCGACTCTCCACTGCTTACAGGGACTCGATGGACTGAAGCTAATTGTTAGATAACAGCATGTTGTGCTCCTGAAAGCTTGGCAGGGCAGGCTTAACAGAACTCTCTGTCTCCTTCTGGGTATGCTCTGAATACGATTAGAAAGAGCCATCATTAGTACCTCTACTTTTCACTGCCTTTTGGGGGAGGAGGGAGAGAAAAGAGGAATGGCAGTGAAGAGAATGGGCAGGTGAAACTGGTCCATAAACACACATAAGCCACTGGATAGGAACCTAAGTCAGAGGAAAGAATGTCAACTTGTGAAACAGAATAATCTAGGAAAGTAAATATAGTTTATGAAAATCTCAAATCTGTCAGCTTTAACAACCAAAGGTTATAAATACCATAAACTCCCCAAGTTAAAAAAAAAGCAGGTCTTATTAATTTTATAGCTTCTCAAATCACCTAGTAAGACTCTGAACCAAGTAGTGAAGTATACCTGCTGCATTACCTGTGCGCCGTTACGCCAGCACGCTTCCTTAGCTTTCACTCTCCTGACGAGCTCCAGCCCTGAAGAGGTGCTATCCCAATCTTCTGGGATGGCATCTCAACTCTTTTTTACTTAAAGGACAAAACTTCAGTTTCCCCTGTACCCTTAACATCTCCAGGCAACATCTGTGTCAACTTTACATAAAACTAAGAAACTGAATAAAATTTACAGAAAAAAAAAAAAAGAAATTAAATGCCTACAGAGATTTAAATGGGACTTAATTTACTTTGACAGTAGATCCATTGCAAATTTTTCTTTTCTTAGCTGAAATGGAAAACATTTTTTGTTGCATCTAATTCATGCTCACTATGAAAATTAATCACACAATTTGGCGAGTGATTTTTTTCATCCAAAGAAAAAAACTTTGCACAATATGTGCTAAGTGAATCTCCTCTCATGAAATAATCAGAGTCTGGCATGTAGGTAGATGTGCAAATAAAGCTAGAAACATTAATAAGAAAAATACATGAGAACATTTTGTTCCACGAATAAGCACAGTTCTAAAATTTTAAATTAGTCTCCAATGCATTTACATATTTATGGGTTTGCTTTATATTTGGAATTCTGTATCTAAGTGGTATCTAGTTTTATAGCCTGTACTTCTTGCTAACATACAAAGATTTTTTTTTAACTCATGTCTTTGCCAAGTCATGCCATGTCTTTGCATCATCATTCACTAGGACTAAGGTAGAATGATTGATAATGCAATCTTAATTTTCTCCTTAACATAATACTGGAATTTTATATAATATGGAAAGGTAGGTGTTGAAACATAATATGCTAAAACCATTGAAAAGACAATTGTGGTTCACATATGCAGATTATATACCAGGTTTCAGAAGGGTGACAGATCAGAGAATAGACTGTTTTCACCTTAAAATATCTACTTGTGTTAAAATTAGGATTGTGTCAAAGCAATAAAATATGCTGGGTTTTAAAAAAAGTGTTTTACCTATTTAGAGCTTCTGCTTAGTAGCATGGATGATCTGATTGACTATGTGAGAAATTGTTGATATAGCTGAAAATATCAATTACTCCAGAAATCATCTGAACAGGCAACCGTTTTCAAACTGAAATGAAATAAGCTCATTTTTGTGTAGCCAATGTAAACTAGAAATATTAGATGCTAAGTGTGAGGAAGAGTGTTTCTGGCAAATGTGTCTGACATTGAGTGAAATATTATGGGTTAGAGAAAGTTGCTGTGGGGCTGAAGACTTTAGCAGTCTAGAAGATTGAGACAGCACCGTGTTGATAAAGTGGTCGGTTATGACGACAGCTGGAGCGTGAAGATTAAAAAAATGAAGGAGATTAATGTGCTGAGGAAATGACAAAACTTGGCTAAGTAGCCGTAAATGTGTAATGGTGTTACTAATTCTCCGAGTTTCATTCATTGCCTTTGTAGACCTTTTATAGTATTTGACACTGTTGCCCACTCTCTTCTTGAAAAAGAAAATGGAAATATTCCTTTGACTTCAAGGGCAGCACACTCACCAGATTTCCCTCTGATCTTTCCAGCCACACTTACCAGCTTCCTTTATACATTTCTCTTTCTCTGCTTTTACGGTACTTTGGTGTCCCCGCCAGGTTCTATACTAAGTGCTCCCCCCGCTTTAATCAGAGATATTCAATACCATCTCTATACTGCCCCAGAAATCTTTATTTTCAACCCAAATTGTTCTCATGAGCTTTAGACATCTACTGGATTTCATCACGTGGATGTCCACCAGCTACTCCGGTCTCAAACTCTGAATGTCCACTTCACTCTCAGCCTGCTCGTCATCCTGGGTTCTATACCTATGCTGATGACGTGACTGTAGACTCATGTGCCCAAGCCAAAAGCCTGGAAGTCATTCCCTTCCTCCCACCCAGCCCATCACCACGCCTTGCCGATGCCACCTCAGGTATTCTCGATTCCATCTACTTCTGTGTGTCTCCACCACCACCACCCTGACCAGGTACTCACTTCTCTTAACTGCATCATAGCATCAGCTTTGTTCCTTTACAGTATATATTCCATGTATGTGGGGCAATGTCTTAAGAAGCATGACAGTGTCACCTGATTTTCTTCCATGAAACCTCTGAGTCACTGTTCATTGTTTTTAGGATAAAGTCTTGACTTTTTGACATTGTTTAAGAGACCCTGCTTACCTTTCTAACTGTATCTCTTGCCTTTCTACCCTTGTACTGTACCCTCCCTCCACTCTGAATTTCTTCCTAAAATGGGCCCTACTTTCTCTAGTACCCAGCCTTTGCCTGTGTTACGACCTCTGCCGGGGACGCTTCACTGCTATCATATACCTCAATAAACTAAATTAATGCATTAGCACCAATTACTGTCACTTTTCTGGAAAGCCTCCCCCAACCACCCCTCATCCCAAGTTTAGCGCCCTTCATGGCATTCATCAATAGTATTGGGATTGGTTTTTAATTTAGCCATGAGAATGGGAACCATGTCAGCATCAGCCATTCATTTAGCCCTGCTTGTTGGCTTATAGCAGGCACATAATGTCTGTAAAACAATTTTTAATAAATAAATACCTTTTTTGACATTTCCAGGTGTAAATATTCAAGTTTAAACTCTTCAACTAGTAACAAACACTGGTTTCCTTTAACAGGTTTTAGCTTTATGTTTAAATGACCTCTCAAGTCACAAAAAATAGTATTACTTTTAAGCAGTACTATTCAGGAATAGGGTTGAAGATGGGCTTGGTGATGAGATCTGTGGGGAAGTCATCTTCAATGTAGAGATGAGGAAAGAGCAATTTCTTGGTTTGATACAAATGATCACAATTGTTCTGTAAAGTTTTCATTAAAGCACCGAGGCAAATTGTAGAGAAAGAAGTAATGAGGTCAGAAAATCACTTTTACACAGTTAGCACATGTCAATCTATATTCTAACCAAGCTATTCTCAGCAACCTGTCAAATCAGATTGTAGTTCCTGCTTCAAAGATTGACATTTGTCTAACACGTATTTATTCCTTCTACCTTACTATTGTAGCACTGGCATTGTACTCCCAAACTTGATTACTGGCTGGATAGCTACTGAGTGGATAACAGAGGCAGAAAGCAGCCAGCAAAAGGTCAAAGCTGTGCAAGGAGACTGTTATCAGAAACATTCACCAGGCTATAAATGGCCTTTGGACCACTACTGAAGACAGGGACATCTGTTAATGGAATAGACATTGGCTGTTTCAGGAGCAAAGTGTTTGAATTACTTGCACGTATTCTGATTATCTCTAAAGGACGGTGAAGTTTAGTTCTGTTCTGCACAGCTTGGTGGCTGAAATAATAGAACATTGGAAATTTCCCCTACTAGTACTTTTTTTCTTTCAGTGCATAATAAATGGATTTTCCTGTAGTAACTCACTGAGGAAAGAGTGATAATCATGCCAAAAATCTAATGTAAATAATTTAAAGCAATTACAATTTTAATATGTTTTGCCCTGCATCTTATTTAATGTTAACCGGTAATGTCATTCGTGGGGAATGTTAAATTTGTGTACCCAACATGTATAGGAATTCCTTTTGATAATGAAACTGCAATAAAATAAAATCAATGTTCATGTTATCCTAAATGACTTACTTATACTAAGCACTAAAGAGATCTTATCTATTGCCCTTCAGAAACGTGATTATTTTATTATTTTTATCATCTGTTGGGGCTAATAAATATTGTCACAAATTGTATCTCCTGAATCTATATAGTTTTGACTTGTGTCAAAATTATGCTGTTTCAATTGCTTTTTAAATTTTCTCTTAAAGGGATTTCATATAACAATATACTCTGCAATTTATAAGTATTTAAATTAAAGCAGGTTCTATGCATGTGTATGTGATGAATAATTACCCCTCACTTGCTCTTTTGCCCTCCCTCTATCTAGCAAGGACCAGCCTTGAGCCTGAGAGACCCAGTCCAGGACCACCTGCACTGGGGACGCTTTACATTTAAGTCTTCATTTGCCAAGTTTCCGAAGTCACTAGTCATCCCTTTTGTTTGTCATTTATCTTTGAATTATCTGTTAAAATGTAGTAATTCATTGACTCCAAAAATCTTTACTGAGTTCTTGATACGTGTAAAGCATATTAGTGGTATTAAGATGGAAAATGCATGATTGGGGCCTGTCTTAATTGTAATGTGATATGCTAAGTGCAAATGGTGGAGTTATGTACACTGATTTTGACCAGCAAAGAGGAAGATTTCTCCTTGGCCTTGGAATGGGAACGGGGGCAGGGATGGGAGTGGAAACAGAGAAAGTTGTGGGGAAGTAGTGATTCTAGAGCTGAGTATTAGGTGAGATGCATGAATTAGCCAGATTTGAGGAGAAGGATAAGGAGTCAAGAAGGAAGGAAGGAGTTGTTCCTATTTCTTTCCTTTTTCCTCCTTCCATTCCTCCCTCCCTTTCTTTCTCAATTTCAGTAAATATTTATTGAAACTTTTTATGTGCCAGGTTTTTACCACAAAGATGAGTAAATATAGTGCAGGTAGAAGGGACAATAGAAGCAAAGAGACAGAGCTAAGAAAGGTACAATGTGTGTATAGAAACATAAATATTCAGGGATAAGGGTGAAAAGCTAGCTAGAGTTCAGATCCTGTAGGGTTACGTATGCCAAGACGCAGACTTAATTCTATAGATAAAGATGATCTTTTAAAAGCAATAAATAGAAATGACCAAATTTGTAATATACACAATAACTGGTAATTGTGTTGAAGTTAGATGTAAAGTAGAAGGAATAGAAGCAGGAGAGCAGTTATGCAGCTATTTCAGTCATCTAAGTGAATAATACTCAAGTGGTCATGAGGAGAGGAAGGGATAGATTTGAAAATAAATTAGGAGGCAAATAAATAGAATTTAAAGAGACTCCATGGGTGAGGATTAAGGGAGAGGGAAGAGTAAAAGATGACAGCCAGTATTTGGATCGGGGCATGTGCTGGTGGCAGTGAAGGTAACCCCACAGCAGGAAGAGCAGGTATGGGCAAGTTGAGCTCTGAGCATGTCGTATGGGTGGCTGCTGGTGCACACAGACAGGGTTGTCCACGAGGCACTTGTACATGTGAGTCTGAGACTTGGCGTAGAATCTTAGATGCAAACAGTTCATGCCATTGCTTGATGTTAGCCTCTCTGTGGTGAACTTCAGGTCAGGAATGAATGGAGAGGCAAGGTCCCAGAGGAGGAGAGGCAGGAAGTATCAGATCCTAGGTAGAGGGGTGACTTGAGCAGAAGTACAGCTCTCTGGGAAACTGGAGGGTGAATGTGGGTATAGGTAAGTTTGCAGCTGGAAGGGAGAAGAGAAGGAATGAGGTTGATTGGGGAGCTAATGATTCATCATCTTATTTTGTGTGTGTGTGGAGTTAGGAGTGGCCCTCTGTTATGGGTTGGAGCTAGTTGATGAAGGGAATGGGAAAGGGAGTTGAACATGAACAAGGAAAAGAGCCCAGCTGAGGCTGGAGGCCATGACGCCATTCTCCAGTCCCAGCTGGCTACAGCAGCGAGTGAAGACAGGTGGAGATGTTAATCCTGGGTTGGATTTGGGGTAGGCTGGGGGTAGGGCAGAAGGCTAGGCACAACAGAGAATTGAGAGGGCTGATGAAAGGGTAGCTCAGATGATCAAACACAGGCCCACTGAAGTTTGCTGGGAGTGGCTTGTGGCCAGCTGAGCAAGTCTGCTCCTGACCTAGTCTCAAGGACCATGGGGCACCTTTTCTCTGGCTGTGAGAGCAGAAGTCGGAGGAAGATCAAATCCCTAGGGCAGCAGTGGTAGTGGAGCTAGTAAGGTATTGGATACCATTCAGTGCTGGCATTGCTGATGAGGCAAAGCAGGCCCCACCAGGAAAATATGAGTTATTCAAAGTGGGAGGGTTCAGCAAAGAGACCCTTCATGCTATGTTCCCTTTGAAAAATACCAAGCACTACATATATGTAGAGATGTATATTTAGGTGTGTGTAGATTTACAAACACACATGTGTGTATATATATATATGTATGTATGTATAGATGTATTTTTAATGTTTTCATAATATGTCCTTTGGCAAATATTTTGTACTTTTGTAGTCCCTATCCAGATTGGCTTACCTCATGCTGTACTGTAACCAAAGAATATCCATGTAAACAGCTTTATTGAGATATAATTTACATGCCATAAAAGTCACCCATTTGAACTACACAACTCAGTGGTTTTTAGTGTATTTACAGAGTTAAGCACCGTAGTTATGCAGCCAGCACCATAACATAATCATAGAATGTTTTTTATCACCTCACAAAAAAACATCGCACCCATTAGCAGTCATTTTCCTCCCCCAGCCACACTCCTAGCTCTAGGCAACCATTAATGCACTTTCTGTCTTTAAAGATTTGCTGTTCTGGACATTTAATCCATTGCATTTCTTTGGTACAGTCGCTTTAAACATACGTAAGCTGAACGCCTAGCAAAGTCAGTGACGTCATCTAGCTTGTGGCTGGTGATTGATTGCTCCTCACATTCCTTCCTGCAGGTAAGTCTTTAGTAGGGGACAGATGCTGGGTTGATCCTCTCTACCACAGTGTTTCCATAAAAACTGCACTTCCCATTGCCTGGATATGGGGTCAGTGTTGTGTATGCCTTTATGCTTGATTTTTCATATAGTCCTGCTGTATCATTCCAAACAGTTCCAAAATCATTCTCCAGCTTTCCAAATGATTCTATGAGCTTCGCAATAGTCTTCAATTCTAAGTTTAGCTTTAATTTTCATCAGAGGTATGTATGAACTTAGTTTAAGAGGAAATAATTCTATTATATAGTATAATAGACTGTGAGAACTGTTATGCTCCTAACTAATTTAAACCCTACACTCCAATTTTCTGATGCCAAAAGACTTTGAAGCATTTTAGCTTTTACTATTATTATTATTACGTTTACTTCCATAAATCTAAATATCATGTTTATAGTACTACTTTTTGAATTTATTTTAGTTTTCAGATTTATCTATTTACTTCCTCATTCCCCTCTTTCATCGCCCCATTTTGCATATGCATACATCACATCCATCTATCCTTGCAATATAGTTAAATATATCCAATAGATAGCCATATTTTTGGTTAAACCAATATTCAATATTTGCAGAGCTGAAACCCGTAGTATATACTAAACCATATGATAGTAATCTTTCTTTCTTGTATGTTTTTCTTTTATCTGATCAGTAATATATTTGGTTGCTGTTTTCTTAGCTTTCCATTATAACTAATTCATCCCTAATAGTGCCCTTAGTTTTCTAAATCTCCTGAAATATAAAATAGATTATCAATTTTATATTTTTGGAGGCATCACATTTTGAGTTTTCTAAAATGCTTTAATCGAAACTAGTTCCCTTTTTAAAAGGCCTGGTGACACAGCTGTCATATTGAGGTGTCTTTCACTATCATCGTTGGGATTCTGTGTTCCATGAGTCTTCATCAAGTCTTTCATGTTGTCCAATTTCTTGCTTTACATTTTCTTGAGGAAAAATGAAATTCTTCAATAACATTCTGAAAGATGAGGAATGGAAGGTAAATTTTGTGAATTTTAAGTATCTGATATTGTCAAGTCATCATTTATACTTTCTTGGGTGGACATTTGGATTGGAATTAGTTTTCCATCAGAATTGTGAGGGAGACATAGTATCACTGTTGAAGACTGAGACCGTTTTGATTTTTCATCATTCATATATAACCTATTTTGCCTTGCCTTTAGAATCTTTTCTTTATCTCCAATCTTCTTAAATTTCATAAGAATCTACCTTGATTCAGGTCTATTTTGTCCCATTTTGCCAGACATTTATGACATCTTTCCACCTGGAAATTTATATTATTCAATCCCTGGGAAGGGTCTTTAAATATATCTTTGATACCCATTGAGCTTTTAATATCTGTGCCATATTTTAAATTTTCAATTGCACTGTTTTTTTTTTACCTCTGAATATTCAACTCCCCTTTTATACATAGCATCCTGTTCTGGTTTTCATGAATGTAATATTTTCTATATTCTGAGAACATTGATGCTAGCTCACTTTTGGAGATTTTAATCACTGTGCCATGAATAGCTTCTGTTTTCTCCAAGTGGTTTTTTTGTCTCTTATTTTTTCTCTCTTTCTCATTCGAGTCTTTCCTCTAATCTTTGGATGTCTGCCCTTATTTAAGATTGGGGAACTCTTTTAACTTCCCGACTGCCAAACAGATAGCATACATTTTGATGACCTAAATAATGGGAACTTTTTGGCTCACAGTTTTGAGGGGAGGAGAAGTCCAAAGTTGAGGCATCAGCAAGGCGATACTTTGTTTCTGGAAACAGTGACATTCTGGGCTGGCTGCCACCCAGCCTTGGTCTTGGCTTTTCCATTACATGGCAGTACACATGTGGCCCCTCTTCCTCTCTCTTCCAGGCTCCATTGACTTCTAGCTTCTGGCTTCTCCCCTGATTTCTCCCTCTGTCTGACTTTCACTCTGCCTATGAAGGACTTCAGTAATCCAAAATAAAGCCAACCTGATCCAGTGGGGCCACAGCTTAGCTGAAGTAACATCTTGAAGAGATCTTACTTACAAGGAGTCCACACCCATCAGAAGGTAAACTAAGACCAATAACACTTCCAGCTGTGTTAGGCACTCAATTCAATACATCACAGGCACTAAAAAGCTGATCAGACATACTCTAGACACAGTGGGAACTTGTCAACTATAAATTTATTTTATAATTATCTGGCAGGGGCATTATATTTGGACAACCCCAATTAGTAGGGTTTTTTTTTTTTTTTTTTAGGTTTGGGATTTTAAATTCTTTTGGGACTTTCATCTTCCCCAAAGGAAAATCTTCTTATTTCTTCCAAAGCCTGGCTGTTATCATTTATATTTATGTCTTGAAGAAGATAAGAGGTCTTGGGGCTTTAATTCTTCTGTGTTGGCTTATAATGTACAATTCTTCGGAATCATATGTCAAGTATCACTCTTTGTGTGCCTTTTGGCTTCCAAACTTTTATTGTTGATTTCTCTTGTTCCTTTGGTTTTGTGAGTTTATCCCTTCCCACCACCCCCCAAAAAAATCCTTTACATCATTTTGATAGGGTTTCATGAGGAAGCAATATCCTATAAATAAATTCCTAATATATTTTTGCTTGATCAGCCACAATTAGGTTATATTTCTTACAATACAGACACATGAATAATTGCAGTTTGGCTCAATAAATGCTATAAGAGGGGAAAGTGCAAAATGCATTGAGTACACAGAAAGTTAGTGTTTTAGTTTGGTAAGGCTGCTGGGAGCAAAATACCAGAAATGATTTCGCTTTTATAATGGGAATTTATTAGGGTAAAATCTTACTGTTCCAAGGCTGCAAACATGTCCAAATCAAGGCATCATCAGAGATGCTCTCTCACCAAAGGTCAGTTGCTGGTCAGAACCTGTACTCTGCCACATGGCAAGGCAAAACGGTGGCTTTCCATGTGGGCCTCTGCCTTCTCCTACAGGCCACTTTCTCCTTGAGCTCATCTGTGGATGATCAAGCACATGGCAGGGCTCATCTCTTCAGCTTTGAGCTGCAAAGTGGGTCTAGCCTCTTCGGGGCCTTTTTCCACGCCTCTCTGCTCTATTGATTCCATCCTCCAGCCTCCAGAACCTCTCTCTCAGGGTCTCAAAACTTCTTTAATCCTCTTTCATGTGTTAGGGTAAAATGCAGCTGTTTTCCCTGTGTGTCTCTTCTTTCTTTGTGTGTTTCTGCTTTCAGTTCTCAGTATATATGAGACCCCAGCAAGAAAGCAGACACTTAACCTGGATCATACCTCACTGATATAGTCCAATCAAAGGCTCTAAAGTGATCTAATAAATCTAATCAAAAGATCCTTTAACTGAATTGAATGCAGTCAAAGGGTCCTACATCCACAGAAATGGATTAATTTAAGAACATGATCTTTTCTGGGATTCATAAAACACTTCAAACTGTCACAGTAAGTCTGAACTCAATTAGAAAAGTTCAGAAAATCTTCACTTTTTAAAGTATATGTGCTAGGACTTAAATGTGAATTCAAGTTTGATATCATTGTAGAAAGTAAAAGAAATGTTAGCATGATGTCTTTAAATTTGGGGGCAGGTACATAGTAGAGTACTTTTATAAGACTTCATATTTAAGTTCTCAAAATAGTTCTTTTAATTAGGATCAGTAACCTATATTACATGTAAGGGAATTTGGGGGCCAGAGACATGTATTTTTAAAATATTAAAATTGGTAAGAAAATGGTAGTACTTGAATTGAAGCACAGATTCCTGTTTCTCCAAAGCCAATGCTTTTGTCAGTTACAGAGAGTTGCTTTGAAATTAGAAATACACAAAGAGTAGAGTGAGGGGATCTATTATAGGGAAAACAGCATTTAATGAGAAATAGTAACCTTTCAGGGTTTTTAATGGGGATCATACAATTCGTATATTATCTAAGTCTCATATCCTCTATTATTCTTACTGATAAATATCCCACTCTGATGTTTTTAATACTTTACTACTCTTGTACCTGTTATGTGTGCAGAATAGAGGAACAAATAACTTTTTTCTGGAAGGTAAGGAAAGAAGCTGAATCCAATCATTTAACTTACATTTGGAGACTTACGGGTCCATTTTTCCACACCGTTTCTGTCCCATGTTTCTCTGGTCTCCACAGGCCATCTCTCATTCATGTGTGTTGGCAGAAGCAGGGCTGTGGATGGACTGCATATTTTCAGCATTCATGAAAGCTCAAACATCTTTTCTACCTGCTCTATGTTGCACCTTTCCTTCCAGTATCCTTTTTTCATGCTGAGTAATAGTTACGTAAATTTCTTTCCCTTAGCTTGTCACTGGCTTGGACCCAAGTGGCATTAAATGTACATTCTGATTTTCTTTAAATTATATCATTTGATCAGCACTTTGCTTGTTTGTTCCATCATTTGTCCTCCTATGACTAAGCACCAACTTTGCATGAGGAAACTCTGATTATTTTTAGGGAAACAGAAGTAAAAAGACCCAACATTTTGTGAGTGCTTGCTTTGTTCCAGACAATCAAAATATGTTACCTGTATTGTTTAATTAATTCTTACCTTTCAGAACTCTATGGATTTACATTTATTATTGCTACCATTATCCCATTTTACAGATGAAAATTTATTTTGGTACAGTTTTAAGTAAATTACCCCAAATTCAAGATTGCATTTGACTCCAGAGCTTTCCAGCCATCACCTGTCCTACTGGGCCAAGCACTTCCTGCCTGGGTATTTTAGTTAACATTTTAAATGTGCTTGTGTGTCCATCAACACTTTATATTTAGAGAATAGACACCTTTCAAGTGAGCAACTAACAAAGTAGGTACTTAGTATTTATAGATGACTGGACTCAGTTTAGACAAAAATGCCCTGCAGATCAGGAAGCTTTCGGTACACCACAAACCACACAAGATAAAGAGGCTAATCCCAAGTAGACTGAGAAACAGTGGAGTCAAACTTCCTGGCACTAAGTGGTGGAAGACAGAACAATGAACTAGACTTGAAAGAATTTTTATTCTTATCCTGGCTCTTTCCCTTATTCACTTATGAGTTTTGTGACCCTAAAGCTGATCACTTAATCTTTCTGCATGTCAAGATTTTTCATCTATAAAATGGTGAACATAATACTCGACTAATATAAGTGAGAGCTATGCAAACTCTAACACACCAGACAAATATAATCACTTGTGGAGTCAGTATGATAAAAGAGTAAGCAGCTGAGCTGGAAATCATATAATGAGTCTCATTTGCTCCTTCTTCACTGTATCTTCTCAGACTTTTTTGTCAGTTCCTGTTCTTCATCCTGACCTTTTACACTTACTTGGGGCCCTTGGTCCTCTTCTCCTCTCTGTCTCACTCTGTGTGATCTTATCCATGCTCGTGATTATAAATGGCATATATGCCAATGAGTCTCATAATTAAAGCTTTGGGTCAGTTCTGCTTACGAACTTTGGACTCATTTATCCAACCACCTAAGGCACAATTCTACTTGGACATCCAATAAACATCTAATACTGAACATGTCCAAAACTGAATTCCTGACCTCTGTCCTCAGACCTCTTCTACTTACAAATTTCTTTATTTCTGTGGTTGACAATTTCATCTTTCTGGATGTTTAAGCCAAAAAAACTTTGTGTTATCCCTGATTCCTGTCTTTCTTCTCTTCCACCTGGCTTCCAATTCATCAGGAAATCTTTAAAAATATATCCAGAATCCAACCACTTCTCACCACCCCACTGTAATGATGCTGATTGAGGCCACCCTCATCTTCCTCCTGGTTACTCTGATAGTCTTCTCACTGTCCCCTCTGCTTGCATCCTCGCCCGTTTACTGTTTTTTCCTTAGCATAGTAGCCAGTGATAGTTTTTTTTTTTTTTAAACTGCATTGTGTGACTCTCTTGCTCCAAGCCTTCCAGTTCCTCTTGATTCTACTGGAGTAAAAGCCACATCCTCATAGCAGCTGGCACAGCCTTACCTGTCCTGTCTTCTCTTGCTTCTCTGGAGTCTTCTGTGTGTTTCCACCTGACTCACTCTGCTCCAGCCACACGGGCCTCCCTGTTGTTCCTCCAACATGCTGGGATTCTTGTGCTCCAGGGCTTTGCCCTGCTCTTCCCTCTGCTTGGGCACACATCCCTCGGATGCCCACCCATATGGCTAAATCCTTCACCTCCCTCACAGCTTTGCTCAATGTCCCCTCCCAAGGAGCCCATCCTTAACCATCCTATTTTAAGTTGTTGCCTCTTCTAGTGCCCCAAGAGCCTTGAGCACATTACACGGCTACTTTTTCCTGTAGTTCTTATCACCTTCAAATACACTATGTAATTTACTTGTTCATTATGTTTGCTGTTTAATGCAGAATGCAAACTCCACGAGACCAAAAAGGTTGTTTGATTTATTCAGTGATGTTCTCAAACACCAAGTATACTGCTTGTTATATGGTGGAATGAATGAACGAATTCCAAGACATAATAAGAACAATAATATTAAATGTATCAGAAAACATGGCATCTGGAAATCTTTAAATAAAAGGAAGACAAGTGGTGAATGAGAAACCATGTGGAGAGAGAGGCCGAGGAGCCTCAAGACTCGAGGCATGGAAATGAAAGAAGCCGTCTTGGAATTGGTTCTTCCCAGCCCCTGTCTCCTCCCATGGTGACATTCAGCCTAGGCCTTCCCGAATTCCTGAAAATCATGAGCAAAATAAAATTGTTGTTTTAAGTCACTAGAAAAGTTCTTTACTCAATGGACTTCTGGGCAGTACAATAGGATAAGAAAAGACTTCTAGAGAAAGAATTTAAAATATCAGAATTTTTTATCTTTTTTTAAAAAAAATTATATTGTGGTAAAATATATATAACAAAACTTGCTATGAAATTTTAACTGTAAATTTAATGTTTAAGTGTAAATTTAAGAGGCATTAATTTCATTCACAATGTTGTGCTACCATCACCACCTTCCATTTCCAAAAATTGTTATCACCCAAAAAAGAAACTGTACTCATTAAGCAATAACTCCTTGTTTCCTCCTCCACTCAGCCCCTGATAACCTCTAATCTACTTTCTGTCTATCAATTTGCCTGTTCTAAGTATTTCATATAAGTGGAATAATTTGATATTTGTCCTTTTGTGTCTGGTTTATTTCAGTTGGTATAATGTTTTCAAGGGTTTATCTATGTTGTAGCATGTATCAGAGCTTGGTTCCTTTTTACAGCTCAATAAAATTCCATTTATGGATAGAACACATTTTATTTATTCATCTGTTGATGGATACTTGGGTTGTTTCCACCTTTTGACTATTGTAAGTAATGTTTCTATGAACACTGATGTACAAATATCTATTAGAATCCCTGTTTTCATTTCTTTCAGGTATAGATCTAAGAGTGGAATTGCAGGGCTATATGGTACCTGGTGATTCTGTGTTTAACTTTCTGGAGAACTGCCAAACTGTTTTCCACAATGACCGAACCATTTACACCTGAGGGTTGCAATTTCTCCACACCCTTGCCAACATTTCTTTTCTTTTTTTCTTTAAAATTTTGTTTTGATAATAGCCATCCTAGTGGGTATGAAGTGATATCTTATCATGGTTTTGATTGGCATATCCCTAATGACTACTGATATTGAACATTTCCTATGCTTATTGGCCATTTTTATATCTTCTTTGGAGAAATATCTAGACATGTTCTTTGCCTGTATTTCCATTAGGTTGTTTTTTGTTGTTGAGTTGGAGTTTTATTATCTTTTCAAGATTTATTTTTTAGATCTATTTGGCCAAGAAGGCAAAATATGTTTGTCCCCCAGCATATTTCTTATTAATACTTGAAAATCTTCTAACGAATGGCAAAATTCATTATTCCACAGTGAGAGATAAAAAGCTAAAATTCAAATGCGTTTTTGAAATGTTTGTAATCTAATCAAATCTAATCTAAATCATAAATAAATCAGGTAATAAATATAAACAGGTGAACTCAGACGTCTTCCTATTTCATAAAGGAAGAGCTTAAGTTTAATTAGAAGGCACAGGGCGTACACTGCGATCACCGCATGAAAGGAAGCGGCACACGAGGGGCCTGAAGATGCTGGTGGAATTGGTTTTAATTTAGTCTTTCCTGCTTATATTCAACACAGAGAAATTGTGCAGGCTTGGTCTGGGAACAGAGCAGAGGAGCCCTAAATCACAGACGTGTGTGTTGTCAGAGACCCTCAGGCCACTGCACAGGACACACAGGGCTGGATGACACTGGACAATTGTGAGGGGCGAACAGGGGCCCACTGTGCCTGCCTCCCCGTTTGCCTCCCACCGTTAGGTCTCCATAACTATGTCCATTTTTTTAACATGACCAAAATTTTAACATTAGAGCACTAGAAAGCTAATTAGCAATGTGTTGTTCTTAGAAGAAAAATTAACTAATGAAATTAATTAATAATAAGAGCTGGTAAACTCTTTAAGTTTAGTCAGATAGGGTACAAAATGGAACAGCTGAGTGGAATGAATTTCTTACTTAATTGTGCACTCTTTCCACGGGGAATTTTTCCAGAAATAATTCCCATTTTATGCCCATTTTCAAGGTTCATGGTATTTCTCTACTTACGAAAATGCCCATCATTCATAATTCTCCAAGTCATCATCAATTAAGTGCACATACGAGCACATGAAACATGGACTGAGAGGACACTAAGCTTACATAAAACTGGTTTCCCTAACCTCTTCCTCAGTTCCAAAATTTATCTATTCAGGTTTTATGAAAATGGAAAAGATGAAGGAGTTATGCTAACAACCACATGACAGCATTTATGATTGCTAATTCGGTGGCTTGATTAAAGCACTGGCCATTTATCTTAAGAACATATTTAGAATTCTTCTCCACTCAGTTCAAAGACTAAATTGATTGCAAGGGAACCACAGAGAAATACCTAATGCTTTCCTGAAAGTTTCCTCATAACCTTAAATATGAAGGTTTTTCCCATTTATACTGCTGAGATTGATATTTTTATTCCCATGACTTACAGAAATTTCAAGTCCATAAATAACTTTACTTATTAAATCTGAGCATGTAAGAGAATTGGGCATTTTTCTGTAGTTGTCAGTTCACTGGACTATGAAGTCCCCATTTGTATTTGGTAGAGTAGTCTGGAGAAACTGTGAAATTATCTCTTGCTTTTAACAGAAGGGGCAGATTAAATCTATAAACAACTTGTTAGCACAGGTTTTAAACCTTTAAATATTCACTTGCTATGAATCATGTTTCAAGATTTGTCTTCCATATTATTTCTAAATGTAAAAAAACAAAAACAAAAACAGAATCCATTGATTACTAGAGCCAGTTTTGCAAACTCAGCCTCAATGTTTTCCTCCCAGAGTTCATCAGTTTCTTCGTGCTGGGTAACAAGAATATCCCCATACCCTATTCTTGCACAAACGTAGAGAATTGTGGATGCTTTCCAAGGTATTTGGAAGACCTCACCCTAACATAAGGACCATTTCTCCTATTGAAGAGAACACCACAGATGGTTCAGGAACACACAACTGGGCCAAGCTTTAACATTTTAGTGCTGCCACATCGGGTTTTGTTTCCCAGTAATAATGCAGCCAAGTCTCTTGAAGCTCTTGCCCCTAGCAGGAGGCTGCTTCCCAGTGGTTCTTACTGAGATCATCTTCTAAGAATCTCATTTTTGTCATTCACTGGCTAGATGTTAAGGCAATGTAGCTGCCTAATGATATTTGGCCCAAACCTGGTATACTTCATTTTTAAACTGGACTACTTAAAATTTCTGGAAACACAAGCGAAAAGCATTTTATATTTTATCAGTTTCTCATAACACTTTTATGAAGCAAGGCGATGTTATTGAATTTAATTTAAAGTCATCTTTGCACATGCATGGTGACGTGATGTGATGTTTCTTTTACCATAGTAACTAGCAAAATAAGGTCATAAATCAGAACCTCTGTGTCCATCAGAATTTCCCTTTAAAAGCTGATCATTATCATTTACCAAGATCTAAGAAGTCGCCTTCCAGGGAGGTGACCTATGCGTTTGTAGACTGTGGGCAAGGGAGAGGCTTGTGCCCCTAGCTGCCCAGGGGAGGAAGAGTGGGTGATTGTGAGAGGAAAACCCAGCTTTTGCCTACCCCCATGCCGTCAGAGTGCTTAAAGACAGCCTGAAACCTGATCAGAGTCACCTGTCTACTTTATCAAGGTGAGCTTTGTTTGTATCACGGGTTACAACAGCGGATCTGTGGAAAACCTCAGATCACACTCGGAGCGTGGGACTCAGGGGCCAATATGGTGTTTATTTGCTTCTTGCAGTGCCACCTTCTCATGCTCCTTTGGAGCCTTTTCTTCCAAATTGAAAGCAGCTCCTAAAAATGAAAAATCAGGTCTTGTTTGTTGAAGACCACGTGTCCTGGCAGCCTGGGTTTTCCCTTCCTAGCGTCTCCCCTCCTCACCTATCCCTCGCCCACTGACATCAGGTGGGTACACTGTTTGGGAAGAGACAAAATGCACCCTCACTCTCGGCTGGGCTATCCCGCCCGACTCCCCCGTGGGTCGTGGCTCTGTGGCTCTATTCGGCTAGTGGTGGAGCAGCTGGATCTTACTCAGAGTTCACAGCAGGAAGCAGAAGGCTCAGTTCCAACAAGAATTCCCTGAGGGCACTCTCGGAGGGTCTCAAAGGGCAGGTCCCAAGGAGCTGCACGCAGGGGTCTGCTGGGGTCAGGGCGAGGGGCTACGGCACAAGGATGGTGAGGTAGAGGAACCATATCCTCATCTGGGCATGCATGGATGCATAGTCCTTCAATCAACACGCATTTCCTAGTGATTCGAGTACTTAATCCATTGCTCCACTCCGGAAGCACATCTGCAGCTTTTCAAAACCTGAAGCAGCGAGACGTTTCGAAAGATGTGTCCTGAGAGCAAGCTGCTCAGTCTTTGCTGACACTTGTGAGCTTGGGCTTCTCTTTGCAACAGCAGTTTCTTCAGCGGTGACAGACCCACTGAGAAGATGCCCCACAAGTCCTCTGGTTCTGTTTTGGGGTTTCAGGTAGAGAGACAATAAAACAGTCCAGCACAGGCAACCGTCTTTCAATGCTAAAATAGCTTTATTGGCAGACACTCAGTTATTAATCTACTTTCTTGAAATAGTAACGCCTAGGTATTTTATCCATTTAGCATTAAGGGTTTCTGCTGAATGTTTGGTAACCATCTCCCGTTCCAAACCTCTCTATTTTATTTACAAAGTCCTGGAAGAGTGGAGGAAGAGGAGAATAATTAACTGCATGATAAATTCCCAGTTTTCTACAAAGGGCATCTTGGAGTGGGTTTCTACTATATATAATATTGATGGATTATTCCAATATTTCTTCCAAGGAACCCGGTAATTCCCGACACAGAGGAACACCTCCCGCAAGGCAAGGCAGGTGGCTCAGGTGTAGAGGTGGGTCTTTGGCTCCAGACCTGGGTAATCACGGGAGCTGGGCTGGCTCAGGGGACATACCTGTGCCTAACGCGAGTGGGCACAAGAAGCCACACTGCCCAGGCCCAGACCTGAGCCTTCTTGGTCTTGCCTCTTTGATGAGCCACAAGGCGCTCAGACCTTGAGGGCCAGGAGGGGGTGGCCCCGGCGTTCCCGCCGCAGCACAGGAAAGGGGGCGGCAGCCCGGGCAGGCTCTCGCCACAGGGCGGGGTTCAGTAGGAGCCGCAACAACGCGGGCCACGAGTGACAAAGACGCAGTTCAAACCCACCCACGTCAGAAAGATTTCCGCACTCCTGTGCTGGGGAAGAAGGGCTCCCGCTGGCCTGGCGGGCGCTGGAGGCGGGGTCCCCACGCCCCTGGCTTGTCCCTTCCCTCCTGCTCTCTCCCGCAGGGTGGCTTGGCTGCACGCCATCTGGACTCACTTCCGCATACGTTGCTGCCAAAGAGGAGTGGAGAGCAGGGCTCCTGGCTGCCCTTCATATCCTGGGGGACACTCTTGATAGGGCAAAGTGAGATTTGGCGGCAATTTTTTGTGGCCAGGGAGATAAGGACAGTGATTAGCTATCTGAAGGTACTGCCCGATCTCATGCCCAGGAGTCAGGTCTGCTGGCACAGTGTATAGTGCGTGCTCGTGTGTGTGCACAAGTGTGCACGTGTGTACGTGCGTGCTCGTGCGCGCCCGTGTGCATGTGTGCGCGTGTGTGCACACGTGCGTGCAAGTGTATATGTGTGTGCACATGTATGCGTGGGGGTGCGTGCTGCACAGAGCAAGCAATGGTTGTGAGCTGACACCTTAATGTTTGCATACAGTAATTTTCTGGAGTGAAGTAAGGGTAGTGGGAGAGGAGGGGAAGACCCAGAATAAATCTGGGGTGCCTCCCACTGTAAGGGTTCAAAAAACTGATTTTCTTTCGTTCTTTCTTTTGTTCTTTTGTTAGTTCAAGTTCCCTTCCCTCCCCTCCTTCCCTCCTTCTTCCTTCCCTTTTCTCCCTTCCTTTCTTTCTTCCTTCTTTTAACATATGATTTAAAAACTTAAATATTTCCCTTTCTCTGACAGAGACTGTAAAAGCACCTTTGAGATGTGAAGGGGTCTGACTTCAGGGATCTGAGACCCCCTCCTGGGTCTGTTTGGCTTCTCACATGCCCTCTGACAGCATGTCGCAGGGGTCACTAGTCCCCTTTTACCAGAGTGCCTTCACTTTCCCCGGTGGCCCCAGTTATAATCAGACTTTTTGAAAGTGGCTACTGTATGTTACTGTATGTGACCCACAGACTCAAAGACTCTATCTTTACTCAGACCTGATTCACTACTCCATTTTACTAAAGGGCGGGTAAAGCTAGGAGGACCTCACTATCCTACAGGTGGAAAAAACAGCCTCAGAAATGTGTCCCAGGTCACACTTAAGTGACAGGACTAAAACTAGATCTTCTGGCTCTCAATTTAGAATCCTAGGCAGTTTTGCTGTATCTGGAACCTTGTGTCTTATCCATGCAAAGTTTAGCTGTTGTAATTACAATAAAACTTTCACAAGATTTAGATGCTGAATATTTAATAATGGGTATAATTATTATTTCACTATGTGTAAATAGGCATAAAGAATAAGCAGTTTATATAGATTATTATGATTCATAATATTAATATGTAGACAAAATAAACATCTCCAGGGTTGTGTTACCTTCCTAGCACTGCTGAATATCAAATTACCATGAAATGAATGGCTTAAAACAGAGCAAATTTATTTCTGGAGGTCAGAAACCATACAGTCAAGGTGTCAGCATGGCTGTGTCACTTCTGCAGGCTCTAGGGGATAAATGTGTGTCCCTGCCTCTTCCGGCTTCTAGAGGCTTCCCACGTTGCGTAGCTCGCGGCCCGCAGCACTCTGCCCTCTGGTGCCATCAGCACAGCACCTGGTCGACTCCGACCTCCTGCCTCTCTTATAAGGACCTTGCGACTCCACGGGGTCCACCTGGATAATCTGGGATTATCCCCCCTCTGAAAACCCTTAACTTCACCACATCTGCAAAGGCCCTTCTGCCATATAAGGAAATGTCTCCACAGGTTCTGGGGGGTGGAACGTGGACATCTTTGGGGCTGTCTTAGATTGCCAGGATACTATGACAAATGCTACACACTGGTTGGCTTAACAACAGGAGTGCATTGTCTCGTGGTTTCGGAGCTTAATGTCCAAAACCAGGGTCTGGCAAGACTACTGCTGGCTTGCCCCAATTCCTGGGGCCCCGTGGCTTGCAGCTCTGCCCCCATCACAGGGTGGTCTCTTCTCCTCATGTCTGTGGACTCCTGGCTTCTTCCTGTGCGGCCTCCTGTGACCATTGTGTCAGAATTTCTTAGGCTTACGAAGGACCCCAGCAAGATGGGCAACCCCACCTTGGCTAAGAATAGTACCTCGAAAAGATCCTATCGACACGGGAGTGCATAGCCACAGGGAACCATTCGAACGTTAAGAATATGAAGCTGCCCCATTGCACCTCGGCTGCCCTGGGACGGTCTCCACACTGAGGGCTCAGGTGGGAGAGAACCCGCCCCTGTCCTGGCTCACCTGATGCTCAGGAAGACTGTTGGGTGGGAACTTCTTCAAAAGAGACAGTGGTGTGTGGAAAGGGAGTGCCTTTAGCTGTGTGAGATTTAGGGAAAGGCAAGAACAAGCAGTCTGATATGGAGAGGATAAACCACAAACTAGCAAACAAGCCGAAGCTGCCCCTTGGGGCCTGTGTAAACTAAGGAACATGAGAACAAATTCCTCAGGCAGGTGGGGACAGGAGGGCAGTGGGAGAGGTATGAGGGGAAAGGATGGATTAGCTCATAGGTAATTATCTCAAAAGGTAAAGGAAGCCCTTGTGACTACTTTCTTTTTAGCATTGACCACTTTTTTTTCACATTTATCGTATCTAGCTAGCTTCACTTTATCCCTTTACAGTTTGGTTTTTTTTTTTTTTTTCATGTTTATATTACTTTTTGTAACTGAATATTGCTCTTACATGGGCACAAGCAGGTTGTGTCCTTCAGGTTGCGTACACTAGAAGCTGTGGTCGCCTCTGGCCAGGTGAGTTGGGAGCTACCTGAACTGGACTTGTCACAGTGAGGCCAGGTGCAGAGCTGGAGAGCCTCTTGTGACAGGCTCACTTCACCTTTGACAATTCCCGGTCAATGCACTGTCAAAGGACAAGAGGAAAATTTTTCTACTCTTTGGAGGGGATATATTAGGTAGCCATTCTACTAATTCTTTAAGAAGTTAAGAAAAATAAAAACTAAAGTACTTGGTATTTTTAAATACTAAACTAGCTGGTAGGCCAGGTATTTTCCAGAGACTAAATGACTGGCAGACGTTCCCATGCCCAGGAGTTAGGTACATGAAGGGGACAGAGCACAGGGCTTTTCTGGGTTAGAAGGGTTTGGCCAGAGAAACGTCCACCTGCCTCTCACAGAAATAAGCCCTCTGGGTTTCTCGTCTGGACCCCCTCACGCACCTCCGCGCACCCAGCCCGCAGCAGCCTACGTCCCGCGCCCCCGCCTGAGCTGGCCCTGCCCACGCGAAGGTCACCGTGCCTGGGCGTTGTCACCTGGGCAGCCTGGGGGCACGAGGCTTTGCCTGGGCAGTGCCCCTGGGTGGGCCCCTGTCTGGACGGTGCTCTGTCGTTTCTATCTTTACACGATTTTTTCTTTTCCTTTTTAAAAGAACGTCTCCTTCTGTTACCTACAACCCCAGAAGGAGCGAGTTTTGGAGCGGAGGACAAGGGAGACTGCACCTCGCCCCACGTTTGCCCCATCAGTGGGCAGGCTGCAGAGGCGGGGTGTGCTGGGGCCTGAGGGTGGAAGGCCAAGCCGTGCGCCCCGGCGGTTTCCTAGCCGTGGTGGCCGTCACCCTGCGCCCCGCTGCCCCTGGGACCCTGTGGAGGGCACCGCGCTCGCCCGCTCAGCGCAGGGCTCACGCCGCCTCTGCCCGCCCAGGGTCCCGCTCTTTCCAGGGCTGTCCTGCGGTGCGGCATCCCGCGGGCTCGTGCGCGCCTGGTGCCAGAGGCCGGGGCGCACTCCCAGGAGTCTGCGCAAGGGAGCTCACCTCTCAAAATGAGCTCAAACTCGGTAAAGTGGCGTTTGTAAATCTGGGGCAAAGAGACTGGTTCGCGTGAGGAGCATCCTGTAGAATTCCTAGGTGCGGCATTTCAAGCTATGGCACAATTGGCTCCCCTGCCTCTTCAGCGAGAGCAGACCAGGTGCGTGGGGTGGGCGGCGGGGAGGTGCTGCCTGCCTGGCTGAGCTGACTCAGTGGAACCCGAGCAGAAGCCCATTTCTTCTCCTTTTCCCGCGACTGGAGCAGGTGCAGGTATTTTCGATTGCGTTCCACCTCTCCGGCGTCCCCAGCAGGCTGAAAGAAGCTGCCCTCCATGGCCAGCCTTCCGCTTGTTCAGAGCCATGCAAGGGCCCACCAGGACCCTCCCAGGTCAACCATTAAGACGGCAAGTATGACAGAGGAGTACTCACTCGAGCACCCCGCAAAAGGGCGAGGAAATAAAAGCCTTCCTTTCTCACCGTCATTTGGCTAGGGCACCAGCTAACCTCTGACATTCTGGTATGATGTCTTCTCTATCTCTGCTTTCCCTTACAATAGCCGTTAGTCACGTGTGACTTGAGAATTTGAAATGTGGCTAGTTTAACTGAGGAACTGAATTTTTACTTTATTTTCATTGATTTTAGTTTTAATTGCCACATTCAATTCACTACAGAATTGAATGTGATTGTTGAGAAAATCACCCCCTTGCCAATCCTGCCTATATCCGTTCTAATAAAAACGGAGTATAACAGAACTTGATAAAATTTGCCATTTTAATCAGATACTTTTCACTTTGTGCTTATTGTTTGCATAAGTAAAATATAGCTACAAACTATAAGATATTAACTTCTGATGGAGATTCAGTGAAGCCGTGTTTTCCATACATGAGGTTCATGAAACATTATAATGTTTTGTACATTTATTTGAGAAGATTTGCATTGACACATTGAAGAAAAGGAAAAGGAATCAGAAAATGTTATTCTTGCAGTATTTCAAAAATAGATACTTTCGGAGGAGAAAAAAAAATTATTGTCACAATTCTAGCTACATGGGATGTAAGAATTTAAGTCTTCAGAGCTCTGAAAATGCTTTATTCAATCTGTTGGAGAGGCATTTCCCTAGCAGCAATGCAGCAGACATACATTTCCCTCCAAGACAGTCAGGCCTACACTGAACAAAACCAGAATGTATATCATTCTGCGGGATGAAATAACATCAACTAACATTTTTTAAGCACTTGCTATGTGCCAAGCATTATTCTTTGCAGTATACAAGCATCAACTCCTTTTATCCTTATAAAAACCCTGGAATGTTGTTTACTATTATTATTCACATTTTATAGTTGAATAAAATCATAGAACTAATGAATAAAGAGGTCTCTAGTTTTGTGATTCCATTTGCAACCGTTAAAGAATATATTTAACCCTTACTCTCAGATTATGATTATGCTAAGCCATGAGTATATAAAACCAAAAAACATTTCCTTGCTCTCTTGTCTAGTCAGGGCGACAGATAAGTAAACCTAAAGATAAAATATATTGTAAAAATGGGAAGCGGCTGTGGCTCAATCAGTTGGGCTCCCGTGTACCATATGGGAGGTCCCAGGTTCAAGTCCCAGGGCCTCCTGGTGAAGGCGAGCTAGCCCGCACCTGTGGAGAGCTGACGGCCTGCGATGGCACAGCAAGATGACTCAACAAAGGGAGCCAAGCAGACGCAGAAGAAGACACAGCAAATGGACACAGAGGGCAGGCAGCGAGCACAAGTGGCAAAGGGGGGGGGCGTTTAAAAAAAACACACTCTAAAAATTTATATATATATAAAAGAAAAGTTCAATATGTTTAAATTTTTTGCATTTACTTTCCTTACTTCCATACCTGTGAATTTTCCCCCTTTTCAGCAATCTGGAGCCTTCCTTATAGATCTGAGATGCTCAGCCAGTAAGTTCAGGGAGGCCAACAAGGTAGATGCCTTCTAGTGCAGTGCTTCCTAAATGTGGTGTGGGCCTGGGGATTGGTTAGGAGATGCAACCTCTGATTCATACTGGAGCATGGGAAGACTTTGGGGTCTGGCTTTGCACTTAGCAAAATGCGCTGAAGATTCATCCATGTTCTTGTGCGAATCAGTAGAACCTTCTTGTTTAGTGCTGAGTAAGAGTCCATTTTGTGGATGTGCCATAGTCTGTTTATCCATCACTGGCTGAAAAGCATCCTGGTTATTTACACTTTGGGGCTATCACGAATAAAGCTACTATAAACATTTGTGTTACAGGTCTTTGTGTGAGCATACGTTTTCAAGTCACACGGGTGAATACTTGGCAGCGGATTACTTGGATGTATGGTAAGGATATGTTCGATTTTATGACAAGCTGTTTTCCAAAGCAGCTGTATCATCTTGTGTTTCCATCAGCAATGAAGGTGATTTCCTGGTGTTATGCATAATTGCCAGTATTTAGTATTGTCATAGTTGTTTTTTGCCATTCTAATAGGTATGTAGTGGTAGAAACTCATTGTGGTCTTAATTTCCATTTCCCTAATGATCAATGTAGACAATGTTTTCAAATAAGCATTGTTTCAATGTACTTTGTTTCAATCCTTATGCTTTATTTGACGAAATGTTTGTTCAGATATTTTGCTCAATGTTTAGCATTGTGTTTTTTTTATTTTTTTATTGTTGAGGTTTAAGAGTTCATTGTACATTCTGGATACAAGTCCTTTATCATATATGTGACTTTTCACGTATATTTTTCCAAGCCTTTGGTTCGTCTTTTCATTCTTATTCTTCTTAAATCTTACCCAGAGTTAAGGTTTTAATTTTGATCAAGTTCAATTTCTCACATTTTTGGGGGGTCATGCTTTTGTCCTCATTCCTAACAAGTATTGCCAAATACAACATCATGCAGATTTTCTTTTACGTTTTCTTCTAGAAGCTTTATATTTAAAATTTTACGTTTAGGTCTATGATCAATTTTGAGTAAATTTTGTATAATACATGAGGTAGATGTTTGGTTTTTTTTTGTTTTGTTTTGTTTAGCATATGGGCCCCATTTATTGATGTGAGTGAATCCATGTGAAACTGGAGTTTTCTTTTTTCTTTCCTTTTTTCTTCTTCTTCTCTCTCTCTCAAGGGTTTATAACTACAAATCTCAAATCTTTAAAAAAAATATACACGACTATTCAGGATATCGCTTTCTTTTTGGGTAACTTTTGATAGACTTTGTCTTTCAAGTTCTCCTTGTCTAATTTGCTGAAGTTATGGCCATTGAGTTGTTCATAGTATTAGCTATTTATCCTTTTTAATGTCTGTGATGTTCCTTTTTTCATTTCTGATATTGGTAGTTTGTGTCTTCTCTCCTTTCACTCTGATAGAGATTTTTCAAATTTTCCTTTTAATCTTTTCAGAGAACCATCTTTAGTTTCTTTGAGTTTCTGTAGTGTTCTGTTTTCTCCTTCACTGATTTCTGCTCTCATCTTTATAATTTGCTTTCTTCTGCTTGCTATGGGCATATTTTGCCTTTTTTGTCCCTAGGGGCTCATGGTGGATATTTAGATAATTGATTTGGGAACTTTATTATTTTCTATTAAATTCATTTAATGCTGTAAATTTACTTCTAAGCACTGCTCTAGATGCATCCCATAAATTTTGATACAATGTATTTTCATTTTCCTTTACTTCCTTTTAAAAAATTTCCTTTGAGACTTCCTGTTTGACCCATGGGTTATTTAGAAGTGGGCTGTTTAATTTTCTGAAGCTTTTTCAGCTATTCTTCTGTTTTTGATTTCTAGTTTAATTCTACTTTGTTCTGAGAACATACTTTGTATGGTTTCTAGTCTTTTAACTTTGTTGACCTTTGTTTTATATCCCTGAACATGTTCCGTCTTAGTGAATGATCTGTGTGTGTTTGAGAGGGAAGTATATTCTGTTGTTGGTGGGTGGAATTTCCTACAAATATTAATTAGGTTGACTTGGTTGCTACTGTTGTATGACCGTAAAGAAGCTCTGCCCCTCAAGTCCCCATGCCCACAGCTTCCTAAGGAGATGGCTCCTGCCCCCAGGCTGGGCCGCACTCGCCCTGCTCTCTCGGGTGCAGGATGCTGGTTCTCCAAGTTGCCCAGTGATCTGCTCAGCTCCTTACCAGCAGACCTCTCATTTGTCTTCTCCCAGCCAAGTTCAAGCCCTTTCCAGAGAGATGAACTGAATGAGCCAGCTTCCTGCCATGTGCATTCATGCAGATTATTCACCATCTTAGTCCTAAAGCCATTCAGCAAATATGTATTAAGTCCCTACTGTGTGTCAGGCTGGGCATATTGTCACCAGCAGAACAGAACAAAAAGTCCCTGCCTTCAAAGAGTTTACATTCAGTGGTTCTAAGAGGGAGGCAGATGCCTACCAAGCAGTCTAGTCTTTTAAGGACTTCAATTAGAAAGAAAGGATAAAGACTGATCTCCTAAAAGAAGGCATCTGGTCCTTGGAACTTCCCCAGGTGGCCGTCTTCCTACTCTGCTGTCCAAGCTGCGATGCAGACGTTTAGAGGGCACTGGTGGTGATCTTGGAGGACTGTGTGTTTCAGGGATGCAGCACACCTGGTTATATAGCTTACGTACCATTCTCAGTCTCTTGACTCTTGCGGTGGCCGTGCTTCAGCCAGATTCTCTGCATGAAGAGACCATGTCCCTCTGCGATTTGTAGTCCCTTCAGCAATGGCCCACACATTGTCACCTACTCAGCTATGCTACTCCAGGTCCTCTTGGCCTCCGCTGTCTGCAGCTCCATTTCCACTTGTTCCCGCCCAGCCACCTCAAGCATGACCAGCTCTGTGGGAGCGCTGACCCATGTCCTGTGGAGCCAACCCACAGGTACTGGTCACTTTCTCCCCTCTGCCCTGGGTCTCCCTCTGATGCTGAGGCAGATGATGCCACAGAACATGCCATGTCCACATACATCCAACCTCAACTGCAGGAGCATTCAGTGAGGACCACAAGCGGGCAGTGGGGTCTGTGGATGCAGCCTTCCTCTGTTTGGGCCCCTCAGAAGATGTTCCCACCAGGCTGTGCGTCCCCGTGCCCTTGTCATTCCCCGGGGACGGTCTGGCAGTGCTCCTTGCACTGGCTCTCCTGCTTCCCTGCCTCACTTCCTTTGCCCTCACTCCCACTGCCTTGGCGTCGCACCCTCTACATAGTAACGTGTAACCTTTACCTCAGACTTTCTAGGGAAGCCGGGCTAAGACATCACTCTTTCCTCCGTAAATATTCACTTGTTTAGGTGAAATTCCATCCAAGGAAAGGCTAGGAAAGATGGTAGTGAAACCAAACATCTCAATGACAAGCCCAGCCTATCAGGCTTGTGACAGCCTCTGTCTAATCACTCTCTTGAGGCTGCCTCATCCTTAAACAGTCACCCTAGAAAACATGTCAAGGGAGCCAAGATGGGGCCCGAGTATTTTAGCTTTTATCATCTGCAGAGAAGACGTGGAAGGCAACATTCTAAAATAAAATGCATTCAATAAAGGAAAGCCAACCATCCAAGGTAGATGCTAGTGATAAGTTAGAGGCAGATAGCAAAGGTGGGAAAGCATAGCCTGGGTTAGAAATGAAGATGTCAGACTGTGAGCTACTAGGGGCCAGTGCCAAACAGTAAGTGATAATAACATGTAGTCGAGAAAGCATGATGAAGACTGGAGGGAAAAAACACTGCCAGACTGAACACCAGAAAAACAGTATAAAACAGTACAAAGAATGGAAAGCTAAGCTTCTTGAACACTGGCTGCCTTTTAATCTCAGAGGAAAAACTTGTAGTAGAAACATGAAAAAATAATAAAAACAAAATCGCCCTTGCACCTCAGAGTCAACCTTAAACACAATTTCTCTTTAGATCTAGTTTTGTCATGCACCGTGTTTTTCCAGTTTTCCTCCGAGATCTAGGCCTGTGCAGGCCATTGAAACCTACGGCTTACTGCCGGGAAAGAATCAAGAGCAAACGTAAGGTGGCTTTTTTCTGTGGAGGAAAGCCTGTTAGGTATTTTTCCTATTGAGGAAGAAATGTCAGCAGGGGCAGAGAGGGAGTTTGAAACTACTAGCGCGGCCTCACAGAATGCTTTACAGCTTTGACCTATTTCAAGAACTGAATTGAGCAAAAATCATTTGAAGAGTCGCATGGTGTTGGGCGCGGAATCGTGTCCACGTCGTCTGCATTCCTGTGGGTGGGAACCCATTGGAAATGGGATCTTTGAAGGTGTTAGTGAAAGTGCAGACTCATTTGTGCATAGGATCTTGAAGAGCCTATTTAGATGAGGACATTTAGAGTCAGGTGGGTCTTAATCCGTGTGTCTGAAATCGCGATAAGGAGAGGAAATCTAGGCAGAGATGCAGACGACTGGGCAGGAGAAGTCGAAGCTACAAGTAGGAGAGGCTAAAGAGAGAGATTGCCACATGACGGGGCAGAGAAGCAAGCAGGGAACCGAGTGATCGCGGCGAACTATCACCGAAATGCTGCAGATTTCTGGAACTCTTCAGTCTCTTGTCGAGGCCTTGCTTTTGGACTTCTGTTCTCCAAAATCGAGAGAGAATAAATAAATTCCCTTAAAAAAAACAAAAACAAAAAACAACTAACCCCTTGTGTGACATTTGTCAGAGCAGGCCAGGAAAACTAAAATATATGGGCTAGTTGGAAGAGATCCTACAAATGTACCACCACCACACTAATAGAAGGTGTAGGGAAAATGTACAGGTAATGTGTTGGTCAGGCTAATGTGTCAACTCAGCCAGGTAATTGTGCCCAGGTGTTTGGTCAAGCAAGCACTGGGCTAACTGTAATACAAGGACTTTTATGGGCTTTAGTCACCCGTGAGTTTACTGCATAGATGGCTGATTACATCTGCATCAATTAGGGAGATTGTCATCAGCAATAAGTGACGCTTTAGCCAGTCAGCTGAATGCCTTAAAAGGGGAAGTGATTTCAGCATTCAGAGAGAATCTCCCAGCTCGTCTTTGGACAGCCAGCATCTCCCGGAAACTCATCAGGGACCTTCACTGGACTTTCATCGGAGCCCCTGGTTTGCAGCCTGCCTGTGGAACCTGGACTTGTGCATCCCCACGGTCACGTGAGAGACTCTTCCAAAATCTCATACTATTTACAGATATCTCCTGTTGATTCTGTTTCCCTAGAGAACCCTGACTAATACACGTAATATATAATAGCAATTATTTATTGAGCAGTATACTCTGTCAGGTGTACTTTAATCAACCCTGAGAAGCATACAGTACCTTTCACCATTTTAAACATGAGGAAACAGACTTTAGGAGAGTAACCCACCTGCTGAATATCATAGAATTGGTACAGAGAGAAAAGATGTGAGCAAGGCACCCAGCATGCACACGTCTTCCTGTCCCCCCAGCAGCTTTCTACATCGGACTCAGTAAAGTTAATAGTTACCATTGATTAGGGGCTCGCACTCTGTTTGTGGTTTATAAGCGTTCATTCTAATCCCCACAAAACTTGATAAAGTAGGTGGATTTATTCTTACCTTGCTGATGAGAAATTTGCATCTCAAGCTGAATAGCTCACCCAAGGAGACAGAGTTAATTAGTTTAAAAAGTCAAATCCACCTAACTCCAGAATGTGTGGGACACTTTTTTATTGTTTGGTTTTCTTTTTACTTTCCTTTTGTTATGAAGCTCCCAATGTAGCACCTGTTACATTGTTGATCCTCAAAAAACATCAGTGTTCTTTTTCTGTCTGATCTTACGTAAGTAGATCATATAACTCTAATTCTCTATCTCTATCTAATTAAACATATTGCTCATGAAACAGTTAAGCCCAGTGAATAACTATTCCTGAGAGTTTTCCTCAGAGAGTATTTCCAATGAGGTAGGTCTAATCAATGGTGTAACTCACTGTAGTTTATGTAGGTGGGAAAGCAGGTGTCTGTAAAGGGTACTTGGGAATCTGTAAGGGTTCGTGACTTTCTGAGAGCGAGGTCTTGGAAAGGAAAAGCCTCAGAAATCCAGGGGCTCCTGGTGAGCCACCGCCCAGTCACTGCCCTGGCCAGCGGTTGTGTTATTGATATTATAATCAGATCACAACCCAAGGGCCATGTCTTGTCTATCAATGCCCTGGAGGGACTCTCTGAAATAATCTTAATCTAGTCCCTAATTTTCAGTGAAGAAAGGGAAATAGAATTCCACTTGTGGAGGATGAGGATGGTATCTAATATTCCTTCCCATTTTCAGGCAGAAGCCAAGGGGCTGCCCAACACCAGGGGCTCAGTGGGAGTGGCTGAGTCACAGCCCCGAGGCTGGTGGGGGGCTCCTCTCTCCAAGCTCCAGGTGACTGTCATTGGGCATCCGGTGTGCAGAGCAGGGGGGCCTGTGAAAGGCTGCTTCTTCTCAGACCCTGTCTCCCACCCCCTCATGGTGGAACAGCCATCACTAGTCTGCTCCTGCATTCACCCTGATTCAGCTGAAAGAGCCGCGTGACAGCAGAGATTTATCTTTCTTCCCACAGACAATCGATACCTCGGTGGCATGAACAGGGAACAAATATTCATGGAGCATGTCTTATATTCAAGACAATAAGCCTGGTAATTTTCTCACATGTCTCGTCAGGTCCTCCTAATGACTTTGTGTGAGGTTGCTTCTACCTCCACTTTCCAGGGGAGGAGACAGGATCACAAAATCAAGTAATTTTTCTCAGTTAGGAAGTCGATAAATAAGGACTTAGGCTTAGGTCTGTGAGATTCCAAACCCATATATCTTGAAAACTTTTTAGTTTGAGCAAAAACCTAATGATGAAGTGGTCCAAAGAACAAATCAAGTGCCCTTTGCCATGTACATGATTGAGAGTGAAGGCAGGTGAAGATCTTCATTTTATTTTATTTTATTTATTTCATTTTATTTTTATATTGAAAGAAGCTTTAGATTACATAAAATGTTATATTAAAAATATGGGTTAGTTGGAAGAGATCCTACAAATGTAACACCACCACACATTTTTACACATATAGTATGTGTACATTATATAGGGGGATTCCCATATACCCCACCTTTTCCCCTCCCCACACTTTCCCCATAAACAACACCTTTCACTAGTGTGGTTCATTTGTTACAATTGATGAACACATATTGAAGCATCGCTACTAACCATGGTCCTTAGCTTACATTACGGTTTACACTTTGCACTGAACGATTTTATAGGTTTTGATAAAATGTATAATGGCCTGTATCCATCATAGCAATGTCAAGCTGGACAATTCCAATGTCCCAAAATGCCCCATATTAAACCTATTCTTCCATTTCTCTCGCCTCAGAACCTCTGGTGACCACTATCTTTACGTCAATGTTATAAGCTCTTCCATTCTTGGAATAATAATAAGTCTACTTTAGTACCCCTTATGTCTGTTCATTGGGGATTTTAGGATGGTGATGCCCACTCTGCTTCCAATTGAGAAGTGTCTTAGATCTCATGGGGCAGATGGATGGAACTGTCTTACTTGCAGTTGTGGACACTCTCATTTTTTTGGGATGGGTGCTGTCCACCATCATCCTTTTGTTAGTTGTCCTGGGTGAGTCTGATCATCTGGAGAGTAGGTGCTGCAGCTCTGATGAGAGTCAGGCTCAAGTGGCATATGAACAGACTGAAGATTTAAGTCTCTGGGACATTTCTTTAATGAGTATAGTGCTAGTTATAGGTTCAAATAAAAGGGGCAGAAGAGCCATGTGTAGGGAAATTATAAATGAGTCTAACTCTGATCCACTAGACTCACATTAGAGAGTGAAAATGAAAAATGAAAACCTAAGCTGGTAACTCCAGGGCACTCTGGGTACTTAGACCACACACATATACATCTCCAGTGAACTTTGAAGAGTCTAAATGAATACAGCAACTAGTGTTGGTGATTGCCCTGTAACAAAGTCTCCACATGCCTTCTTGAGGGGGAAATGAAAAGCTTGAGCATCTGTCAGGTTTGAGCAGAGTTCACTTAGGAGATTGAAGGATACATACTCTTCTTTTTTTCTTTCTTATAATCAAAGTTACCAGAATGCAAAGCAATCCCCTGAGATTGGAGGGACAGTGGCTCAGAGCTCCCCAACTCCAGACTGAAGGCGTCAGTACAGCTCGAGCTCTGAGGCTCCTTGTCCCTTTCGGGAGCAGATGCTTTGATCCCTTCATCCCTGAGAAGAGTCGACCGCTGTCGACTGTCAGAAGCTTTTGCGTTTCCTAATTAAGCCCCCGCTCAGTTTTAAAGGACTTTGTTAACCTTTGAGTTGCATTTAACAACCAGAGCCACCTGGCCGTCTCTTTACCTAGCCCCCTTCCTCTCACCAGGTGAAGAGATGGTCGCCGTGCCACAGGAGTGAGCCAGCATGTCAGATCTGTGTTTTCCTCTTCTTGGGCAGAACGTTTTAAGCAAACGGCCTCACAGCAAGAGAATAGAAGTTCTATCCCAGTGTTTGTTGAAGATTTTCCCTTCTCCCACCTGCCCTTTACCGCACCAGTGAACAACCACTGGTTTGGTTGTGTCTTTCCATGTTCCCCCTTCTCCACCCCGAGATTCTGGGTCAGTGTCTCATGAGCAGCTCAGAAATCTGCATTTTCACCACTGTTCCAGGTGACTCTGATGCCCCACATTTTGAGAACAACTGCGCAATCCTTTCCTGTTGATTTGCTAGCTCAGGGATGATAAGGACAACTGGGTTAAGATTTCTGCCCACAGAGAAACTGGTTAGAATTTGAGAGGATATAAAAGGGACTTGTACATAACCGAGTAAGCGATGATCAGTCAAAAAACTGATATTATTTCACAAGTTTTGCTATTAAACAACTGCAACAGTGCTGAGGTTTGAAATGTGATTGGAATATTTTGCATCATTTAAAAATGTTAAGAATTCAAAAACTTTTCCCAGCCTAGTTTTAGAAGCTGCATATTTGAAAATTAAAATACTTTAAAAAATTTTAAATAGCTCTGCTCATGGGCCCTGAGCCTCAGCAGAGTTGTAACAGCTACTCTCCAGTTCATTGGACTCACCCAGGACAACTAACAAGGAGGTGAGGATGGACAACCACCACACCAAGGAACCAAGAGAGCCTACGGCTGTAAGCAAGAGATTCCCATCCATCTGCCCCATGGGATCCAAGGCCCCTCTCAATTAGAGGTGGAATGGGCATCACCATTCCAGAATCCTCGGGATTGGGGGATGAACTATGGACTAGAGTAGACTTACTGGTATTCTACTATACACTTATTGTGATTTCAGCAATGGAAGAAATTACAACATTGATGTGGAGCCAGTGGCCACTGGAGGTGCTGAAGTCAGGGAGAGGGAAAAAGAGGTGTAATATGGGGGCATTTTCAGGACTTGGGAATTGTCCTAAATGACATTGCAATGACAGATGCAGGCCATTATATATCTTGCCATAGCCTACAGAATTGAGTGGAAGAGAGTGTAAAGTACAATGTAAACTATAATCCATACTTACTGGCAATGCTCCAAAATGTGTTCAGAAGTTGTAATGAATGTACCACACTAATGAAAGAAGTTGTTAATGTGGGGGAAAGTGGGACGTGTGGGGAGTGGAGCATATAGGAATCCCTTATATTTTTCATATAGCATTTTATGTAATCTAAGTATCTTTTAAAACTAAATTAAAAATATATTTTTAAAAATAGCCTGCTCATTATAGAAATTTTGAAATATAGATAAGCACAAATAATATTTTAAACATCCATAATCCCACTACCTAGAGATAAGCACAATTCATACCTTGGTGTGTTTTCCAGCCTTTGTCTAGACAAATATATTCATATATAGCTTTATTTTTCTCTTCCTTGTTTTGATTAATGGGATCTTAATGTACATGCCTTGGTAGTGGTGATTGTCCATTTATTTTATTGTGGTAAAACAATGACTCAAAATAAGTCTATAATTCAGTGGCATTAATTATATTCACAATATTGTACAAATATCACCACAATCTATTTCCAAGACTTTTTCATCACCCAAAACAGAAACTCTGTACCTATTAAATAATAACTCCCATTTCCCCTCTACCCAGCTCCTGGCAACCTCGGTCTATTGTCCTTTCGTGACCAGCTCCTTTCTCATAGCACAATCTCTTCAAGGTCCATCCGTGTTGCAGCATGCACCACGACTTCGTTCCTTTTTATGGCTGAATAATATTCCATCATGTGGATAGACCACATTCTATTTATCCATTCCTCTCTTGCTGGACATTTGAGCTGCGTCCACCTTTTCTGGCTATTATAAGAAATGCCTCAATGAACATTGGTGTATAAGTATCTGATGCCCTGTTTTGATTTCTTCTTAAAGGCATGTATATACATAAATGCATGCTTTTCTGATTATCATTTTGCAAGTTGATTTCTTCATTCAATGGGATGTTCTGAAGGTTTTTTCATTCCACAAAAGTCTACCGTATAATTTCCAACTGCTGCAGTATATACCTGAGTGTGAATTATCATATCATTGTTGATGTTTTCCTAAATATTGCTGTTTATAAACAATGCTACCAAAGCATCCTTCACCTGCCCACCTGTGTGTGTTGGTGTGTTTTCCTTCCATTGTGTGGTCACTTGATCACTTTTATCCCTGCCCTAGGTACACATCCTAGCAGACAAAGTCCACTCCCCGGCTCCATTGCCGGGTCTGGCCATGAGACTTGCTTCGGCAGGCGGCACGTGCTGGGACATGCGCTTCACCGCCAGAACAGGCGCCCGGCGTGTGACTGCAGGGTTCAGCCTGGCATCTCAGAGAAGGGGCTGCCCCTCCTGCAGCCTGAGTCCAGAAGGCAAACCCATGCATTGAAGGCCAGTGCCAACCTGCAGCCCCCTGCAACGTGGCTCAGAAACCGATGTCTGTTGTTAGAACATGTGGAGATACTGGGGTCATTCAGTGTCATAGCAAGACTGAAAAATGCACCTAAATCCTAACAAGTACAAACGGTGAGTCATAGGTCAAATCAAATTGACGTGGACTATTTTGAATCTACTGTGCTAGATTCTTGATAATAGCAGTGAATAGCAGTGAAGAAAACCACGCTCTCACTCTAAGTGTGCTGATATTTGGGGGAATGTTAAAGACTTTTTAAGTTGTAATAGATGCTGTCAAATTGCCTTTCTCCCCAATATTTATGTATTGAAAACAGAAAGAAGAAATTTAGGGTGTTTCTCTTCCCAGCTTGCTTCTCCTCTATTGCCCTGCCTTCAAAGGACACGTTTTAGCTCTAAGCACGGAGCCAGCGAGTCCGGGTGCACCGCTGCCCAGCACCTTCCCTCAGCAGGCCCAGGCAGCCCGGCGACTGGTGGCAGGTCACCCGGCAGAGCTGGCTTTTACGCTGCTCTCCTGTGCAAAGGGGTGGCTCTGGCTCGCTTACACCGTACAATCGAGTGAGGTTCTGGTGCTGAGTCAGTGTCTCTGTCCTCAAGTACAAGGCCAGAGTCCTGATGTCCTGAGTGACAGCTCTTGTCAAACTCCTCTGCAAAGCCGCTGGGCCAACCCCCATCAAAGAGGCAGCCTCCAGCACCAGGCTCTGGGCATCTCCTGGGTGGGGCTCTCTTGGGGCACCAGCCTCTATTCCCAGGGGGTTTCCTACAGCTCCTGTCCATCCCTGCTCTGGCTTGTCCCTCTGGTCTACGTTGCTGAGGCCTCAGCCCCCTTCCTGCCAAGCCCACAGGGCTCTTTAAGAAGATCTGTTCATGACTTGTCTGGGATTCAGTGTTTTCAGAAACAGAACTGAAGAGAACTTGCTTTCTAATCGTACCCCGAAAGAGGACACCCTTCCAGCACCAGAAACACTCACATAATGCCTCCTTTTTGCATGCGCTATATTGTTTAATCAAATTTACATACAATAAAATGCACTCATTTTCAAGGTGCATTTCGATAAATTTTGGAAAATTATATAATCATGTAACTATCACCACAATGGAAACCTAGCACATTACCTTCTCCCCAAAAAGTTCCCTCACGCCCTTTGCAATCAATCTCCTGCCCCCATACTGCGGCCCAGGCAAACCCTGGTCTGGTTTCTGTTCCTAGAGTTTAGATTTCCCTTTCCTAGATGCATGTGCTGTTCTGAGAATTTTGCAGATATTAGTCTTCACAACAACACTATGAAGTAGTTACTGTTACTACCCCCAAGTTAAAGGAGAGGGGTTTGAAGCAGAGAGAAGTTAACATAGTTAGCACAAGTCACACAGCTATCAAGTCACAGCGCTGGGATTCAAACCCAGATGATGTCAATGCAGCCTCTGTGCTCACCACTGTTGAAATGAATTATCAGGATGGGAAAGAGGGCACTGGTCAAAACGAAGGGAGTACAATCTGCAGAAGGTACTCATTCCTGGATTATACGGGTGACAATAAAGACTGTCCCGTGTTTCTGATTTAGATGGAGCCTCCTGGTGCTTGTAGAGAGGACGAGTCAAGGGTCATGAGCTCTAGGGACAGCAGGTGAACCCTGAGGCTGAGGAGCCCCTGGCAGTGGTGCAGGTGCAGATGTGAAGCCTGAGACCTCTGCAGTCAGACAGTGGCCTGTGTTTGGGTCCCAAGCTGTCCCTCATTTAAATGCAAAGTCATTTAACGTCTATAAAGTGGAAATGATGGTAATCCCTGCCTCCTAGAATCGTTAGATATAGGTAAGAGAGTGCAAGCCAAGTGTTGGTGATAGGAGAGCCTGAGCTCTCCTGCATCAAACCGCACGCGGACAGAGCTGTCCCAGGGACCAGGGCCAGCCAGACTCCCAGGGAGAGTCACAGAACCCCCTACGGCCATCATGTGTTCCCCGACTGGTCAGGAGGGGGTGGGTTTCACCAAGTGAGAGCTGAGTGGCACTCTGATCCCTACATCATGGATCTTCTCTCATGTAAGGCTGTGAGAGTTTACTTTGCTGTAGACTGATTCTTCCAACATATATCAAAATCCTGCAAATTAAGCAACGGAAAAATAACTGCATGGTAAATGCCAATTCTCCTGTGTTCCAGAACTGCAGAAAACAAATTTGGAAGCTGGAAAAGAGGTTTTGTATTCCTGCGAGCATCAGCCTTACTGTCTGGAATACTGAGCTGCATCTGAAAGGGGAGCTCCTGGCTTGAATACCGGTCAGAGCTGGTATTTAGGATGCAAAGTACTAGCATCCTGACTCAGAATTAAACAGCTACCTAGAGGAAGTATTTCTCTAACTATGTCCTTGTTCTGGGATATGGGTACCTGACTGCCTATTTCGTTCTTTTGTGTTAAAGGTTTAAAATGGATCCGACTCCAAAGTTAGAATTCTCTCTACTCTCCTGAATTGGGTTGATGGTTTTGAGTAAAGGGAGATGAGTGAGATTGTGTCAGCTCAGCAGAACATAAAGCAAGATAAGAAAAGAGGCCCTCACTGAAAACAGCCCACATTGGTGAGGAGGAGAACACAATTGTCACTGTGGAGGCATGTCATCAGTTTAGCTGACAACACTGGAGAAACTATCACACAAAGAGAGAAAGCAAAAAAAAAAACTGTGGAACCACAACTCCTTAGCCTGGGGTTAAGAAATGTACGCGATGGGGTCGGATGTGGCTCAACTGGTTGGGCGTCCGTCTCCCATATGGAGGGACCCGGGTTCGATCCCCGGGACCTCCCGGTAAAAAAAAAAAAAAAAAAAAAAGAAATGTACGCGAAGTGCTGGGGCAGGAAGGGGGCGTGGAGAACAGCTCCTTAAGTCTCCCACTTCCTCTGACAACCGGACAGCAGTGGGGGGCAGAGCTTAGCTCCAGCACCCAGTTCTCTGGATTCCAGTCTCATTCCAGGGCCCAGCTCTTATTTTTATTTACTTTTTGTCCTCCAGTTCAAATCCCACCGTCCCCGTGAAGCTTTGCGTGCCCACGCTAGCCTGAATTGGCATCTCCCTGTCCTACCGCTGCATCAGTGCCTCTCTCACAGGCTCCTAATGGTGACACATGCACTGCCCCTCCTGCCCGTGCACCCCCCCATGGCTTGAGGACTCCCTCACTGCCCCCCGTCCCGTCTACCTTCCCCACGAGGTTGATCCTTGTTTAAAGCTGTGTTGCTGGGTCACATCTCATGGTGATTCTCTTCTAGACTGTAAAGTTCTTGAGGGCAGGGGTGACCCCAATCCTTCTTAGACAATGAGGACTCCAAAGACCATCAGAATAGCAAGTCCCCCAAAACACGTCTCACCCAACTCTCACAGAGGTTCTTGTGAAGTTCTAACTGTTATCTCAATAGAGAGGAAGATTGACCAGACGAGGAAGCCAAAATTCAGGGAAATGTAAGAAGCATGTCCAAGGTCAAACTTTATTTCAATGAAAATTTTTGGAGGGCCCCAGCAAATTGATCTCTGTTTGCCTTTGACTCTACTGTCCAACTCACAGCCTCTTCTCTGGCTACACAGAGTGACACTTCACACAAAATTTCACAGAAATCTAAGATTACTTCTTCCTCTCCATGATTTTTGTTTAACTTACAAGTGCCCTTGTCCTCATAAGACTTATTCTCTACAAGAGAGGGGATACACACAATAACAAACATTTTGAAAAGTAATATATACTATGTTAGGTTGTGGTAAGTTCCACAGTGAAAAATAAAGTTGGGAAGGGCTATAGAAAGTGCCCAAAGAGGGGTGCAAGTCCTTCCGTTTGACTCCTTGGCCCGGCCCTGGAGTGCAGCCCTGATGATGGCCTTCACGAGATGACTGCTACTTCTCTGAGTAGCCGTGGACAAGAGCTGCGTGCCTGGCACATTCTGGAACTTGTTTGAAGAATTAAAAGAGCGTTCCCATTGTTTGTTGGAGAAGATGTAGCATAAGATGGATGGATACAATTCCACATCAATAAAATTATAGGCGTTTACTCCTTTTGTTTAAAGAAAAAAATAAAAAAAACAATGGAATTTTCATAAGGATTATCTTTAAGGAGCTACTCTGTCCTATAAGTCTATATTTAATTTTAGGGAATGGAAAAGAGAAGCAAAGCTTCAAACATGAAGGAATTTTGCACAATAAAGTATTTTTAATTATGGATACAAGGAAACATGAAGATAAGACATTGAGCAATCGAGTGGCTGTGGATCAGTTGCTGTAGCGACAATGGTGGTTGCTAGGACTGTGGGGTTAATGGATTTAAGAGGTCTGTGCCTAGAGGAAAGGAAAAAGACACCTGAATGCCCACTCAGAACATGGATATAAAAATCAGGAAGTCTCTATGACAGCAAAAAAGGATTCTCTTGCTTTCCCTAGCATCAGGGTATGTACGGCTGAGGCCCAAGCGCAGGTTCTGATTATAAGACTGCAGTGTTGCAGTTAATTTAAGTGCCAGGTCTCTTAAGCGAAGATCAGGGTACTGATGGAGAAGGAGAGAGAGGGCCCTGAGATACAGGAATTATGCTGGGCAGGCTCAGGGTCACCTTTATGATGCCAACTCCTGGTGCTGACGCCCAGAGGACCCCTCCTCTGGGTGTGATCAGGCCCGTGGCATGCCTGTACTAGGAAGAATTTGGAAAAGGTGATGGGAAATGCATGGTTACTTGCATAAGTTAGTCCTCTGGCTGACTAGGGGAATCCCAGTCCCTGGGCGTCTTTGAAGACCCAAGCTTCAAGTTTTCGGCTGTGGAATGGAGAAGACCAAGTGGCAAGGAGCTAACTGGGGCCTTTGGCTATGGAGGCCTCAGTCCAGGAACCTGTAAAGAATACTGCTCATAAACAAAGTAGCTGAAAGCAGACACTTCCCTGGGTGAGTCTTGGAGGGGCAGTCACCCCAGCCGGAACTTTGTCGGCAGTCGATTTGCAGACCCTTATGTAAGTTTTGTTTTTAGAACTTTTGATTGAGCATTGGCTCTTCTCTTTTGAAATCTGAATCTCTCTTCTCCTCTGGCAAAGACCCCGGCTGGCTCTTTGTTTTCATACCATGTACCCAATTCACGTTTGTTTTGAGATAAATGAGTAAATCTCACCAAGGATTCCTAGAGTTTGCAGTGGCAGCTTCAGGGAATAGTGATGTTAACTAAAATAGAACGTTTGATAGGTATATTTGTAAAAGGAGGATCACAGACTCCACAAATGGAGTGGAGGACATTTTTTGATTGGTAATCAGAAACTTCTAAAAGGCAAAATGATTCTAAAATAGCCTCTTGAAAGATTCTTTAAAGTGCACGGAGGGAAATTAAAAATCCCTGTTCCTCATCTCACTGCTCTCCCATGTCATTCCTCAGACTTCTTTTACCTTCTCCCCTTTCCACCGGATCCCTCATTGTGTCCCGCTGAACCAGGACATGAAGGAAGAAATAGGGGAAGACCCAGCCAGGATGCCCCAAACCACCCTGCAATGGGGCCTTTTGCAATTCTGAAGAAAGAGACACTAAACGTCAGAGTGGTGAGTCCAAAAGCATCTATTAGGGGAACTTACTTACAGAGAGCTGCAGCTATCTCGTGATAGACAGTGAGATGGCAAGAAGTCATTTTGTGTCTGTGCCTAGGGAAACTACTCTACAGATTACATATGGTTGTGGAACAAAGGTGGCTAAGTGCCAGAGGCTGATGTACAAGTATTGGGAAAATATCTTGGTATGTGTTCTTTCTCAAAACAATATGCATGCAGGGCAGGCTGTGCTCAAGTTTACAGCAGCGAAAGCTTGGCATACTTCCAAGGTTTAACAGGAAGGGGTGTCTGAGAAGGAAAGTAGGGGCAAGGTCATTCCTCAGTCAGGCAGGAGATGCTATATGTATCACATACCCCTAGGTCCTGTAAGTCAGCAGCCCCTAAAAATTAGACCCATCTGCTGAGCCCAGCATACCAGCCACCACTGAGTTTAAATCCTGGGCCAGAGCTGAGCTGTGTGCCATTTAAAAAGATTTTGTAGACCCCAAGAAAGATCAGTCTGAATTTACAGAATATTTTAAAGTCTTGATTAGGGCATATGACTCAGGGATCTCAGAATATACCAACTAGTTCACATGTTAGTGAGTCCATAAGAAGCTGAAAAATGGATGGAACTCACTGAAGGGAACAATACAAATGAAGATTTAAAGAATCCTGCCTGATACACTACTAGGGATGGAATTATGAGAACTTGCCAAGTCAGACAGTTCTTGTTAGAAAAAATACCTGAGGTCTTTCCCATAAAAATAGATTGGACAATAATCCCATCTTACAAACAAAAAAAGAGATAAATCCATAGAAGATGACTGAGAAAGATTAGAAAATATCTTTGGCTAACATTCAGGACTCAAAATAAATGGAGATATAGGAATAGTGTTTTCCAGTCATTTTGTAAATGGCCTAAAACCTGAACTAAGTGATCTAGTTAAAAAGCATAAATTAGACTGGAAAATTGCCCTTATCTCAGAATCTGGCTGAACCTTTTGAAAGAACATTAGAGCATAAACATGCTCATCACTCTAGAAAGCTGATGGCTCTAAAGCCTCAGCAATTACAATTACCAAATGAGAAAACTCATCCTGAACAACCCATGCCTTTAGGAGATAAAAATACCTGTCATTACTGCAAACAAATAGGACATTGTAAAAAGGATTGCCCAAATTAAAGCAAAAACACAGCCCCAGCCTACCTGTTGATGGACTCCAAGGAGAGAGTGGACAGTTTGCTCTCTTTGCTTCCTTTGACTTCACAGGGAGAAATCACCCTATTATTTAATGGAAAATCTTGCTCTTTCTTAATTGACACTGAAGCCCCATGTCAACAATAAATCCTGTCACAACCTCTTCCTCAGAGTAATGAAATAGTATGTGTGGAAGGTTTAACCAATAGAATCCCAAAAGTCCCATTATCCAAACCTCTTAAAGTAATAGGGTCACCAAATGATGAATACTCCTTTCTGTTTTGTGAAATATCTCCAGCAAATCTTTTATCATGAAATGGAATTGTAAATTAAATTTCACATCTGAGGGAATAATGTTAGAAATTCCAGATCACCCAGTGCCTGTATGCATGGCAAAAACCCAATTGGACTTTCCTTCTGAAAAAGTATTAGCTAATTCAGACTTCTCTGATTAACTACTTTCTGAGTCCCAAATTGTCTTTAGGCAGTAAATGCCACTGGTGTAGGACACATCAAAATTTCTGACTATAAAAATACAAATTGACCCTTCCATGTCTTTACCTATATTGTCCTAATACTCATTAAGCCAGAAACAATAGATGACCTAACTCTAATTGTTGAGGAATTGTTTTTAAAAAGGGCCTCACTATTCCTTGCAGTAGCCCCCTATAACCTCCCTATACTTCTTGTCAAAAATCCTAATGGATGAGGCTACCACATTGTACAAGATCTCAAAGCAATTAAAAAACAGTCATCCCCCAACATCCTGTAGCCACTAACCCAAGCACATTTGTTAGCTCAGATTCCAACAAACACCTGGCAGTATACAGTTATTGATCTTTGTTCTGCCTTTTTCAGTATACGTGTTCAATCCAATAGCCAGTATTTGTTTGCCTTTACCTGGAAGGGGCAACAGTATACCTGGTCAGTCATGTTTCAAGGGTTCACTGAGGGCTCTATTTCTTAGAAACATTTCAACAAAACTTGAGATTTAGAATTCCCTAATGAGCCTCTACTCCACCAAATGTGTTGATGACTTATTGCTTTGTTCAGATTCAAAAATTGCTTCTTAACTGATCCCTTATATTTACTTACCCAACTTGCATTAAAAGGACACAAAATGAGGAGCAGATGTGGCTCAAGCAGTTGGGTGCCTGCCTCCCACACGGGATGTCCCAGGTTCAGTTCCTAGTGCCTCCTGAATAAGACAAGCAGATGCAATGAGCTGATGCAATAAGCAGGAAGTGGATGTGGCTCAAGCAGTTGGGCACGTGCCTCCCACATGGGAGGTCCTAGGTTTGGTCCCCAGTGCCTCCTAAAAAGAAGATGAGCAGACAACAAGTAGACATAGTGATCATGAACAGATACAACGAGCAGACAGACAAAGGAGCCATCTGGGGCGGGGGGGGGAGGTTAAAAAAAAAGGACACAAAGCATCTAAAGACAAATACAACCTGTTAAACAAAAAGTCCTTTTCTTAGCTCATGAGTTAACCCCTGAAGCTTTATCATTATCCCCATTCTACCTCAAAACAATTCAGAGTTTTCCCTAACCTGTAACAAAAAAGACAACCTAGAGGACTCGGGGGACTCGCTGGCTACTGCCACCATGGATTCCAAATTTCTTTCAATAGGCTGCCCTTCTCTATGAATTTACTAAAACTTAAACCCCACATCATTACAGTGGGAAAAACAACATGAATTGGCTTTTACCCCATTAAAAGAATCCTTAGTACAACCACCAACCTCATGCTTACCTAACTACAACTTACTTTTTTCATTTTTTTGTGAATGAAAATCAAATTCAAGCATTGAGAGTTCTCACTCAAAAACAAAGAAGTCAACAGAGACCTATAGCTTACTACAATCTTCAGTTGGATCCAGTAACAAGAACATTCCTGGCTTAAGAGCAGTAGCTATCACTGCTAAATTAGTTGAGGCATCAGCTGATTTAGACCAAGGACACACCTTGCAATTATAAGTACCTCATGCTGTCCACCAGGTTTTAATTTCAGGGAAAACTCAGGACATGTCAGCTAGCAGATTGACTTATGAAATTTTACTGCCTTCCCCTTCAAATATTCATATCCATCCTTGTAATGTTTTAAACCTGCAACACTAGGTCCCTTACCTGAAGAAGGAGAAACACATGACTGTGAAATGGTGGTTTCTCAATTATTTTTCCTGTGACTGGATTTACAAGAAACCCCTTTGACTAACCCAGTCTTAATGACTTTGTAGCTGGAGCTTATCTTAAAACAGAAACAGGAAAACCTCAGACAAGTTATACAGTAATCACTACTACAGAATTAATTGAAAGTCAATCAATCTCTGACCTCACCTCAGCTCAGCAGCCTCAGTTAAAAGCTTTAACTAGAGACTGTCATCTAGAAAAAGAGAAAACTGTCAATATTTATACTACTATACTGATAGTGAATATTCATTTGTGTATTTGTGATTTGAGGATGTTGTGGGAGCAATGGGGTTTCCTGACCTCATCAGGAACTCTAATAAAAGTGGTAACCAGGTAGCTGAACTTGTGTATGCTATATTTACCTGAAAACAAAAAAAGCCATCATAAAAATAGGGGCTCATACTGGTAAAATTGAACCAGAGTATAAGGGAAATGCACTGGCTGATTATTAGAAAGCAAGAAGTTCAACAAATTAAACCACTAGCTAAATTTTGTATCATGAATAAGGTCCCTCATAATACTCATCAAGAATTAGCAGGAAAAAAAAAGCCCTGTGAAAGAAATGGCTAAGTATCAATTTGGAAAGGATGATTGGCAGCAAGAGGGATGTGAAATAAATCCTAACAATAGATTTTTGAAAGACCTAGACAGCTTCCTGGTCACCTCGAAACTTTAAAGGAGCTTCTAACCAGAAGGCTCCATAAAATAACCTATCATGGAGTCTAAAAGATGAAGGAAGTCATGGCCAAATACTAGTGGGAAAATTTTGACAAAGTTGCGAGAAAAACCTTATTATACATGCTATATCTGTTTCACCCCATAACCCAGGTAAACTATTAAAGTGATACCTGGAATGTGAATTTCCCCCACTGGGTCAGTAGGTGAACTTTGTTAAGCTACCCATGTCCATGAGATACAGCTATGTTTTGGTAATGGTTTGTATGCTCTCTGGACATGTTGGAGTATCCTATTCCCTACCAGAAGGCAGATGCAGCTATGGTAGGTAAGAAACTATTAGAAAACATATTTCCCACTTGGGGAATTCCCTCTGAACTCTCTAGTGATTGTGGCACTCATTTCACTGGTGAAATAAATAAAGAATTTTACCAAGTCATTCCCACTTTTCAACACTTACATTAAATCTCTTAATAGTAACTCAAGGTAGTACCTGTGTTTTAATACATGAAAATTGTTGTTTTTACATAAACCCCTCTGGATTAATAGAAATTAACATCAATAAAATTAAAAATCAACTAAAAGTATTCCATTCCCTAGGAGAAATTCATATATTTACCTGGACCAATTTGTTTCCAGAAATGGGAGTCTGGTTTAACGGACCCATAGGAGACCTTGTATCAGATAAGCTTGTTTAATTAGCTGTACCGTATGTATGCTTCACTTGTATTGGTTGTTGCTCGAGTGCAATAACCTGAATAAGCAAACTCCACTTTCATGCACATCAGCTAATCTTAATGAGGGTGCAAGAATAGCAGAACATGTGTACATGACTGGGATGTAGGGACAAGACCATGATTAAGTAAGTCCAGAACATATTGAGCCTGAGTACAAAACCCTAGAGCATTCTGATATATGAACAATATTGCTTTCACTTTAAGAATATGAGGATGCATTGATTTGGACATTTTTCTCTTTTGGTGTAATCAAATATAAAACCACATAACCTTTCATTTTAAGTGAATATAAAAATAATAGTGTACGTTATTATTTAATTATTAATAATTCATAATTGCATTTCATAATTTTGTTTCAAGACTTTAACAAATAATTCATTTACAGACAATTAAAAATAAGGTAGGATTGTCTCTGGTGGACTGAGATTAAAAATAAAAATAAAAATAAAATTATAAGATTTTCTAATTTGTAGAAAAGGCCATGACCATAATCCATACAAAAAAAAAAATCAGCACAAAAAATTTAAAAGGAAAATAAAAGAAAACCATCTGAATCCACTATGACCAATCAACACTGACTCACTGTGACCACCGACAAGAAGAGAGATTGGTTGTTTTGGTTAAGTTAGCAGTGAAGTCACTGGGAAAGTGACCAAAATGGGGTGGGGGGTGGGGACTGTTAAGGAAAACCAAATGGCTGCCTGCAACCAGTTGTGAGAAGTGACAGAGACCTTCTAAAAAGTTAAAAATAAAACGGGCTTTCTGAGAAAACAATGCACCCTCAAAAGTTGCAGGTTAAACAACACCTGAAAATGGGCTGGCTTTGGTCCAGCAGACACAGACGAGTATGCCCCAGTAAGGAATCAAAGCAGTATGCCCTGCTTTGGAAAGACCTCCTCAGCAATACGGAACCCAAATGTCAACCAATTTTGTAACTTCCACTTTGGAAATTCCTTAGTGTCTTTATAAACCAATGTAACTTACTGATATTGGATGCTCTTATTTTGGTTTGAGAGCTCCCTGTTCAAAGAGTTTCTCTTTTTAATAAACACTTGCTATTGATTATTGATTACCATTGGTGACTAAGTTTCTTTTTTTTTCTTTTAGGAGGTTCCAGGTACTGAATCCAGGACCTCGTACATGGGAAACAGGTGCTTAACTACTGAGCAATACCCTCTCCCTGACTACGTTTCTTTTGACATCAGGCTTTGCGCCATTATTGTCATCTACTTCATTTTTGCATGGTGTCTAAATAGACTACTGTTGTAGTTTGCTAAAGCCACTAGAAGCAAATATGATGAAATGCATCAGCTTTCACAATGCGGATATATTAACTTACAAGCTTACAGTTCCGAGGCTGAGGAAAATGTCCACATCAGGTGAGGCTTTCTCCCTGAAGACCAGCTGCTGGAGATCCTGAGCTCCTCTGTCACCTGGCAAGGCACACGGTGGCATCTGCTGGTCTCTCATTTCTCTTCCGAATTTCATGTCTTTCAATTTCTTGCTTCCACGGCTTTCTCTTTTTGTCTAAATTTCCTTCTTTTATAAAGGACTCCAGTAAGAGGATTAAGATCCATCCTGTGCCAAGCCTTAACTGAAGTAATATAATCCAAAGGTCCTACTTAAAATAGCTCTACATCCACAGGAATGGGTTCACTTTAAGAATATGATTTTCTGGTGTTCATGCAGCTTCAAACCATCACAACTACACAATTTTGCTATTATTGTTTTAAAAAGTAATTTGTTTTAGAAATTAAAAACAAGGAAATATTTTACCTTCATTTATTTCATTTCCAATATACTTCCCTTCTTTTTATAGATCCCATTCTGAGCTATATCATGTTCTGGAATAAAAGAAAAGCCTGAAGAACTTTCAACATTTCTTGTAGAGTAGGTCTGCCTATAATTCTTCAGTTTCTTTTGGAAGCCACCCCCACCCCCGCAAGTTATTTAACAAAGAAATACCACGTTCTTTGGGGGAATTTCAGAAATTAATACCATTATAAAGATCTTAAAGAGTAAAGAGACTGTGATTCTTAGTGTGGCCTAAAACACTCCTTTAAGACAGTGTGCAAATCGTAAGGATCTTAGAGAATGAGCGTAGATTATCGCACAGTTAATTGGATGGCGCTACTGCTCACAGCATGTAACATTTTAACTGGAGAAAATCAATATAGTGCCTGGCATCTGCTATGCGGCTATTGATCTAGCTCCCCCCCCCCCCTTAAAGCTTATCAGCAACGGTAAACAGGGACAACAATACACCTTTAGGATCTTGATGCCTGTCAGGTGGGCTCTCCTGGTCTCTTTCAATATATTGCTTGGAGGGGCTTTGATGATGTTACTGGACCGTAGGACATTACACGGGTCCATTACAACGATGTCATCCTGCTAACTGGACCTCTGATGTAGGATGCAGCAAACAGCCTTTGTAAGGACCATACGTAATAGAGGCTGGGAAGTAAATCCGGCAAAAACTCAAAAGTTCAGGGACCTAACATATTAATGAAGTTTCCAGGGACATGTGAAAGGAAGAATGGAATCCAAAAACATTTAAACACGTATAAAAGACATTTTCATGAAGAAGTGCAAGAGAGTCAGACTTTAGCAGGCTTAACACGTTAAAATGTAACAGACATTTAAAGAGAAATAACTGCAAAAACCATCAGGGTTAATGAATTTACTCTTAATCTATTTATGATGTAGGAAGAGTAATTTTCTCACATGATTATCATATCCACAAAGAATATGTGTGATAATTTTGAATTATTTTATCAATCCCAAAAAGAGAAAGACTATGTTTGTAAGCTAATCTATTTCTGTGGGTGTGATACCACTTGATCACATTAAATTTGGTTGGGGCCCTTTGGTTAGATTACCTGATAAGATTGATTTAGGACTTTTGATTGGACTTCATCAGTGAGGCATGAGCCAGCTTGAGTCTCCACCCCCTGCTAGGTCTGATAAAAAGGGAGACACAGAGAGAGGCAGGAAAGGGGAGCTGCCATGTTTGCTTCTGCCATGTGAGAGAGAAAAGACTCCAGCATTGCCCACCCCTGAGCTGCAAGGAGAGAAGCTCCCCACAGTGGAGACCGGGTAAGGGACAAGCTCTGGGGCAGGTTTACCTACAGCTGCAGAAAGGTGGAGCCCTCGGCAGAGACGGCCCGCCTTCTTGTTTCCCCACGTGGTGGCTGACTTTGGTGACTATGGTGCCTTAAGTTGGACTTTTAGCAGCCTTGGAACAGTAAGCTTTTACCCCAAATGGATTCCCTTTGTAAAAACCAACCTATGTCTGTTACTTTGCATTGGCAGTCCTTTGGCAAACTAAAATAATGTGTCTTCATATGTCTTCAATTATTAGAGATCACGGTTGAATCAGCACTGAAAGGAGATTCTCGTGGTTTGATTTATACTGGGGACTAGCACTAGACAGATTATTTTGGGTTTATTTCAGGGTACAAAGGGTGTTTTTTCTACCCGTCTGTGGAATGTTTACTCAGTATAGGTGTAGGGGAAGGTGTCAGTTTTGCCCCAAATGATTCACTTCAGGAATCTTTGCTTCTCTCCCTGCTCTTGGGCATGCAAGTTCTGGTGGCCAGGAGAGAAATGCCTCCACCTGGGAATGTAGTCGAAAGCCGGGAGTGCCCATCTGGGGAGCCTCACGCAGCCTGAGGTGGTGCCTGCAGTGCTTGAGGCACGTTACATTTCAGGAATGTGTGAGGAAAGTCCCGTCTCCCATATGATTCTGTGGCTGATGGGACTGTGTGTGTTTCCTGGGTGGAAATATTGACTTTTCATGCAGAAGTGCTGGACGTTAATGAATGAAATGGTGGACTATGCCGCATCGTCTCCCTTTGTGCTTCCATTTCTGCATCCACCTGTGCCCAGGTGTGCTCCTTTATGGGATGCATCAACAGGCCCCTCACCTTCTGACTTCCTGTTGGGTTTGCAGGTGATTTGAGGAGCAAGAGAGGAAGGATATCATTGCACCAGATGCCCCCTGCCGGGCCCCTAGGTTGGCGGCGGCTACTTCCTTCTGGGATACAGATTCTAGGCCCCGGTCTCTCTTAGTGCTGCATTTCCATTTCCAAGGCTCCCTAGCCCGTCTCTCCAGGTGCCTTCCAGGCTCAGAGGTGACTTTGGCTTGCTGCAGTTGCCATCCTATGTTGTCATTGGTAACCCTGCCCATGTGATTGTAAATAGTTGCTTCCTGTTGCAAGACTGACCAAAACATTCAAAATTTCATAAAAGATGCACATGGTCAAATAAATATACTTTCTGACAGCCTGTGATGTTCTGAGCTCCCCAATGTTGGAAGTATTTATTGGGTTGTGTTGAAATGACCTTAAATAATAGGAAGTGTGCAGAGCTGAATAAAGCAGTAACGCGGTAGTCAGCAAGAGAGTGCTGTAGAGGACTCAGACATCAGATAATCACTGGACTAAATGTGTTTTACTGTTTCTTTTAACCCTTTGATGCTAATTCTCTCCAGCACAAATTCTTCCTGATTCCCATTGTTGTGTAAATGATGCAAAATTGTCTTGAAGAGACCTGAGAAATGACCACAAATTGAAAGCAGATTTGGCATGACTATAGTTTGGATGTTCACTGCAGTTTATTTGCTTGCTTAATCACAAGCTGCCAATAAAATAAATACACACTAGCCAGGTCAAGGCTGCACAGCACATTTAAAGGTGGAGGTTATCAGAGTCTCTAAAGTCCATTGGCCCAAGAGCCAACACAAGGCAGGCAGGTCTGCTTCCCAAGAGTTCTCCGGAGCTGGTCTGATGCGGCATGGACGGAAGGTCGGAATCCCTCGACGGCAGGCGCTGGCCATAGTGCAGCGAGATGCAGCAACCGCTGGCTTGAGGGCTGGGAGCCGAGCAGTGTCCATCAGCCTCTACTGGGTGCTCTCCATCGGCACAGCGATTTTATTCTTCAGGGTCTGGCATCAATATTTTAACTGGGAGAGTTCCCCTCTGGCGGACATCAAGCCGGGCCCTTCTCATATCTTTGCATAAATGTCTGGTTACATAAACATGTTTTTCTCAAATTTTTTACATTTAAGCTGTGGTCAACATGTTGACAATGTTTTGGGGATTTAAGGTCATTAATATTATTTCAATACACAACAATCTATTCTTTGATCACAATATGTTTGCACACACTTTTTATAAGCCTCTTAACACTGTAATTGCTAATGGGATCAATACAATGTCTGCTATAATTTCTTTAACAGGCTCCACCATCCATTCTCCAAATTTTCCAAAGTTTAATTGTTTAAACCACCCAAATGTTACCTTGACAATTTTTCTTTCAAGTACATATCATTTTTATAACACTAATAAGTGTGCAAGTGCTCATGGCATGCTGTGAAAAAAATTTTTTGTTGCAATATATGCAGTATTCAGTGCAGTCATTATTTTTGGAAAATTTATTTCATGATCTTTCTCCACCTTCTGTAATAAGCATTGGAGCTGTCTTGTCTCTGCCTCGAAGTGCCATTTCACCTGATCACATTTTGCTAATATTTGATTTATATTAATTACAATTAATTTGTTCTTAGTAATATGATATACTTCATTTTTCAGACTAAGAGTTCCCTTTTCTTTTATTGTCTATGTATGATGAATTTTCCACCTACCATAATGTTTATAATTTATTGAAATTTGATTCAACTTTGGAGCAGAAATTCCACATTCCTTCCTTTTTTCCAATGGTATATATTTTTTCACTTTTAGATCACATTATCATAGCCCAATTATCTCTATTATATGCTAGCAATTTCTCTGGCATTTTGGTTCATGTCATAGGTATGTTTGTTTCTGGTATCTCTGTGTAGTTAAGGATTAAGTAAATACCTAATGTCCACTCTTCTGTACTCTGCGCTGATATCTGTATACCTTCTAATTCTGCAGGTGTTTGATCTGCTCCAAGCATCCACACTTCTTTTTGAAATTAGAGTATTGCCATGATGTAATATCCCAATTTCCATATTCCTCCTTTTAAGGCTAATATTCATATTTCACGTGCTTCTAAGTAATGACATGCATTGTCATAAATCATATCTAATTTGAATCTAGTCAGATAATTGGCATTAATTATTAAAAGTGCTAGTCTTAAAATAGCCCACATATCTTTTTTTTTTTTTTAATGCCTTTATTTCAAATAAAAAATCTGGGGATTTCCCTTTTCCCTCATTCAAAGAATTCATAAACATGAACTACAGAGCAAATTGATTTAAAAACTATAATTAAAAAGATAAAAGATGATATCCATGGGCAGTAGTGGACTTCTAAGACTAGCGCAATCCTCAGCCGTAGAACCAGGGTTAGGAAAGTTGCCCCACAATGCGGAATTTATGAGGTAGCCTCTCCCTTAGAGCAAAGGATTAATATGATATAATCCAAGAAGGGAAAAACTGTTCCTTCAGAATGACACTCCTGGATCGATCCCAGTGTTTCCACTTGAGATAATGCTGAGATTGCCTCTCCCACTGGCCGTGAGGGTGTCACAAAAGTCGCAGGACAATATGGCTGGCTTTTCCCAGACAACGATGGGTAAATTTCTCTTAATAAAGGAAGCCCTTGGGTACTGCGCCAGGGTAGTCGAAGCCACTGGTGCATGTGTGAGTGAACCTTCAACGAGAATGCCCCAGATGCAATAGTATTTCCTGATGCTACAACTAGAAAGAGGATAAAGGAACTCAAAATATCTATGTGTTGTCGTGGAGACAAGACAACGGATTCCCAGATACACTTCATAAGACTGAGGATCCCGGTATTCCAAAACAAGCACTTGTCTTATTCTGACCCGGAGCCAGTTTTCAGTACAGGTTATACACACATCCTCAAAACCATGAGTTACAACCAAAAGCGTTGAGGAGCCTTCCTAACGTGCTGGAGATCTTCATGGCTTCAGATCTGGATGCAAGGTAGCACTGGAAACAGGAGTGGATAAATAGCCCACATATCTTCCAGCTTCTACTGCAGTGTGTTACACTGGTTTTCTAGCTGTATTTTGTAAGTAGCTTTCCTTAGCTTTTGAATGTTAGAATCTATCTCACCTTTTGCTGTTTTTAAAATGTCTAATGATTCCCCTACATTTCTCATGTTCCTGAATGTAGGTCCCAATTCTACTTATATTTTTTTATTTCAAGTCCTAAATATGATAGTGCTGCAATGACATGGCATTGAAATTTTATTGTATTCCTTTAAAGTCTTCCGATTACATGCAATTCCTCTATCTGGTACCGTGATATCAAAGTTCCCATCAATCGTCTTATTAATCCAAATAAGAACTGAAAAACTTCCTGTTTTATAGTTCTGTTTAAGTGGCAAACCTATATATGCCATGTTATATGGTTCTTGAAAGTATTTACTACATATTAATGCTCTTACACGAAATATGAATTCTCTTTTATTAAATTGTAGGGTATGTGCTACTCTAGTAAGGGCAACTATGATAGATGTCTTTGGTAAGTAGTTAAGTTCCTTAATTCTAGAAGTTGAAATAATTGGCATAATCTGACTACCTGAACTTTACCATCAGAGGTAAAGTTCTGTAGAACTATCCTTATTCGGCATCACTCCTCGATACACCATAGGGGGCTCGCCTGCTTTAACAAAGTTAGAACACAAAGTCCATTGATTCTTTTGCAGAATTTTTACCAGGCTAGAAGGGTTATTATATAACATCATATCATGCTTCCAGTGATCTGATTTATCCTCACTGTGAACTGTGCTCATGTATGTGTATCTTTAGAGTAAGAATGTAAATTTATCAAATCAAATGAGATTACGGAGTGTAGCAGTTTGGCGTTATTTATGAATTCCAAAAATAGATCTTGGATTATGTTTGTAACCTGGTGTATTCCTCTGAGTGTAATTAAATTATGATTAGGGCTTTGATTGGGCCTCGTCAGTAGGGCATTGAGTCCCTGCCCTTTGGTGGGTGGGGACTCACAGATAAAAACATGGCAAAGGACGGAGTTGGAGTTCTGATGCAGAGTTTTGAGCTGGAGCCCGGGAAGTGAACACACAGGAGAAGAACACAGAGGAATAGAGACAGCTCCTTAGACACAGCAGAAGCCTGGGGGAGAGAGACAGAGCCGTTCGCCTGATAGTCTGCAACTGGCCTTGTACAGAGAGGCAAAGCCTAGAGAGCGTCACAGTCTACAGCTGACCTTGTGGAGAAAACAGAGGCACTGAGCCCAGAAAGAAACAAGCCCTGGAAGAGAGGAACCCAGGAAGCCTGAACCCGCACAGAGACCGGCAGCCGTCTTGCTCCAACACGTGGCAACAGACTTTGGTGAGGGAGGTAACTTAACGCTTTATGGCCTGGTGACTGTAAGCTTCTACCCCAAATAAATACCCTTTGTAACAGCCACCAGATTTCTGGTATTTTGCACCAGCACCCCTTTGGCTTAGTCAATCCATGGAGATTTTAGTTATAGCATTTTACAAAACATCTTCCTTAACAATCTATTCTGTAAATTCACCCTTAAAATCTATGGGATTTTCTGTGGCTGTCACCAATCTTGGTAGTACTGTTTTAGCTGTATTAGGCTTTTGTGTTGGTTTCTAGATGTCTAAGTAATCACTACCAGGTCTCCAGTAATATAAAGTGATGTTCTCCCAGCTGTCCAGTTTTGTTAAATTAGTTTGATGATACCAGTTTTTGCACAGCATGTTAAAAATATCACCATACCATGTATTATTGGTTATTAATTTTGAATTTTCCCCTAAGTGTTTCATTGCATTAGTTTTGTGAAATTTCTAAGTAACCCCCCCCCCCCGCCCAGTTCTATTGGTCAGTGCTCTGTGGGTATAATTAAGGGTAGTTTATCCCATTATTAGGATCTTAACTCCTAGACAGGAGCTTTTTGCATTGCAAATTCGTTCAGACGCTGTTTGATTCACCATTGCTGTGGTTATTGATGTGAGTCATTATATGGCATAACTATGTTTTATGGTCATTCAAAAACGGCATCAAGAGTCCTGCAAAGATGTTAGCTGTTGCTATGTCCAGTGTGTGGTGTCACATATGGCCATTGTTTCCTATCCCGGTGGCCAGTGGGTGCTTCTTGCCACAGAAGAGCCCATGTCATGCTGTTCTTCCTGTGTTCAGCTTACAATTTATTACTGAACAGGAATCTGTTGTTCATTTGTGCGCTTTAATGGCAAAAGGTTTTTAAAACTCATAGTGAATGTGGTACGGTATGTGGTATGGTCAATTTGTAAATTCTCATTCACATTTAGAGGTTTCTTAGAATCTGCAAAACTGACTGTGGTTAACACTACAGGAAACATCTTATGTCATCAATCTAATTCAAGCTCACTATAAAACTGCTCTCAGAATACTTCTGGCTTAAAGAATTCAGCTTCTGACTATGTGGCTCATTTAGATTCATGTATAGTCATATTTCCGTAATGGAACATACCGGGCCATTCTGTTATATGACTGTCATTCATATCAGTCATAAGGGTCATGTGACTATCATTCATTGTATCATAGCCCTATGGTACCCCTTTGCTCATTATCCCCTTGTAGGTTAAGGGAGGTAATTTGGCATTAAACTTTGGCCATTCTTTTGAATTTAACTATTGTTGCTGTACATTGCATAGTTGTGGAGCAGTATTGTGTGTAATGCCCCTTTCTTGTTGTGGCAGTTTGATATTATTTAAGAATTCCAAAAATAGATATTGATTATGTTTGTAAACCTGTCTGTTTCTCTGGGCAAGATACCCCTTGATTGTATTAGACTCAGATGAGATGTCTGATTAAATTACGTTAAGATTAGGGCTTTGATTCAACCACACCATTACAGTGCCATTCAGCATTGATTTCCAGCCCCCCTTGGTTTGATAAAACAGACTCTCACACAGGGTAGTAGATACACAGAAAAGAAGAGCCCAGAGAAAGAGAGACAGCTCATTAGACACGGCAGAGGCCCCAGGAAGAGAGATGAGCCTGAGAATCTACAGCTGACCTTGTGAAGAGAACAGAGCAGCTGAGCCTTAGTCAGCCTAAAGCTGAGATTGGAAGGAACTGGGCCCACAGAGCCTTAAGAGGAAGAAGGAAGGCTGGACCCTGGCAGACATTGCCCGCCATCTTGCTTCAATATGTAACAACAGAGTTAGGTAAGGAAGTAAACTTGAGTTGGACCCTTTAGGGTCTTGTGACTGTAAGTTTCTACTCCAAATAAATACCCTTTATAAAAGCCAACAGATTTTGGTACTTTGCATCAACACCCCCTTTGTCTGACTAATACAGTTGTCTTCTTTTTCTTCATTTACATCATCATAATCACCATCACAGTCATCACCAATATTCTCAGATATCCATTGTTCAAGGCCAAGGACTATAAACCTCTTGCTGACAATTCTAAGTACCATTCAATAGTTTCTTATTTTGTGGGTCATGTGGGATCATGTCTGTTATTAGACTTGTCAGATTTCTCCCTACAAGATTCTAGTATCTATTCATAGCACATCACAGAATTGATTGGAAATTTCCCATTGCTTGGTAAGCAGTAGTATATTAGTATTTACAGAACAATTGTAGTCCTTTTGCTTTGTCTATGTGGTTAGAGTATGAACTAGCATGCTTATGGTGGCAATCTCCATACCTACTAAGTATCTCAAGGTCTCATAACATATTTTTCTGCTGAATATGTAATAACAAGATATATAGCTTTTTAGAGCAATTAGTTGATATTCCCCATGGGTATATTACTAGTTTTTCTAAATGGAGCTACTCTGGCAGCATACAATCTTCTTAGATCACTTTGGCTGCCTCTGTTGTCTGTTCTCCTGGTTTTTGAGTACCAGCAGCGTAATAAGCACTTGCTCATTCACTATAATATGCAATTAAAGAAAACAAATTGGGTATTCAGGCTGAATGTTGTTCACTTAAACATTGAATAGTGCCTAAAATTATGTCTATCTATATCAGAAATTGTTCAGTCTCATTACTTTCAGTGGTGAAATTATGAAAGTCTTCAAAGCCCCAGGTTGGCACTGAGCATTCCCAGTCATCCCATTCAAGGTCCTGGAATTCCTCATCAAGCCACTCTCACTAAGGATGCTTTGATTCACTGCTTCTCATTCTTTGAAGTGCTTGATGTGAAGATAGTGTCAGCAGCAGGATGTGTGGGTGTAACTTCAGATTTAGTAGAGGTAAAGCTCTTTCGAAGTATGATGGGGGGTGGTATTGTAAAAGTTGGAGAGAGTGAAAAATAGGGCTACTGTTTTTTCTTCCATTCTTACAGCGAATTTGGCTCCTAACCAGGACGTAATTTGGAAAGATGAGTAATCCAACCGGGACTGCCATTATCAGTACCCTGCAATGTACCTGAAGGCTAGACAGGCATGATAATCAGTATGTTGACCTGTGCTAGATGCCATTTTCCAAGGCTTAGCCAGTAAGGCTTGCATGAGGCTGGTGCTAGAACTTCCATCTCCATAGTTCCATTCATGTCTCTAACTAACCCTTTTCCCTCTATTGAGTTTTTAGTCTGTCTTTATGTATTACCTCCTATTCTTAGTTCAGTAGGTTGTGTTTGGGTTCAGTGACTTTCCAAATATGATTAGATGAAACTTTCAGGTTGGTGTTTTTGTTAATATTCTCAATTTTCTTTTAGTAATTCATTATATCTTTCTATACTTCCTGCTGCTGTGATGTTGAATGATTAATGGAAATTCATATTTCTTCATTTCCTGCCCAGTTTTGTACTTCTTTTCCAGTAAAAGATTTTCATCTAGGATTAGAGGATTTCTATAACATGTCATTCATTTTTCAAGAGCATTAATAGTTGGTTTCTGATCATGATTTTTACATGGGAAAGACTCCTATTCTCTATAATGTGTCTACTATATTGCAAAAGTTAGCTGTATGCTGTTAGTGACATTGGATCTATGTTGTCATTTGTATTATTTGAAATGCTGCATCCGGTTTTTGTCAAATATAATGTCTTTTATGTTTCTATCCTTGATTTTTTTATGGATCTCACATTTGTGAATTTTGCAATTTGTGCATACACAGGCAAATTCATTTTGTGTATCCATGTAATTGTACCATGTACTCCTTGGTGTCCCATCTGTTCATCTGCCCAAACATATGTTCCTCCATGGTGTTATGTCATCTTTCAGTATTTTCCATTCTCCTTTTTTTGTTCTTTATTATTACCTTGGGTATGGTTGCTCTTTTTCCCTCTTCTATCCTGGTTAACCTGTATACTCTATTATTATGTTTTGTTGTTTTTAGATTTGTCCTTTTGGTGTGCCTATACATGTGTGATCATGAAATCTACGTTTGAGTTAGCTATTTTAACTCGGATTTCTTTGCTGCAAGTCCATGGTTATTAATTTGCCAATTATTCAGTTTCCATGATCCAGACCATATTCCCCTTCCTTTAGCCCAGTAATTTGTAAATATGTATATCTCCTTTTTCTCTTTAGGATTTGTTCAAATGCCATTCAGATTTCTACTAATACTACATATTTCATTGAATGCCCCATCCTCTCACTAACTGAGGCTTTTGCACCTTGGGGTATCAAGGCCACAGCCTTCCTGGTCATGGTGACTCCCCCATCAGCAAACCATGCATTTTCAAGTGCCTTGGACCAGGTGGTCCCCAGTGCCACTGCTTGCCCTTGGACTGGCTCACCCTTGAAGACTCTGGGAAGTCTGCAATTGGCAGTGCTGAGATTTCTTCAGCAACCGCAGAGAGTCGACTGGCCATCAGAACATCCCACTCAGAAATGTGTGATTTCCAGTTGAGAAATCACAATTGGCAATCTGGCACAGTTTCTTTTAGCTCTTATAATGCTAGTTCCTATTTTTCTCCCCAGGTGTATGTTTTACTTTTCCTTGTTGTTCATTATATTGGTTTCAACAATTTACCTAAATGGAGTCAATGCTGTTCCCAATAGGCAAATATACTTAGTGAGTTTTTGTGCCTCTTGCTTGGTTGGGTGGTTGTAAGTGCTATAATTTGTTTATGATTGGATGTAATATACTCTGTCCTTCTGAGGGCCAGTGTATTCCTAAAAATTTTACAGTAGTAGTTTGTCCTTGTACCTTACTAGGATTTATAGTCTAATATCTCTCTTTTAGAAAGGAAATTATTTGTGCTTTAGTGTCTGCCTCTCTTGTCTGTTCCAATTTCATGATTCAGTCTATGTAAGATAGACCATAGATTTAATAGCAACTGTGTTTCAGTTATTTCTCCATCTTGTGAGAATTCTTGTTTAAATTTGATGATTTCTTGTCTGGTTTCTAGTGTGGATATATGTTAAAAATGCATATAAATCTTGTGTTAACAGGTTATGTGCTATTACTGGGCTAATAATACATCCTTGTAATAATCTAGTGAATTAATCTAGTGAATATATATTGCCTTCCTTCCCACGAAAATGCTGTCATGGTATGGCTTTGACTAGTAATAGGTATCGCAAAGAATATATTACTAGACCTATAGTTGTATACCATCTACCTTTTCCTGCAGCAATTTTATTGTATTTAGTTTTACTGTACCAATATCTGCTAGTGATCCTTCTAGTTTAGGAGTGGCATTACTGAGATTTCTAAAATCTAAGTGAATCTGTAGGATCCATCTGTTTTTTAACTAGCCAGATACAATTATTATGCCTTCCTCCAGTAGCTCTTGTATCTTTTTAGTAATATCTTGGGAGCCTCCTTTTAAATTACAGTGTAGGGGCATGAATTACTCTATTTACATCTGGTAGCACTACAGGAGTCCATTTAGCCTTTACTAATGCAGCTGTCATATATTCCTTATTTCTATTTGATTCTGGTGCCATAGTATCCATTTCCAGTATGTTTTCTAAATTAGGTCCTAATAGGCATTTGGCTTTCAGGACTTCCATTTCTTTTATTATAATATATCTATTAATCTACAATCCTACACTAATTTTGCCTCTCAGGCCTTAATATAACCTTTTTCATTATATTTTTCATCTTTGTTAATCCAACTTTTAATCATTGTGATTTGAGTTCCAGTATTTACTAACATCAAATGCTGTTCGTATTTACAATTATCCCTAGAGATGGCTATCCTTACATATGGGCAATTGTCTCCAGCTTTGGCTAGGAGATGGAGTCTGCCAGGTCTCTATAGCAACATAAGGTCTCTGTGTGTCTCCTTCCTTTTTGGTTTACCTTGTAATTTATTCCTTATTGCTTTATTTATATAAAGGGTTCTAGGTGGTCTAAAATTCTGTCTTGACCTGTTTCTAAACAGTGTTCTTACCTCTTAAATTTGTTGGTTCCTATTATTGAAGGTATTCCTAAATTTTTGTTTCCCATTTCATTTCTGTGTTTTCCATTCTGTATTAGATAGGGGTGGTCTCATTATTTTTTCAAACCTTAACAGTGCTCTGAGTGCATAATTTTATCCTGACTTAATTCTTCAGCAGCTCTAATTGCATCAATTAATTTTCCAATTGTATCAACACTTGTGAAAATTGTGAGTCTTGGTGCTGTCTTAATATTGCTTTCTTAACTTGGCCTCTTCTCCTGCTCTTAGTAGACTGTTGGTATGGCCATCGTAAATGATGGTCAGTAGCGCCAGCTGCATCAGTATAGTAGTGGCATCCGCAGCAGTGAAGCAACGCCCTGTTTTCAGTGCTGTTAAATTTGGTAAGGGCCATCTTAAATTTCAAACCCTAGATATCCCATTAAACAGCAATTTTTCTATTTCTGGATGTTTCTCTCCAATACTTCTAGGTATTTGATTCAGCCTAGCAAAATTAGATAAGTTTCCTAATTGTATGAACTCTCTGCCTGTTAGTGGCAAATTATGCCCTTCTTTGCACCAGGGATCTAATAGCAACTGTGTTTCAGTTATTCCTCCATTTTGTGAGAATTCTGTTTTGATTTGATGATTTCTTGTCTGGTATCTGCATTTTTCTCTGTTCCTGCAATAAAGCCATCATCATGATTATTCTTAGGAGTTTAAACTACAGTTCTGGGTCCAGCTATCTTTCCATCGGGCTGCATTGCTCATCATTGCCTGGCAAGGATCTGGGTCGTCATCTGGAGCAAATGGGTTGGGATTTGGGGTTGGCCTTTTAGACACAATCCTTCTAGCCAGAATGTTCCCCTTGGTTCTATTTTTGTCTATGTTGCTTATTGCTCCCAACAATAAAGCAGATCTTTTATCCTTCTTAGTTCCTTTAATTATGGGATATAACTATTCTGGTCAGGTGATCAGGCCTACACCTGGAGTGACTTTAATCCTAAAGTTTTGTCTTGTGAGGCCTTCTATTGGCCTCCAAAGATCCTCATTCTTAATGTATAGTTTTCCCTTTTAAGTTGTTTAAAAGGGTTTTCCACATTTTTAGTATTTTCCAACCCTCTTTTCATGTATTTCTCCCAAATGTAAATGCCAATGAAGATAAGAACATATAAAATTCCAAAATAGGCAGTGGGAATATGTCTAAACAAGAATTCTGCATCCTGTTGATGTAGTCAGGTGTTAGGCTTTTCCATGTGTCTTTCACAAGATTCCTCTTTGTACTGGCAGATGCTCTGCTAGCACTTGTGTCTGACTCGTGACCAGGTTTCCCTTTCACAGCTTTCTTTAAACTGTCGGATGCTGTTGTGACATGTGTGTAATTCCTGTGACCAGTATTTCCCATTGGTCTGAAGACTAATTCTCTCATCGTAAAAGGTTTTTTTTTTTTTAAAGAATGTAGAATTTAGATTAAAATGTTGCAGGTGTAGTGCCATAACAAGGTATTTATTTCCTTGGGTGTTGGAATTCTGCTGACTATGCCAACTGTCATGCAAATTTCATGAAATGGTCATAAAATGACCTGAGAAATGATTGCAAACTGAAAACAGATTTGGCATGACTGTAGTTTGAATTCTCAGCACAATGTATTTGCTTGGTTAATCAACCAATACCCTACAACCAGGTCAAGGGCACACAACATTTAAAGGTGGAGGATACCAGAGTCTCTGAAGTCCATTGGCCTGAGGCCCAACACAGGGCAGGCAGGTGCCTTTAGCCAGTCTGATGCACTATCACTGGGGAATTCAAAGCTGTCTCGCCAGGAGGTGCTGGTCATGGCATGGTGAGGATGCCAGCAAGCCCCACAGCACATCAGGGCGTTGGAGCCAGAGCCAGAGGCCAGGTGTCAGTCTGCCTCTACCTGATGCTCACCAAAGTGGCAGCTGCCCTGGTTTTTACCTCTGAGGTCTGGTTGTCAAAATTCTTATTGAGGGAGTGCTGGCTGGCCTCAAACCAGTCCATGTCATACCCTCGCATGAATAAGTCTGTTAATCGATTGCTAGAAAAACATGTTTTTCTCAACATGTTTACAATGGTTTTGGGATTCGAGCTCATTAATATATCATTTCAATACACAGCATCCACCAGGCTTGAGGAATAAATTTTATGTTTCCCCACCAAATGTTTGTGCTGTAATCACTTAAAATAATATGGTTTTGGTAGTTAATTGCGTCAGCATTTTTCAGAAGGTAGGTGATATAATGCTGAGTCATACTGTGCTTCCCAAGTCAGATACAGGGGATTGGTAATGTTTCCTTTTTAAAAGGCAACTCAGAGGTGCTGGTCAAGAATGAAAAATCAGAAATAAAGAGTAGAGATGAACCCCAATAGCTGTGCAAAATATGAAGGATGAATTAGACTGGTTAATATGTAATACCTGCATTGTCATTCTTTAACAGCTTAGAATAAGATGATAGAAGGGGCTAGAAACATATTGAAAAGACAGGTTAAGGGAAGCCAGGATGAGAACCTTTAATTTTACAGTTTGTTAAATCATGAAGTGAATCTGATGTAATCGCAAGGCTTAGGTTCCTGACTGTGATTTTTTTTTAAGGAAGAATAATGTTTTAATACTTAGAAGAAGGTATGATATATAGTACATTCTCAACACGCATTTGCCAAATATAAGAATAATTCTATATAAAATTTTAGAAGTGAGTTTATTAATTCCTGTTGTGGTCAACATAGATATGTTATATTACAAAAACTGTCAGAGAGCATGTAAAGCTGTTGACTTGTGTTTATTATGGCAAAAAGAGCAGGATGCTGGAGCTAAATCCTCTCCTGTATATTTTCGAAGCTCTAGCGCAGGCATGTGAGAGGCCAGTTGCGTACACCAGGCAGGAGTGGGGGAGGCAGCAAGGAGAGGAGGGTATGTCTTCCTCCTTCGTGCTTCCGGTCCAGGTGGCAGGGGTTTGGATTTTCTCTGGCTCTTAAAGACCATTCTCAATTCCATTTCTTGCTCTTTTGTAGGTTTTGGATCCAACACATCATCATCCTGGTCAGCACTACATAGTTGTTAAGTGCTCATTTAAGTAGAGAGCCGTGAAAACACAATTTCCAGGGACAGAGCTGTTTTCACTTGCCCAGTAGTCTACAAGGTGGTAGAATTCCTTATTTTTACATTCCCGCTGTGTAGTGTTTTATTTCCTTCATCTTAGTTGTACACACCTTATTTCACAACCACTTCTGAAGTAGGGGTGCAGCATTGTTGTCTCTCTCCTCATTTTCCAGGGAGCGTCAAGTTATCCACCTTCTTACTGGGGAGAGTCTAAGCAGACCCTACATCCCTTTCTCCATGGTCACTGATTTTCCAGCCAGGCTGTGCTGCCAAGTGAATAGCTACACTCATGGAAAGAAGTTTGAGGATAGAAGGAAATAGGTAAGCTGAACCATTACCTGTAGGCATAAAATTTATTTTGCAAAAGGATTGGCAGAGATACACTGAGCTTGCCAGACACTCTAACATGTACCTCTCAATTTGGGATATTTCTTAGTAACATGGGAGGTACAGTACAGTCTGAATCTCAGAATATTGGATGTTTGTGCCTGTTCTCAGATAAGCAGTAAAACTTTCACCCCTCATGTAATGCAAAGCATTTTAAAGGAAAATCACCTATAACTAATGAAAAAGATAATTTACTCTTTCATTTTTAGTATTTGGTAAACATGGCATTATGTCTTGATTTTTATAGGAAATTATTTCTAAGATAATTAATTAAAGCTATAGACTCAGCCTTTCCAATGAACTACAGTTTTTGTACAAAAGTATTTTTGAGGAATTTATACTTATTTATTTTCAAATCTGTAATAAAGCTCACATTCAAGCATTATATAGGATCAAAACCTAAGAACCAGGAAAGCTTTAATAAAAGTTCTATTGTACAAATCTGTTTATAGCTTAAAAAGTCCTCAATCCTGGTCAATCCTGGTCAATCCTGGCAGTGCAATAGAGTCTCCTAAGGGCCTTTTTAAAAATACTCTCAGGTAGGGAAGTGCCAGCCATGTATATTTTCCAAAAATTCCCCTGATAATTCTAATGTGCATCCAGGGTTATTACGCTTGGCTTCTATTCAGTGAAATGAATCAAGGCACTAAATTTAGTTTAAACACCAAAAAGCCTTTGGCCATTTTTTCATCAGAATACCATAGTCATAATCTCTTCCTTCAGTGTAGGAAGGGAGGTTGGGAACAAGGCGTTCTCTGACAAGTAATTACCTTCCATTGAGAAGACGAGGTTGTCAATAGCTAGCAGGTAATAAAATGAATGTGAGGGGCATCAGGCTACACCAAGTGAGGCTGCCTATCTGACTTCATCTGAGTTCCTCTGCTGTAAGCAGAATGGCCTTCTGAATATAGCACAATCAAATGAGGTACCCTGAGAGAAAAAAATAAAAGAAAAATGAACTGCTTCCTCAGCACGTCTCTTTTCCTGGTTCATTTATTGGTTTCTGTTATCAACTATAAATCAAGTTTGACTAGAACTATGTACTACTTATAGAGGACTTTCAGTTACTCTATCAGAATTCCTTCATATGAGTTATTAAAAAATGTTAATTCTGAAAATAGATTTCTGGGATTTTTAACAGCAGTTACCCTTGCTTTTTTAAATCTATGTGTGTGTATGTGTATATTCAATTTTTAAAATCCATGGAACCACCTTGAATTGTAACTCCTAAAAATATTGATAAATGCAGTAACTTTCTGTCTTCATGGAGCTCTCAGCTAAAAGTTTGGTCTTCCCAATGTATAAGGTGTCAGTAGTGGGATTGAAAAGTTTGCATAACAGGAGCTTCAACACACCTTACTCAGTGCGTGTGTTTTGAATTCCAACTTTTTTTCACTGTTTTCATGTTAATTCTGTTGTCCCTCTGTATTCAAATATAACTGTAAAGGAAAATAAAGAACTTTGTTTTTCTTAAATATATCCTGTGCATTCAAATTCTTCAAAATACACTCCATCTCTTTTTATTCATTTTTTTCATCTACAAATCATAGCAGTTATACTTGGGGGTAAAATATTAAACTACAACCTTTTTCTTCTCATCACTCTTTTCACTTGTCATTTTTATTCACAACTGCTTGCTTATAGAAAGCAGTGATGCCTGGATTATTCCATTTTGTTTATGATTCCATCACAAAACCTATACAAGTAGAGGGACTTTAAAGAAAACAAATTAAAGTAGTTGTAGGTAGATAACGTTTTCACAAGCCAAACAACCAACTACACAAATTAGTCCTGATTCACCTAAAAAGGAAGAGAATTGCCAGAATGTCTCCAGTACAGAGAGAAGTGGGTAAGCGAGCTAGCACCTTCCATGCCCTGTTCCATAATACTGATGTCAAGGAGAGCCTACCCAGAAACTGCCAGGCAGATTTCTGAAAATAGAAAGGAGTCAACCTCAGAGGAAGACTAGCCTTTTGAAAAGAATTACTTGGGATTGAATTAAGAGACACTTAACCTAATTACAATTAAAACCTGCTAGAAATATTCACACTAGGTTTTAAAACATGACTTATTCTGCTTCTTAGTTGATAAGTTCAGAAAAGAAATAGAACTAGGCTTCCACAAAGCATGAAACAGGAAATTCTTATTCCTAGCTGTTCTGATCTACCCTTAGACCATGCTACAGAGGAGGAGGTTGAGGCAACTCCAGCTTCAGTGAGAATGTCTGAAATTAATGTTTACCGCAAGGTAGATGGACCAAACATGTACTTTTCATAGAAAATGGGGCCACCAAGAATTGGAAAGCTCTATTTGCCTGACTTTAATCTTATGAGAAAAAAAAAAAGGCTTGGCAAAACAATAGATTTTAGAGAATGAATAGCAGTGGCTGACACAAGAATAAATAAATGAAACAACTTTTTTTGTCTTAAGTTATAAAGCATCAATCGAGAATGTATAACTTAGTAATGTAGAGAAAGCTATGAAAATGAAACTTTGACCTTAAATGTGCAGATACGTTACATCATGTTTAACAATCCTCAGCTCACAAGACAGACCTATATAAAGAAGCCAAACAGCACTGCTTTAGGCTCCCATTTGGTAGGACTCTTTGTGTTTCAAAAATAATAAAAATAATGTTAACAATAATGACGATAATAGTTCAAAGTTATTAGGCGCATAATAAGTATAGGAACTGCTCTAAGAATTTTACTGTTTTTGCCTCCATTTAATCCTCCTAACAACTGTGTGAGGTAGCTATTTTATCTACATCTGACAGACAACTGAGGCTCAGGGACAATAAATACCTTGCCCAAGGTCATACAGCTACCAGTTAGAGGGAAGAAATAAAACCCAGATGCAACCCTAAACCCATAAGACCTAAATCTATTCCATCCAATCATATAGCAAAATGTTGTACAAAAATGTATAGCAAACGTATTGTAAAATACCTTTATGCTACCCTGTTTCCAAAAATGTGGCAAAATTCCACGTGCAAACTTTTCACTTATACTCACAAATTTGTCATATTTGGATGTCATCCACACAAATGTTATGTTCTTTTGTGCACAACTGGTTGACAAAGCTCCTGGCCATGTCCCTCATAGTAGCCTTATCCTACCCTCATCCCTCCCCACTGCTTGCTTTGGCATCACACAGGTTTCGCATCATTGTTGCCATGCAAAGACAATCAGTACTTGTCAATTACTTGTTTTTCCTGAAAAATGTCCCTCTTAAAAAATGTAGACAGTGGTTATTATTAGTAATATAATCTGGCACTCTTCCCAATGCTGATATGACCTGAGAAGGCACTAAGCATATAAGGAACAAAGCTTTTCTCCTTTGTCCAAATTTCAGGTGGAATTTTCCATAAGTTTACTTAAAATAAAAGGGTTAATGCTTTGTGGTAATAACCTAATATCCAAATTAAAAGTAAGGCTATGGATTCTGTGATCTTCATCACTATCATCACACCAGTTTCTCAGATGAGCACAGAGCAGTGACGTGAAATGATAATGGCCAGAGAGTGAGAAAACAGACTAAATTGAAATGTCCATCTGTCGGTACATACCCTGAGTTGTGAAGCAAGCAGGTGGGCTGCAACCACACCCTCACAGTAGTCTAAGCACCCAAGAGCCTATGATAGGCCATGCTCCAGGCCAGTTGTCATCACAGCTTCACTCTCAGGGCCACCTTTCTTGGGAATTTCCATTGGCACACAAGAAAGCTTTCAAAAATGCTATTTTCCCATTCATCCTTTCATTCATTCCACAAATATTTACTGAGCATATACTATGGGCCTGCAGATACAGTCTTGCTCTCAATATGCTCAGAGCCTACTGAGAAAGTAAATTAAAAAATCACCTATGTGATTTAGGGACACAGAGTAGGGACTTCTGACCCAATGCCATGGAAACCTTTCACAAAGAGGCCACGTGGCAGTTGAGCCTTGAGAGACAAGATAATATCAGCCGGTACCCTGAGGGAGAGGTGCTTTCCAGATTAGAGTAAATCAGGTGGAAAAAAATCTTGAGAACACATGAACTGTTCAAGAAGCACAGTGGAACTTAGGCATAAGCAATATGGGAGGCTGTATTTGGGAAGGAAGAGAGGCCGGGAGCCAGGCCATTGTGCCATTGCACCTTATGAAAGACATCAATTTAGAAGCAAATGGGAAGGCCTGAATAATATTCCTCTGGAAAGGCACACAATCTAATTTGTATAAATTGTTAGATAACTGCAGAGCCTCTGCAGAAGTGACTGAGACTTTCAGGAGAAAAGCACATTTGTTGCAACCCAGCTCCTGGAGAGCATGGGTTCGGGGCGGCTGTAAGACCAAAGGACACACTTAGCAAGGTGTCGGACATGAGCTTTATTTATTGGGACTTACAGAAAGAAGAGATTCTTTCTGGTGGCACAGGATCAGAGAAGGAAGATAGCATTCTGGAAAGAAGCCGGAAAATGAGGGAAAATGTATAGGGTCTCAGAATGAAGACATATCCTAACAGAATTATATAAATGGGGTCTGGTTTGTTGTTGTGGGAAGGACCTGTACAGCCTGGAAAACATCACAGTCTATGATGCCATCTGTATTGGTTCCCTGTGGTTATTATGTCCTGGGGCATACATGCGGCTGCATGCTGTGGGATGAGATTCCCTTAGGGAGGGGACCTACTGGACCCCCGCAATCCACCCCTACACAGCAGCTTGCATTGCCCATAGGACATACACAGCATTTACATATCATAACAACAGTACAGCATACAACAGAATACTAAGAGTCCTCCAACAAAAACTCACAGACTTACAAAGACATGTTGCCAAGACTAAGAAAAGAAATTAAACTAAGTAGGCAGAGGATCAATAGCTAGACATTATGAGAGTGATGAGGAATATATGCACAACATTGAACATTATTTAATGAGGAGATCTTGTTCCAAACTTGTTGATGGGTTGTATTTTGCCATGCCAGCAAGGTGTTCTATGCTGTCCAGTTTGCAGGAGTTATTATGGTCCAAGGCAGATCATGCTGGTCTAATAGTATAAAAGCAATACTTTCATTAGTAGATAACAAGGTGCTAAGTAAGGGAGTCCTATGAGGAGGGTTTTAATACCATACATATTCCCCTTCTCAATTTTCTGAGTTTTCTGGGGTGACATCAAAAACTAGTTTAGGCATAAGGAGAGTCCGCATAGACACACATAGGGTCTCAGCCATTTGCTGTCCTGATTGGTTGCCTTTTTACTTTCACCTGTCAGCTTTCAGGGAACCAGTGGGGAGGCCTTTTTGTTTGGAGTTACTCAGGACTTCTCTTGAGCCTGGGACTTTCAAACTGTACCTCATGACTAGGGTCTTTGGCAGGCTTTATTCCAACTAGCTGCCTTCCTGTTTTATATACTAACCTGCCTCAACTCCCCCTTCAGAGAGTTTACACCCTTATTCTTAAAGGGGAACTGAAAGGTGATGGTCATTTTTCTATAACTGCTTCCTGTTGGTTAGGGACAGTAGTTTCTGCCTGACAAGTGGTGAAACTCTCTGCTAGTCTCTTGAGGTTAAGGGAAGGCAGGCCTGGCACCATGGTTGGAACTGGATGAAATCCTTGCATGACTAATATCTTGTTCTGGAAGGTGTTGATTCTGGAAGAAATAAACTTAGAAAATGGATTAAATTTACCAAGATATTAACATGTTCAATATCTTTCTGCATGTAATCTAGAATAGAAGAGATATTAATATTCATCAAGTATATAGGTACAGCACTTAATACTAATTAATGCACAAGTTTCTCTTTGAGCTATAGTTAATAGATCTACGCTCCAGGTTTGCATGCTTCTCCAGGGGAGCAGGCCATAATGCCGGTTGTGTTTGTTTAACTTCTACTCACATTACTTTGGTAATTATTGCTCTACTTGGCATGCAGCCAGCAGGCTGCAGCACTGCTGGTCCCTGGAGGGAAGCTACAGTGTTCCACTGGCCTGGTGCATAGACTCTTCAGCACTATGAAACAAAGCCAGTATGGAGGCAAAATTTGGCCATATCAAGCCATTGCCAGCTGCTGCAGGAGTCCAAAACAGCAACATAGTTTCCATCCACTTCAGGAGCCATGTCCAGAGATGTGGTAAATACTTTTATTGCTTTAGGGGTCATAATGACTGATCTAGCCATTAACTCAAATGGAGAGGCACTATGCAGGGTACTGAGGCCTGTTGTGAATACACAACAGAGTTTGAAAATACTGATGTTTATCTCTTAATTTTCAAACATTTTCTAAACACTTCCAATGCAGTTTATAACAGATTAAATGAATTTAATTATTTTTAGAACTTTACTTTTTACTTTTACACCTTTACCATAATTATGTTAACTAATAGATATTTTAGTTTACCAGTACAAGAAAAGAAAAACTACCTTTTTAAATATTTTATGAAAATCTAAGCTTCCCAGCAGAATTAAGATTATCTTCACTTACTACCACCTTAATATGTAGATTGAAACATCCTCTAACATGTTTTCCTGTTATAAAGTTATTTTTTGTTATCAATATCCATTTAGGTTTCTAGTTAATAGTGGCTTCCTGAAATTAGCCATTTAGATATTTCAGTTTAGAAAATGCTTTTGCAAACTTTCTCTGTTACTTTTTCCTTTAAGTAAGCTTATAAAATTATAATTAGCAACCAATGAAATTTACTTTTATCCATTTAAGTCTTGTCTTACATTCCTCATTCTTTTCTATGAAAACTAGTCATTTCACTTTAATGCAGATCTATATTTAATTAAACATGAGCTTACAACTTTCATTATCTTAAAGATTTAATACATATAATGCTAGTTTATTTTATTAGTCCTATAAACCTAGGGAGATTATACCCAAGCCAAATAAAATTGGAACAATTATAGTTTATGTAGGAAATGTTCTTCTTTTTCCTCTCTTTACAGGAAGCTAAAATCTTTTTATTTCTTTAATAAAATTTTTAAATTGTGAATAACCTTGAAAGCATACTGGCTGCCAGGTTCTGGAATATGTAATTGTTTAATTTGTTTTAACCAAAATTTAGAGAAGATCTTTTCATAGCTTTCAAGGACTTTTCTTTACTTATGGAAATTTGGTAATTGGATTAATTAACTTTAAGGCTGTTAAAACATTTAAATTGGAGAATTGCAAGACAAACTATGATTTTTAATTCCCTGGCTTACATTTCCCTATGTTTTTACACTGAGCCCTTCTCCCATTCTTCTTTATCCTCTTCTGAGGAGGGGTCTAAAGGGTCTCATGCCTAAGGGTTCCACCCAGGAGTGGTTAATACCCTCAGGACCTGGACTTGAGGCAGCCCACAGCTCCTGGCTCAAGCATATTTTCAAGCCAGTGTTTCTAACCCATCATTAACTTGGTGCAGGTGATCAGTTAAAGAATCTTTCATCTCTGCCTGTGCCATCTAAGTGTTGCACAGAGGACTTTGCCACTTGCTCTGCCTCAACAGCCACCTACAAGTCTCTTAACAGGGGCCATGCCATAGCTGCTGTTATCTGGCAGTCTCCCTTGTTCTTATGTAAATACAGCTGCTACTTGCAGTAGCACAGCCAGTATACCTGACGGGTTTTTTAGGCATCCCCACACTGTGTCGGCGGTCCCCACTCATCCTAAGGGGCAGCCACCCCTCCACACATGGACATTATAGGCCAACCCGGGATTTCCCCTGTGGATTTTCCTTTCCCTGAGCTCATGCCTGCTATTGCTGGAAGTGCTTCAGTCTCCTGACTGACAGCTTGCCAAAGGTTGCAAGCCAGCTTCTAGAGAGCATGGGTCAGGTTGGCTGCAAGACCAAAGGACTGACTTAGCAAGGTGTCAGATATGAGCTTTATTTATTGGGATTTATAGACAGAAGAATTCTTTCTGGTGGCAGTGGTCAAGAGAATGAAGATTGTCCTCCGGAAAGAGGCAGCAAAATTAGGCACAATATATAGGGTCTCAGAATAAAAACATTTCATAGCAAAGTTACATAAATGGGGTCTGGTGATGTTATGTAAGGAGGAAATGTACAGCCTGGAGAGCATTACAGTGTACCATACCATCTGCATTGCTTCCCTGTGAGAAGGTTTGTTACATTTTAACTTGTGTCCTGGGGCATTCAGGCAGCTGCACACTGCAGGATGAGTTTCCCTTAGGGACATACTGGACCCCCAAAACATTAAAAGATTATTGACTTGGTCCAGGGTAAAATCAGAGTGAGAGTAACCAGACACATGTTGGGGGTGATGGATTGAGACAAAGTGATTTGCTTGATAGGTAGAGGCAAAGATGAAGGTTGATTCTTGGGAGGATCTGAGAACTGAGTGGGAAGTGTTGTTGTCAAGGGAAGAAATACAGAAGGAAAAGCACTCTTAGGGAACCAAAGTGGGAGGGAGTAACATTATGACTTCCATTTGGGATATGATGAGCTCAATGTGCTTGTAGAGTGAATCTGAAACTTTGCATCTAAAGTTCAGAGAGGAGGACAGAGTTGGAGAGAGAAATTTGGAATTTTTTTTTCATGAGATTATGGATGAAATCACGGGGATGACCATGTTGAACCAGATGGATCTCATTTCATAAAGATGATATCCAAGGGCAGGATGCTAAGCAATACCAGTGCATATGTGGCACCAAGGGTAATGTGATAAAAAAGATAAGTGGGGAAATAGTAATCAAAGTGGTTGGATGAAACCCATCAGAGAGAAGTATCATGAAAAATGAGGGATGACTTTCAGTTTCAAGCTAAGACATGTAAAGAGTTTGGAGGCTTTCCTTGAAATAAGAAAAATATGGACAAACTGAAACTCAATTAATTTTCTTGAATCCAACAGACAGCTGAAGTCACAGGGCAAATCACCAACACAAAATCAAGAAGGCAGGGCACATCCAGAGATACAGCACCCAAGATTTGCATACCTGGAGCACAAGTTGCTTGGCTGCATGAGCAAGTACAAACACTTCAGAAGTAATTATGACAAATTGCTGGAAGCTGAGAAGCTCTTTGGTACTAGAGCCATGGGGGAATCCCCACTTTCCCAGGCTTTTTCTCTAGGAACTCCATCAAGTTCTTACAGGGAAATCAGAACACTCCAAAGGTTACCCTGGCGGGGGAAAGGGAAGAGTAGCCATTTTGAAACCCACCCAGACCCTTCTACATACAAAGGATAACTGTGAAACCTAGTTCCTTTTAGGGGAAGGGAACTCTATCCCAATCCAGGCTACTCCAGCCTTCCTGCCTCAGCAAAAGGGAAAAAATGCCATTGTCCACAGATGAGAGGGCTTCAAGGAAATAGACTGGAAATGTTGGAACTAGGAAAGGGACCAGGGAGTGGGGGGGAATGGGGAAGATTGACATCTTGGGGAGGCACAGTTCTGAAATACTTCTGGAGGCCAAATCATCTCTGAGTGACAGGCCCACTAAAAGAATGACCACCAGATTAGTGTCTTCCCCCACACTCCACCACCAACCTGAAGCAGGGTGATAGGAAATCAATAGATGGATCTGGAACCTGGCAAGAAGTCCACGTGGACATCGATACCCCCAAGATGGCTGCTAGAAAACCCTCATGAATGAGATTCCCTCTGGAAGCCAGGAGAAGTCCTGGATATTCTCCAGGGACATTATCATTGGGCCCACCCAGGGGATTGATGTGTGGGGTAATCAATTAAAAGAGCAAACAGCTGGAACTCCTCCCATGCCATTAGCAAAGGGGTGGAATAATTAATGGTTTAAAAAGCAGGTGCAAAGGTCAAATAACCCTATCCCAAGCCCCTCTTGGCTTCTGCGCCCTGCTCTTGCCATGGCCCCCTGCACAGATCAACACGCAAGTAAAACCTGGGCATTTATAGTCTTTAACGAGAAATTGTAGTCTATAAATCAGCCCTTTTATCACTCTTCAACCCCTTACTCTCTACCGGAGACCTTTGATCTGTTATTTTCTCCCATTTCTCTTCCCTCCCTACCTTAATAAACTACTAGCCTAACTAACCCAATGTGCTCTTAAAATTCAATTCTGCAGCATAGGCAAGAACCTAGACAAAATCTGGTAACAAAACTACAGTGATAACAATGGATTATAGCTGAAAGGGCTACAAGTCACTGACTCTTTCTGAGGAGCAGTACATAGGGAAGCCCCAAATGCAAGAGGGGAGAAATGGAAAATCTCCACTAGAGGAACTTGAAGTCTTTGCTACCAATAGCTCCATGAAACATTAATCACAGCCCAACTCTTTGTCATGTTAACATAAACCCTCATACTAAAGTAAATGTATTGAGAAACATACCATTTCTTATGAAAAGAGAGCTGGAATAGTTATATTACTTTAAGACAGAGCAGGTTTTAGAATAATAAAGATTGTCAGGGATAAAGTTATTGCATAATCATAAGGGGATCAATTTTCTAAGAAGTCATAACAATCCTAAAATGTATGCAACTAACAACAGAGTACCAAAATACATGAGGCAAAACCTTGTGGAGGTTTCCAGCCCAATCAGGTTGATGTAGTGAGAAACTTCAGCTCTCTGTCTCCCCACAGGACCTTTGAACAACGAGCAAACTGGCAGAAGCAACCTTCTCAAAGCTCTAGAAAACAGTGAATTGATTAGAGCACCAAATCAATAAAATGGCATTTAAAAGTGGGCGGATATGTTCCAATTGATCTGTGGGTACAAGCAGTTCAGCCAATCATTTATGAACTTCTCATGAATTACTGCCTCTCTGAAATGGCAGAGAAAAGAAAATCTGACCAGAGATTTGTAGCAATGAACAAGGAGCAACATAATGGAAACTTCACAGAACCCTCTTCACTGAATGAAAAGAAGAGGAGGGAAGAAAGGCAGAATATTGTCCTGTGGAGACATTACCCTGCAATATTTTTCTCTGAAAATCCTAGTAATCGTGAAGGAATGGACACCAAAAGTACGGCATCATCACAGAACTGTAAAAACCTTTTTACTGCTGCTTGCCATGTTTATAACTGAGTATTATGTTGAAGGAGCATATCAACAGCAAGTGTAATGTATAGAGAAACAATTTTTATATTCATACTTGGTAGGTTTAGGAATTTGGCTTCTGTTGGAGTTGGAACAGCAGTGTTCACCTTTCTGCTTTATCTGGGTCCACAAATAGCTTCGGTTACATAAGCTGCTGATGAATGAAATTCAGTGAATTTCCCTGAACCACCCTATCCTGATCAGATTATTTGTCCAGATCTGATATACTTCGACTTTTTTTAATTCTTGGACTCTCTTTTATCCTCCTTCTCCTTTCTCAATAATTTATTCAGACCCCTTTTGCTTACCCCAAAGTCTGGAGATATAGCTCTGCTGAATTTGGTGTTCATTCTTCTGCATGCAAGTAGTTCGGAATTTTTAGTGTTCTCTACCTTCTAATTATGCTAAAAATATGGGGTTTTATGAGGTTTCACATCTTTTTCTTGTTGGTCTGTATTGTTTGTTTGTTTTTGATGATTGTGGATAAATTTGGATAGGTCACTCACTCTTACCATTCTTTGCATTGTTACCTACCTTCCTTTGCTTTGCAAATACAGACAATACATCTTAATTGGATTAGAAAACTAGATACTCAAAACAAAAGAACACAACACCAAAATTCAGCACCATGTGCATGCATTTTACAATCATGTTTCATATCTCTCTGTCTCTTTGTATATAAATATGAATATAGATTTTCATTTACATTTTATTAATGTACATACTTTAAAAATGGAATTAGACTAGGTATTCTGTTTTCTAATCTGGTTATTTTTACTTGCTATATCATAAAAATATTTCCTATCAAAGCATATTTATCCACATCATCCCATCATTTAACAGATACCTTATGTAAGTATATCGAATTTATATTCTTTGGCTGTACATTTAAGTTTGTTCCATTTTTCTCGATATTTATAAAGGAAAAACATAGCTCTTTTGAGAGTCCCTGTGTACTCATCACATTTTACCTTTTGTTTCTCTACACAAATGATAATATATTCAAAATTTCATCTAGAAGCTGTTAATATGGCTATTAGTATAACTTGCTATCTTTTTGAGGCAAGTAAGATAGCAGTATAGGTCATTAATTATCACTGTCATTAGAGAATTTGAATAGCTGCTGTTCAGCTTACTCTGTAGTCTTTTTCTCTTGACTTCAGCCCCAATACAGGAATGTTTTAGTTTCCCAGCTTCTAAAACAAATACCATACAATGGGCTGGCTTAAAAACAGAAACTTATTGGCTTACAGTTTCAGAGGCTAGAAGGCTTGCTTCTTCCCAGGGTCATTATCTTCTGGCTGACCAGCAATCTTTGAGGTTCCTTGGTTTTGCATCACATGGCCATTCACATTATGGTACCTACTCTCTCTTCCAGGTATCACTGACTTCCAAATCTGGCTTTTCCTCATGACTTCTTTTTCTGTGTCTAATTTCCTTTGTTTACAAGCGTTTTGATTTTCCAAAGGGCTGTTGATGCAAAATACCAGAAATGGGCTGGTCTTTATAAAGGGGATTTATTGGGGGTAAAAGCTTACGGTTTGAAAGCCGTGAAAAGTCCAACTCAAGGCACCATAAGAGGTGCTTTCTCATCAAAGTCACCTGCCATGTGTTGAAGCAAGATGGCGGGCAATTTCTGCCTAGGTCTTTGTCTTCCCTTCCAGGCTCAGCATGGGCAACTAAGCAAAAGGCTTGTCTTTAACTGGGCCTCCTCTCTCAGGTTCTGCTGCTCCTCTTTATTCCCAAGTTCACCTGCAAGCTATCAGGCATATGGCTCATCTTTCCCTGGGCCTCAACTCTTTGAACTTCTCCTTTCTCTCACATGGTAAGATCAAATATGGCAGGGCTCCTTTTTCCTGTGTCTCCATTTTTATCAGACTCCCAAGAGGGCAGAGACTCAACCTGAGTCACACTTCACTGAAGTAGTCCAGTTGAAAGGGTCTCACATCCACAGAAATGGATTATTTCACAAACGTAATTTTTCTTTTTTGGGGATTCATAAAATAATTTTAAACTGCTGCATAAGGACTTCTGCCATATTGGATGAAGGTCCACTCTCATTTATTTGGGCTCACATTAACTATAACTTCTTCAAAGGTCCTATTTACAAATAGTTTCACATCCACAGGGCCAGGGATTGGGAACTGAATGTTCTTTTTATTGGGGACATGATTCAATCCCCAAAAAGGAACAAAACGGGATTTATTCTTTGAGTTCTGAAATTCAAACTTCTTTTAATCAGTAGAGAAAGTTAAAGACAAAATAAAAAAAGGTATGCAATCCTTGACATAATCAGAGAGATTGAAAGAACTGAAAGAGAATGAATGATCTACCTCCATGATACAATACTTTATCTGTGCACACCCAAAAATATTCTTCATGCCAAGTAACATATGAAATTCAAACTATAGTGGTTTTAATAAAGTTCCTGTGAATTTCCTGTTTTTACTTATGAAAGAAACAAAATTTTAGAAATTCATTTTGAATAACTTTGAGAAATATTTCAATAAGCACAAATCTAATAAAGGAAAGAATTTTGCTTTTGCATTCAAAATAATGAAAATTAATTTTGGTTATGTAACCTCAATAGTAGGTACTGTTTTCATATAATTGGCTCCTTTTGAAAGAAATAGAAATAAGTTCAAAGAAATATATTTTATTAATAACTTCAATTTATTGCTTATTTAATTTTTCACAATTGTTCAGGTTTGAGTTAGTTATTGTAATTTATACATTTTCCTTCTTTTCTTGGTACTGTCTTTATTAACACATATACTTAAAAACAGTTTTTAAAATTTAATCAATGTCTATATCCTCCCAAAAATAAATAAGAGTCTTAGCGTGATATATTCCCCTCTACCCCTGCTCCCACTCTGTCATGTTATTATCTGGCATTTTATTACCAGATTTATATTGTACAACTGAAAAATAACTCAATTAGGCAAAAGGATCCTGCAGTAATGCTTTTGTTCATTAATTTTTGTATCCCATTTCTTCCTCCTATTTTTTCCTCCTGCTGAAGTATAATTTCTAATCATTCTTGCAAAGAGTCTGTCAGTTGTAAAATTTCTGAGTTCTTGATGATCTAAAATGACAGCATGTTGATGTTACATTTGAAAGTAGTTTGACTGGCTATAACACTCTAGTTTAAAAGACCCTTTATTCTAGCTTCTTGAAACTATTGCTCCATTATCTTCTTGAACTCACTGTTGTTAATGAGAGGCTAATTTTGACATGCTTCTTATTACTTTGTAGGCTGCTTTTTTTCCTCCATCGTAAATTTGAGAAATTTTTGCATATTTTTTAAAATTTTATTCTGGGGAATTGCCACCTATTTAAATCTTTATTTGTATATGACACAGAAAAGTGCACAAAAATATAAATGTACAAGCTCAATGACTTAGCACAAAATAAACATGTGTGTAACACACTTGAGGGGAAGAAAAAGATACTTGCCAATACCCAAAAAGCATCAGGGGTCAACAAATTAAGAATAGAAAGGAATGACCTCAATCTGATAAAGAACAAAAAACTACAATGAAAATCATACTTAACAGTGAAAGAGTGAATGCTTTCTTTCTTTGAGTGAGAACAGGCAAGTTGCCCACTCTCATCACTCTTATTTAACATAGTATTGGAAGTTTTAGCCAGTGCAATAAGGCAAAAGAGGAAGAAGAATGAGAAGAATTAGAATTAGAATTAGAATTAGACTAAGACTTAGAATTAGAATTTTAGAATTAGAAGAAGAAAGAGGAAAAGGAGAAAAAAATAGAAAGCATACAGATTGGAAAGGAAGAAACAAAACTGCTCTATTTCATGAGTCCAGCACCTCACAGAATAATAGAGCAACACACAAAAATTAATCAAATATCTATATACTAACAACAAACATGTGAAAATGGAAGTTAAAAACACAATACTGTTCATTATCACTCCAAATTAAATAATATACTTAGGTACACACTTAAAGCATGTACATGATTTGTGTGCTGAATATTGCAAAATGCTGATGAAAAAAATCAAAGAAGAAATAAGTAAATATAGAGATGTGCCATGTTCATAGATTAAAAGATGCAACATAGTCGAGACATCAATTCTCACCAAATCAATCTATATATTTAATTTAATACTTGTAATACTAGCAAGGCTTTTTATAGACATAGACAAGCTTATTATAAAATTTATATGAATAGGCAATAGGCCCTTGAATAGTTAAGGCTATCTTAATAAGAAAGAATAAAACAAGAATTACTCTGCCCAGTGTTAAAGAATATTCTATAATTCAGTAAGCAAGATAATGTAGAGAGTGTGAAGGAATGTATACATAGAGAAATAGCATAAAATAGAGTACCTAAAAATAGATTCACATAAAAAGACTCAACTGATTTTTTTTGGCAAGGCCAGACTAAATTTAATATAACCAATTATAAAAAATAGATAACATAACAACAAACATTTATAAATGTAAATAATAATCCAAATACAATAGAAATTAATTATAGCATAATTCTAATTTTATATTAGAGTTCTAACTATTGGACATAATAATCTCTAAGAATGAAACAAATTATTGGTTTAGTCATTTAAGTTCCATTTAAGCCATAATTCTTTCTAGATTATCAAATTTCTATTTGGGAATTCTTCACATTTTATTGGAATGAATTGTAGCAGATAATAATTTTATAAGGCAGAAAAACTCAAAATCTTTTTCAACAGAAGTCATGCTAAATCATTATTTATCCAAATTATTTTCATTGAAGTATCCAGAAATATATCTCTTCTCCAGCTCTCCTCAATTAAAAGCAAGTGTTTATTTTGTATGAAAGAAATTACAGAATACTGATGACAGAAACGATTTGCCAGGTGCACTGAGTAATTATTGTTCATATACTATAATGTTGTTATTTTACATTTATCTGATCTACTCCAGCTCTTTTTTGGTTACTATTTGCATGGAATACCTATTTCCAACATTTCACTTCTAACCTGGTTGTGTCCTTACAGCTGAGGTGGGTTTCTTGTAGGCAATATGTATGTGGTTCATATTTTTTAATCCATTCTATCAGTCTATGTCTTTTGATTGAAGAGTTCAACCCATTAACATTCAGTGTTATTACTGTAAAGGCATAATTTACTTCATCCATTTTGTCCTTCGGTTCTATTGTCTGTCTTCTTGTCCTTTAATACCCTTCCTAATAATCTTCATTTCTAAACTCTTCTCCAAATCTCTCACCCCTGTTTTTTCCTTTCTGGCTGCAGCACTCCCTTTAGTATCTCTTGCAAATCTGATCATTTGGTAACATATTCTATCAATATTTGTTTGACTGTGAAGACTTTGAACTCACCTTCATTTTTGAAGGACAGTTTTGCCAGATACAAAATTCTTGCTGGCAGTTTTTCTCTTTCAGTGACTTAAATACATCACACCACTTTTTTCTCTCCTCCATGGTTTCTGATAAGAGGTCAACACTTAATCCTATGGAGTTTCCCATGTATGTGATGCTTTGCTTTTCTCTTGCTGCTTTCAGAATCCTCTATCTCTGATATTTGTCATTATGAATAGTAGGTGTCTTGGGATAGGTCTATTCAAATTTATTCTGTTTGGGGTGTGTTTTCCTTCATAAGGGTTGGGAAGTTTTGGGTCATTATTTCCTCAAATATTCTTTCTGCCCCTTTGTGATTCTCTTCTCCTTCTGGGACAACAATATGAATGTTTGTGCATTTTGTGTTGTCATTCATTTCCCTGAGACTCTGTTCCATTTTTTCCATTCTCTTCTCTTTCTGTTCTCCTGTCTTTTCCAGTTCAGATCTTCTGTCTTTGAAATCACTAATTCTGTCTTCTAATGGATTTTCAATCTTATCCAGCATGTCTTTCATTCCCATTAGGTCTGTTACTTTTCTTTGTAGGCTTTCAAATTCTTCTTTATGCTCTCACAGTGTCTTCTTAATACCCTTTATTTCTTTAGTCATATTTTCTTTAAATTCCTTGAAGTGATTTAGGAAAGTTGCATGATTATCACTGATTAATTGTATTTATTCTTGTATCTCTTCAGAATATTTGGTTTGTTCTTTTGGCTGGGCCATCTCTTCCTGTTTCCTAGAATGGTTTGTAATTTTTTTACTGATGTCTAGGCATCTGAATATGTTGATGAATTTACTCTGATGGCTAATTTCTCTCTCTTGTCTATTGTTTTTTTTAATAACAGCTTTTCTTTGACATTTGGTTCAACTTATTCTCAATTTTTAAAATTGTCCCACTCTTTTTCAAATTTGGGCCAGGGACTCACTAATGGAGCACAGATTTTCTCCCAAGGGTTGGATATGGAGAGAGTGAACAGTTTTTGTCCATGCAGTTTCCAGAAAGCCCTGCAGATGGCACTAGTCAGCTCACCGTTCCACAGAGGTGTTTCAGTCTTGGTTTTCCTGTGTTCCTGTGTTGAATCTCCAGATCAGAGATTCAAAGTGGGCTCTGCTGGCCAAATTCAAAGAAGAAAAGCACCTTGATCTCCCCTCCCTTTTCCTTTGAAACAGCTGATAGGAAGGGAGATGTCTTCTCCCCTTTCAATCAGTTGCAGTGAGCTAGGGGTTTTACCCCAGATTAATATCTTGGGGGAGGGGATGGGAGCCCTTCCCAGCTGCCACAGGGACTTGGTAACTCACATTTGTCATTTCGGCTTCTTCGTCTCTCTGTTCCTCATGCTCTTGGGAATTGTGTAGCATTTTCCTGGTCTGCTGACCCCCAAAGCAGGGCCCTTGGACAGCTTTTGACTCTTTCTCCATTGTTTTTGTGAGAGCATTCAGCTCTGAATGTTAGTCCATCGCCATGTTCCCACAGTCCTCAACTGATTTTTGACAAAGGTGAAAAAATGATGCAATGGAGAAAGGATATCCATTTCCACCAATGGTGCTAGAGCATAGGCAATAAAAATGGACCCCAATCTAAACCTCACACTATACAGAAGCTAACTCAAAATGAATCACAGACTGAAATTTAAAATACAAAACCAAAAAGCTTTTAGGGAAAAACATAGAAGAAAATATTTGTGATACAGGACTAGGCAAAGAGACTTCAGCCAAAGTATGATACATAAAAGGAAAAGTCAATAAATTGGACTTCATTAAAGTTTTTAAAAATTTGCTCTGCAAACCCACATATGAACAGGAAGAAAAGAAAAGCTACTGAGTGAAAACATATGTAAACCTCATATCTGACAAAGGACTAGTATCTCAAACATATAAAAATCTCTGAATAGTCAACAGTTGAAAACCAAACAATCCAATTAGAAAATGGGTAAAACACATAGATTTTTCACAAAACAGCATATATAGATGGCAAAGAAGAAAATGAAAAGATATCTGACATCATTAGTAAGCAACAAAGTACAAGTTAAACAAGTTAATATGTTTGCATACGTATTAGAATGGCTAAAATAATAAAAACACTGTCAACAAAAAATGCTGGCAAGGATGCAGGGAAACTGAATCACTCATACATTGCTCATGAGAATGTAAAATGATATAGTCACTCTGGAAAACAGCTTGTCAGTTTATTGTAAAATAAAAATAAACATGCAGATGCTATATGACCCAGCAATTACACCCCTGGGCATTTATCCCAGAGGGATGAAAACTTATGTTCATACAAAAACCTATATATGAATGTCCTAGATTTATTTGTAACAGCCAAAGACTGAAATCAGCCCACATGTCCTTCAACAAGTAAATAGATAAACGAACTGTTGTTCATGCATATCATGAAATAATACTCAGAGAAAAATAAATGACTATTGATACACTCAACAATTTAGATTAATATCCAGGGAATTATGCCTAGCAAAAAGCTCCACTCCCAAAATGTCACATATTGTATTAATTCCATTTATATAATATTACTTGAAAAAAATTAGAAATGGAGGACAAATCAGTGGTTGCCAGAGGGCTGGGGCAGAGAAGATGAGTAGTTACAAAAACACAACACAAAAGATCTTTGTGGTGCTCAAACTGTTCAGTATATTAACTGTTGAAGTGAATTCACAGCCAACACAGATGATAAATTTGTGTAGAACTTGATGCACACACACACTCACATTTGCACAAATGAGTACAGATAAAACTGGGAAAATATAGATAATATTGGTGGATTTGAATCAATATTAACATCCAGGTTTTGATGGTAATGTACAACAGTTTAGCTTCTGTGGACGACAGTCTGGTGGTGCCTCAAGAAGCTGAATATAGAACTGTTTTTCTGATCCAGGAATCCCTTTACTAGGAACATATTCAAAAGAACTGAAATCAAGGGCTTGAACTGACATTGGCATACCAATGTTCATAGCAGGATAATTCACAATTGCTAAAATTTGGAAACAGCCCAAGCATCCATCAACAGATGAATAGATAAACAAAATGTGGTGTATACATACAATGGAATACTATTCAGCTGTAAGAAGAAATGAAATTGGGATGCATATGACAACATGGATGAAACTTGAGGACATTATTTTGAGTGAAACAAGCCAGACACAAGAGGACAACTATAGTATGGTCTCAATAGTAGGAACTAAATAGGATAAATAAACTCACAGAGGTAAACTCTAGAGTATAGGTTACTGGAAGATAGAATATGGGTTGAGAATGGGAGCTGATGCAGAATTTTTAATAAGGTTTAGTACAAAGGTGTAGAATTTAATAGAGTTGATGGTAACACATTATAGTGAGTATAACTAAGGCTGTTGATCAATAAATGTGATTGTGGCTAAAAGGGGTAGTCTATGATGTAAATGTCAATAGAAATGAAGCTAGAGAATAATCTAGGGAGTGTAGAGCATAGTGATTTCGGCAGTGGATGAGGACTGTGGTTAATAGTATAAATATAAGAATGCTATTCTTTTTTCAAAGTGTTAGGAATATGGTGATACACGGGAAATTTACAACTAATGTAACAATAGTTAACTGAAATATTGTAATCTTTTTGAAGCAATGGCAAAGAAGTTATATTAAAAATTCTAAGGGACAACAATGGGGAGTATAGGGGATTATGGGATTTTTCCTTTTGGAGTAATGAAAATGCTCTGAAATTGTCTGAGGTGATGATAGCACAAGTTTGTGATGAAAATGTGGATCAGTGAGTGTACACTTTGGATGGCTTGTACAAAGCAAGGGTATGTATAACACTGAATCCTGTGGTGGATGATGGACTGTGGTCAACAGAATAAATATGAGAACATTCTCTCATGAACTATAGCAAATACACAACACTAATACAGGGTGTTAACTGGGTAAGTTGGGGGGGAAATATAACTAATATAAGATATTGGCTATAGTTAGTAGTAATATTTTTCATAGTTTGTAACAAATGTTTCACAATACTGCAAGGTGGTGGTGGTGGGGTGATGTGTGGGAGCCCAATACGTTGTTATACATGTTTGTTCTGTAAGTTCACAACTTTTACTATGCACTTATTGTTTATGTATGTTCATGTATGAATAATATACTTCAGTAAAAAATGTTAAATGAAAAAAATATCCTAGGTGTGATATTACAATATGATTTTGCAAAATATTACAATGGGCAAAATATACACAGAATTTTTCTGTATTATTTCTAACAACTGCATGTGAATCTACAATTATCTCAAGAAAAATTTCAATTAAATAATAGTAAAATTGGACCAGACTAGTGCCTCCTAATATCAGTGACTTCCTTCTATGCAGAAGAGTTCTACCTTTTAGTCAGCTTGCAGGATGGAAATCATTTGTTATTTTTAGTCATGGCATACAACACGCTATAGAATAACTACCACACACTGAGCCACATTTCACTTTTGGGAAATGTCACTTCCTTCATAAGAGTTAAATGTCAAGGATATGTCACTATTTTCTCTCTGAAAGACAGTATATAACATGCATGGGAGGAAGTTAGTATGGGAATTAACAAGCAAGGCAGACACATGGGAAGGCACGTGTGCACTTAATTCTAACAAGAATCTAATGCTTTTCCTGTGAAGATAGCAGAGACTTCATTTCTCAATGATGTGATTTGATTCTATTAACACTGAAAAAACTAAAATAATGAGGACAGCCAGTAGTGCCCACTGCTCAATGATATTTGACATTTACTCAGCAATGTTAAGTCTTTCCATTTTGTCCCAATTCCATAAAAGTATTTTGTATTTGGAGTTGAGTAAATGACCTGCTGAGGTCTGCCTTTCAGTAAGTCATTACATATGAAGCACTTTGACCCCCCAGGCCTAACCACAGTTTACTGAGGTAGGCATTGGGTCTGAACCAGGGTCTGCCATCCAGGCAACAGCTGATTGGGAGCTCATCACTCAAGGAGGCGATATGATCCAGGAGGGGCTGGACTGACCAAGCCATGCAGTCACTCAATGTAAGTTACACAAATTCAGTGTTCCATTAAACACATAAGGACATTCCCAGAAACTTCTAAGAAGCATCCAGGAGGCAGTGTAAGCCTCAGAAACAAAATTTCAGAGAGGAGAGCAGAACAAAGTAACGGGGTAATGGTAGAAGAAGCAAAATTAGTGAGGACTGGGCCAGGAGAACCATAACTGAGCCATGCATATGTAGTTCTTAGGGTGAGAGCCATGGAGGATGCAGCTAAGGTATACCAGAGGGACATAGATCCTTTACTGAATTCCTGGAGTTGATGGGAGACTACAGCTGCTGGGTGATATCCACTTACACATTCTACTTCTCCATGTGGCCTGGGTTTGTGAGTGCCATACACAAGTGTGCTTATCAAGTGTGTGAACCCTTGATAAGAAAAACTACAAAGGAAATGTCTGAGGTTCTTTCAGTCCCTGCACCATGCTGTTGATTCTCACAAATGTTATTATCCTTCAGACTGACTCCATGTATGATATGTTGGTTTATTGAGGTCATAGAGTCAGGCCATACCCCTGAGTGTGATAGAGACAGGTTTTTCCCTGAAGGAAATGGTGATGGTCACACCACACATGCAGAGATTAGGACAAGCCTGGGAAGGGAGTAGACTCATGATCTTTAGGAGTTGACTAGCTGAGCAGCATCATCAACATGATGATGTAAGACATCCCCTGGAAAAGACTTCCCTCAGAATAAGCTAATAAAAGGACAGATCCCACTTACTTAGAAGTCTGGAGGATGATGGAGACTGGAGAAGGACTCCACAAATGCTGAACCAAAGAAAATGAAAAATTATTTCCAAGATTAGACAGGAAATTTTCACCTCAGACCTGCCAGTCCAGACCCCTCCACTCAATTGGTCCCCGGGCAGCTTGGGAGTTGCATAGAGGCTGCATAAAGCCTGGACCCTCCTGCCACAGATACAGACCATAGCACCACTCATAGCAGCAAGTTAGAAGCCCACACATATCCAGGCAGAGAGACACGAGTCCACAGAGACCCAGAGCAGAACACAAGCTGATGATTTGTGCTGTATGCGTGTTTCCCTGGGTATGAAGAAAGAGAGACCACATGGAAGAACTGTTGGAAAGAGGTGTGCACACTCAATCCAGTTTTTGCTGGCTGGACCACCTAAACACATAACAGACTTTTCTGGATTGATCCATCTTTCTGAATTGACCCTATCTGGCTTTCTAGGAGGGATGTCCTAATTGAGAAGAAACCAGAAGCAGAAAAGCCTCACAGAAAAAGGGGTGGTGGTGGTGGTGGCAGAACTGAGCTGCTGTAAGAGAGGATGGGTTTCAGAACTGAAAAGTCTAAATAAAAAGGGGAACTGAGTGAGGGAGACAATTTAAAGAAATCTTGGGAGCTGGGGAGAAAATTCTGCACAAAAACAAACAAAACAGATCAAGATTCCCAAAGAAGGAAAAGAGGAAAGGAAGCTTTCCCTAGGCAGTGAAAAAATTGCACAAAAAGTTCAATCTTAAAAATTGAAACACATATCCAGGCAAGAACCAGATGAAGAAGAGTTGAGAAAATCTGAACAGTTAAACATGGGCTACTCTAATGGTCCAGAATAAGTTGGAACAATTGTCAAAGAAGAGTCTTATCACAAATCCAAAAAACAATAAAACCTTAAACAAGAGGGAGAAACTGAACTTTAGAGTTAACTCATCAAGATATTCAGATGCTCAGACATCAGCCAAAAATTGCAAGGAATACTATGAAACAGAAAGTTATGGGTCAGTCAGAGGAACAAATTAAAACTTCAGAGGAGACACAGAATTTGGAATGACTAATCAAAGAAACTCAAACAAATCTCCCAAGTCAATTCAAGGAGATGAAGGAAAATATGGTTATAGAACTAGAAGATATTTAGAGGACAATATATGAGCATAAAGAAGAATATGAAAGTATAAAAGAAAGTGTAGGGTGTTCTGGGAAAATGGCATATTGTAGGTTGGCACTGTCCATTTATTTTGCAAAAAATGGCTGAGAAGGAACTAAATCCTACCCAAATGAGCTATTTTGGGAATCTACAGAGCAGGAGGCTTCAGGACATCGATCTGGAGGGAGCTGGACAAAGAGGTAAAGAGCCCAAGGAAAAAACAGAACAAAGACAACTGGAAGGATATAGAATAAGAGGAACCAAGTATCAAAAATTAACCTGATCACACACAACGAACAAAAATAAATAAATAAATAAAACACTAGAGTAGATAGAGAAGCTAACCAATCAAAGAAGCCCATCAAGATAAACAGCTGTTCAGACACCAACAAAAAATTACAAGCCATACTAAAAAACAGGAAGACATGGCTCAGCCTAATGAACAAACTAAAAAACAGAAGGAGAAGCAGAATGTGGAAAAACTAATCAAGGATGTCCAAACAAATATCATGAATCACTTAATGAAGTGAAGGAAGAGATAAAGGATATTAAAAAGACACTGGGGGAACATACTGAAGAAATTGTAAACATACATAAAAACATACATAAAAAGATAACTGATATGATGGTGACCAATGGCACAATGCAAGGAGTCAAAAATACACTGGAAACACATAACAGCAGAGGAATGAATCAGTGATGTGGGAGACAGTATATCTGAAATCAGACAGATAGTAGAAGAGATGGATAAAAAGATAGAAAAAGTCCAGTGGGGACTTAAGTATTTGAATGACAATGAGAAATGCACAAATATACGCATTATAGGCATCCCAAAGGGAGAAGAGAAAGGAAAGGGGGCAGAAGGATCATTGGAGGAAATAATGGCTGAAAATTTCCCAACTCTATTGAGGGACATGGACGTACGTATCAAGGAAGCACAGCACACCCCAAACAGTATAAACCCTAATAGGCCTACCTCAAAACATATACCTATCAAATTGTCCAATGTTAAAGAGAAAGTGAGAATACTGAAATCAGCAAGAGAAAAGAGATCCATCACATACAAGGGAAGCTTGATAAGATTAAGTGCTGATTTCTCATCTGAAACCATGGATGCAAGAAGACAGTGGTATGACATAGTTAAGGTGCTAAAAGGAAAAAAACCACCAGCCAAGAATTCTCTATCCAGAAAAGCTGGCATTCAAAAATGAGAGTTCAAAATGTTCACAGATAAACAGAAATTAAGAGAGTTTGTCAATAAGAAACCTGTCCTTCAAGAAATGCTAAAGGGAGTTCTGAAGGTTGAAAGGAAAAAACAGGAGAGAGAGAGTTGGAGGAGAGTATAAGAATAACTAAAAAGATAAAAAGAGAAATAAAAACAACATATGGCATATATAAACCTAAAGAAAATATGCCTAATGTAAATAATTCCTTGACAGTAATAACATTGACTTTTAATGGATGAAACTCTCCAATCAAGAGACACAGATTGGCAGAATGGATAAAGAAATATTGCCCATCTATATGCTGTCTACAAGAAACTAACCTTAGACCCAGGGACGCAAGGAGACTAAAAGTGAATGGTTGGAAAACAATTTTACATGCAAACAATAATCAGAAAAGGGCAGCAGTAGCTATACTAATATTGGACAAAATAGACTTTAAATGCAAAACTATTGTAAGACAAAGAAGGACACTATATATTAATAAAATGGGTAATCTATCAAGAAAAAGAAGAATCATAAACATCTATGCACTTAACCAGGGTGCCTCAAAATACATGAGGCAAACATTGGAAAAACTAAGTGGAGAAATAGATGCCTCTGCAATTATAGTGGGGGACTTTAATACACCATTGTCACTGTTAGACAGAACATCTTGACAGAGGATCAATAAAAAAACAGAGACCTTGAATAATACATTAGAAGATCTGGACCTAATAAGCATATACAGATCATTACACCCAAATACAGCAGGATATATATTCTTCTCAAGTGCACATGGATCATTCTCCAGGATAGACCACATGCTAGGACACAGAACAATGCTCAATGAATTCAGTAAGACTGAAATCATACAAAGTAATTTTTCTGACCACAATGGATTGAAGCTGGAAATCAGTAAGAGGCAGAGAACCAGATTAGGAACAAAGATATGGATATTAGGCACAAAGATTGCTCATTATTGGTGTACAGAAATGCTACTGATTTTTGCACATTGATCTTATAACTTGACACTTAACTGAACTCATTTATAAGCTCTAGAAGCTTTCTTGTAGATTCCTCAGGGTTTTCTATGTATAAGATCATGTCATCTGCAAATAGTGAAATTTTTAATTCTTCCTTTCCAATGTGGATGCCTTTTATATCTTTTCCTTGTCTAAGTGCTTAAACAAATACTTCTAACACAATGTTAAATAAGAGTGGTGGAACTGGGCCTCCTTGTCTTGTCCCAGATCTTAAAGGGAAAGCTTTTATGATCTCACCATTGAATATGATGTTAGCTGTGAGTTTTTTATATATACCCTTTATCATGTTGAGGAATTTGAGGAAGAAATCAAGAAAGAAATCCCATTTACAATAGCAACTAAAAGAATCAATACCTAGGAATAAATGTAATTAAGATGTAAATGACTTGTGTGCAGAAAACTATACAACACTATTAAAAGAAATCCAAGAAGACCTAAATAAATGGAAGAATATTCCCTGTTCATTGATAGGAAGACTAAACATCATTAAGAAGTCTATCATAGCCAAACTGACTTACAGATTTAAGGCAATCCCAATAAAAATTACCACAGCATTTTTTTACTGAATTGGAAAAGTTAACTATGAAATTTATTTGGAAAGGCAAGAGGGCCCAAATAACCAGAGACATTTTGAAAAAGAAAAATGAAATCAGAGGAATCACACTACCTGACTTTAAAACGTACTACAAAGCTATAGTGGTCAAAACTGCATGGTATTGGCACAAGGATAGACATACTGACCAATGGAACCAAATTGAGAATTCTGATATAGATCTTTGAATATACAGTCAACTGATATTCAACAAGGCCACCAAGGCCACTCAACTGGGAGAGAATGGCCTCTTCAACAAATTGTGCTTGGAGAACTGGATACCCATATACAAAAGGATAAGAGAGGAACACCATCTCACACCTTATACAAAAATTAACTCCAGATGGAGCAAAGATCTAAATATAAGATCCAAGACCATAAAGATCTTGGAAGATAATGTAGGAAAGCATCTACAGGATCCTCATTAGGAAATAGTTTCATGAACTTTATACCTAAAGCACACACTTTGAAAGAAAAAATAGATAAATAGGACCTCCTCAAAATTAAAAACTTTTGCACTTCAAATGAGTTTGTGAAGAAAGGGAAAAGGCAGCCTACTCAATGGGAGAAAATATTTGGTAACCATATATCTGATAGGGACCTAATATCCAATATATAGAGAGAAATCCTACACCTCGAAAATGAAAAGGCAAACAATCCATTTTAAAAATGGGCAAGTGATTTGAATAGACACTTCTCCAAAGAAGAAATACAAATGGCTAAAAAGCACATGAAAAGATGCCCAACGACACTAGCTAGCTATTAGGGAAATGCAAATCAAAACTACAATGAGATATCATCTTATACTCATTATACTGGTGAATATTAAAAAAACAGAGGACTACAAGTGTTGGAGAGGATATGGAGCAATGGGAACCCTTATCCATTGCTGGTGGGAATGTAGAATGGTACAGCCACTATGGAGGAAAGTTTGGTGGTTCCTTAGGAAGCTAATTATAGAACTGCCATATGATCCAACAATCCCCCTGCTGGGTATATACCCAAAATAATTGAAAGCAGGGACATGAACAGATATATGCCTACCAATGTTCATAGTGGGATTATTCACTATTGCCAATAGTTGGAAACAACCCAACTGTCCATTAACAGATGAATGGATAAACAAATTGTGGTATACACATACAATGGAATATTACTCAGCTGTAAGAAGGAATGCAGTGTTAACACGTGGGAAAACATGGATGAATCTTGAAGACCTTATGTTGAGTGAAGCAAGCCAGGCACTGAAGGACAAATATTACATGATCTCACTGATATGAATTAAGCAAATTGAACAAACTCACAGAGCTAGAATCTGGAAGATAGGTTTACAGAAGACAGAAAGGGAGAAGAAGGTTTTGAGCCAATGCCCATATGGGCATAATCTATGATAAGTTGTGCAGTGGATAGGCATGACAATGGTGCAGTGATCCTATTGGGTTGGGTGGTGCTGGTTTGTGAGGGGGGGTAGGATGGGGAGGGTGGGTTGGGCTGTCCATGGAACTGGGGGGAGGGTTGGGAGAGGGAACAGGTGAACTCTGGTGATTTGTGAGCATGTGGCTAAAACTACAATGTTGGGGATGTTCTTTTGGCAAATATGGCAAGGGAGGGTTACTGGTTTAGGGTGTTAGATGTGCAGGACATGCAGGACACAGCACACCAGGGGCAGGCCTCTAGGGAGTAGGAGAATGTTCATCTTGTCATAATGGGTTGTATCAGTGGGTGGAGACCCACATAATGAGTAGGAAGTTGTTGGACTCCCATCCTGGGGAGTCCTGCTGTGTTCTCAAATACAGGGGTGGGAGTCTCTTGAGAGCATGGGCAGTGCCTAATAGGGGAGGACAGGTCAGTATATCAAGCCCTCAATATTGTTGCAAATAACCATGAATCTTGTTCTTCAAGGAGTGAAGCTTGGTGGTTGCCATGGGTTCTGAGGTGAGTTGATAGGTTTATTTCCCAGAGACTTAAATCTTTGGGCTGACCATGTGCCAGCTTGGCCCTGAATCTCAACAGAGTTGCAACACCTACTCTCCAGTTTATTTGACTCACTCAGGACAACTAATAAGGAGATGATGATGGACAAAACCCATCCCAAGGAATAGAGAGAGTCTGCAACTGCAAGTAAGATAGTCCCATACATTTGCCCCATGGGATCTGAGCTCCCCTCTCAATTAGAGGCAGAGTGGGCAACACCATCCCAGAATCCTCAGGATTGGGGAATGAACGATGGACTAGAATAGACTTACTGGTATTCTAGTATAGACTTATTGTGATTCTAGCAATGGAAGAAGTTATATCATTGCTGTGGAGGCAGTGGCCACTGGAGGTTCTGAGAGGACAAGAGGGAAAAACAGGTGTAAAATGGGGGGACTTGGAGATTGTCCTGAATGACATCGCAATGACAGATACAGGCCATTATATATCTTGCCATAACTTACAAAATTGTGTGGGAGAGAGTGTAAACATGTAAACTAAAATCCATGCTTAGTGGCAATGCTCCAAAATGTGTTCATTAATTGAAATAAATGTACCACACTAATTAAGGATGTTGTTCATGTGGGAAAACATGGGAGGGGTAGGGAGTGGGGCATATGGGAATCTCCTATGTTTTTTATGTAACAATTATGTAAGCTAAGTATCTTTTAAAAAATAATAAATATATTTTTAAAAAAAGAAAGTATAAAAAAAAGCCTAATAGAAATTATGGGGATGAAAGGCACAATATTAGAGATTAAAAATACACTACTGGGAGCAGATGTGGCTCAAGTGGCTGAGTGCCTGCATCTCATATGGGAGGTTCTAGGTTCGTGTACAAACAAACAACAAGCAAACAAAAGAAGAAAAAAAACAACTCAGGGGAGTCTATGTGACTCAGTAGTTGAGTGCCGGCTTCCCACATACAAGGTCCCAGTTTCAATCCCTGGCATCTCAAAAAAAAAAAAAAAAATACACTAGAGGCATACAATAGCAGACATGAGAAGGCAGAATAAACAATCAGAAAACTGGAGGACAGGACAATCAAAATCATACAGTCAGAGGAACAGATAGAGAAAAGAACATGAAAAACTTATCTGTGTATCAGGGATTTGAGTGACAACATTATATGCACAAACATATCTTTTATGGGTGGCCCAGAAAGAGAAGAGAAGGGAATAGGGCAGAAAGGTATCTGAAGAAATAATAATGGAAAATTTCCTAGCTTTTATGAAAGACATAAACTGCATCAATTTTGCAGAAAACCACAAAACATTGCTAAAGAAATCAAAGACTTAAATAAATGGAAGGACATTCCATGTTCATGGATTAGAAGTCAATTCTGCCTTAAATGATTTACAGATTCAACTCAATCCCAATCAAAATTCTAACAGCCTATCTTGCAGAAATGGAAAGGTCAATTATCAACTTTGTTTGGAAGGATGAGGGGCCTGATACATGCCACAGCATGGATGAATCTTGAAGACATTATACTGGATGAAATAAATCAGACACAAAAGGGCAAATAGTGTATGATCTCATTGATAGTTATTAATTATAATAAGCAAACTCATAGAGTTAGAATCTAAAATATAGGTTACCAGGGGCTGGGATGGGGGTCTTGAATAGGAAGTTTAATGCTTAATTTGTACAGAATTGTTATTTAGGTTGACCATAAAGTTTTGGAAATGGATGGTGGTGATGGTAGAACAATCTTATGAGTGTAACAGCACTGAATTATATATGTGAAAGTGGTTAAAAGGGGAAACTTTAGCTTGCATATATGTTCATAGACTAAAAACTGAAAGATAAAACATAGGACTATATAACACAGTGATCACTGCTATAAATGATGGACTCTATATGGTTAATATGCTTTTTCATGATTTGCAACTAATGTGCTACACTAATGCAAGGTGTTAATAATAGGGTGGTATATGGGGGAAATTGCACCTAAAGTAAACTATGGACTGTAGCTAACAGTATAATTTCAATATTCTTTCACCAGTTGTAACAAAAGTACTGCCATAATGCTAAGTGTCAACAATAGGAGGGTGTATGTGAACACTGCATTTTTACATGTTTTTTTTCTGTACACTTACAGCTTCTATAATTTGAAAAAAAGTTGGTCTGCTGATGGCCAGGAAGGCAATGGGAGGGAGGCAGGAGATGACCCAGGTCTGGGCCATCCCCCAGGTGCTGGCCTCACTCACTCACAGCCCCTCACCAGCACCTTGTAGTGGGGGCGGTGTGTTCCCTGCTGTGCCTAAGGGGCCATGGACGCCGGCCCCACTTGGGGGAGGTGGCCCTCGTTGCGTCGCGTTTGCTTGTCCCCACGTGAGTCTGAGCTTCTGGCCTGCGTAGTCTCCTGTAGGATCCTGAGCAGTAACGCTAACAAGTGGCAAGAGAGCCTAACGCTGGGGTGAGCGTGCGGGTTGGTTCGACTGAATCACAACTTAGACCTCTTGTTCTTTTTAAGGGATTTTTCACACAGGTGGGGAAACAGCTAGGTGGGAATTATAAAACAGGTTTAGTAAAATCTTTTTGTGCACTAGCGATTTCTCATGATTTCCATGCGTGGAGACCATCTCTCCTAACTCAGCACTCTTTGGCCCCATCATTCAGGCATATATTTATGAATCCATCAAAACTTTAAAAAATGTTTACTCTCTGCCAGGCATTGTATTTTGTGCTGAAAAAAAAAAGCAAGAAATCATAGTGCCTACTTTCTTGTCCGTATGTCTTTTGTTTCAATACTGAACCATAAATAAGCTCAATGTTATTTTTCCTAATTTAAAAAAAAATGAAAGTTGAAAACTCACATACGTCTTAGATTTATGAAAAACTATGTGTGTTGCTTCTTTAAATGAAAGATTTATTTAGATCTCCTTCTGTTAAAATACATTATTTTATTTTGTCATCTCTTATAATTTGTATTTGTTTTGTTCTGATAGCTTTCTGGAAAGGTGATGCTTGGCCAAAGGTGTTTGCCCTCTCAATCTGTGTAACTATTTGGAAGGAGAAGGGTTGCATGTTGTGGATAAATAGAAAGCATATGAACTTTGGGGTCAGCCTCACCCCATCCCTTATTAGCAGTGTGACTGCAGGCAGGTGACCTAACCTCCGCTCATGGCTGTTCTCAGCATCAACCCTATAAGGTTGTGGTTAGGAAAAAAAAGAGAACATAAAATCCATACACAATACCAGCTTCTATATAAGATATCAAGTAAAACTTCATTCCCTTCTCCATCACCTATAACTTCCATATTAGTCGATATGTGATGTGTATAAAGTGTGACTTACTGGGCATAATTGGTTCTAAGCAATAAATTCTTTGAAAACTTAACAAATTTAACTTTGAAAAAAAAAAAAACCCTCCATTTATTCAAAATATTTAAAACAAACAAAATCCCACGATTTAAACTATCCAGCCTTGCAGAATACTAAGTAGGACTGTTGGGTTCCCATGATAACAGATGCTGAGATGGAGTTAGGTGTGCCTGAACTTATTGAGGGTAATGTCTGCACACTTTTAAGCGGGAAGGAGACAGCACAGGGTAGCGAGAAGCTCAGACGTGATGCAGAGCTGATGTTCTTGGCCAACCCTAGGGGAAAGTCCAGAGCAAAGACTGGCCGTTAGAGGAGTCCCATTTGGGGCAGAAATGGACAAGCTTTAGGACTCCTGCCTGCTCAACCTTTGGCTGGCGACCGCCAGGAAGAGTGAGCCCCCAAATCTGATGCTGGTCCTGAAGATGCTAAAAGCTGGTGGCCATCAGTGCACTGCACGCCGATGACAAGTTCTTTCTTAGAGACAAAATAGGCAACCCGCCCCCCCACCACCACCAGGGCTACTGCGGTTATTATTTCATTGGCTGGTAATTGTTGGCGAGAGATGGTCTGATGTAAATTCTCAGTATGAACCTTTAGTTCAAGACTTTTAATTAAATCCCAGGTGTCCAAAGCTGAATTAACCAGAGCTCTACATTAAACCTCTTTGTTATAATAGGAATTTGTTTTTTAAATAGTTAAAAAGCAAATTTCTGTGCAGTCTATTATCCACAGTAATATATTCTGAGTTTTCAGGCTCATAATGATGGTTGTATTAAAAGCCCCACAAAAGAGAAATATTTTATCAGTGAGTTGGTCTGCTTGCAACCCCTGCAAAAAATGTGGCAGCTCCAAGTTGCACTGCTTGCCTTTCCCTGAGCATCACAGCCAGGTTCGGACTGGAGATTCCACATGAATGTCCAACATTTCACATTCTAAAATAGAGTGAATTATGCTTCCTGGTTATTCTGATGAGTCTTCCGTCGTCTTTTTTTTTTAATTATGGAAGAGTTCTTTATCTTAGCAGCACTATCATTCACTCCGTTGCCTAGGAACCAGTAACTATTTCTTCCCATTTACCTCCTCCCTTGATAGACAGTCAATTATCTTGTCATTTTAATTGTCTTCTTAGTTTTTGAACCAATCCTTATTACCAATAGCTTAGATCAGATCTACATAATCTCCTATTTTCACCAACCAATAGCCTCCTAATTGGACACCTTGCTTCTACCCAGTCTTGTGCAACTTGAATCCACATAGCTTCTAAATTTATCTCTTGATTGAAAAATCTGGTCCTGACACCCCTCTGTGTACAGTATGCAACTGCCCTTAATATGAATTCTGAGAGCTCCATAGAGCTCTCTTCAGTGTACCTCAAGTTTTAGTGGGTATACCACTTCTGCATTATATGGCAAAAAATGCCTAATCTGGGGCATCCTTTGAAGGGAATGTGATTCTGCTGGTGATATGTAGGACAAGAATCCACTGTGTTTCTTTCCTTTACAAAATTTAGTTTTATTTTTAAGTAAAGGAAACTTCGCATAGTTTAAAAATAAAAACTATGAAGGAATCTTGAAAAATTTCCTTCCTGCTTTAGTATTCAGCCATCTACTTCTCAGGCCCTCCCCCACTTAATTTCTTATTTATCCTTCCAGGGATATTTTATCAATATATTGGTGAATATGACTATTAATCACTTTCTATTTGATGCCAATATGTACATACAATACACATTTTTCTGTACTTTGTTTTGATCCCCTGGCCATGAGTCTTGGATACCCATTTGATAGAAACTGTTAACTGAGAGGTTCATCTGGTGGGCACTGATTGAGGTGCCATGTTTACCCTCAATTTCCTATATATTCGTATGTAGTATTCACAATTATTGGTTCAGCCACCTATTCAGAGTATTTTAATGATCGAGTCTTAGAAATGTGAAGTAATTAAGGGCAAGGAAGTTAAGAAGACAGAATGAGCATGTATTGCATCTCTATGATCCGCAATTCTGACCTCAATTTATGTGCAAATGAGTCCCATTATTCGTCTGCACTTTACAGATCAGAAAGACTATATATTAATCACCTTTGTATCTTCAGGCCTTGCTGGTATAGGACTTGATCTGCAGTGGGCTCCTGCTTGATAAAAGTTAGTTTGAAGACTTGTTTATCAAACATCATTCTCCTGTATTAAAATAAAGTTCACAAAATGCTGTAAACATTGTGTACTTTCTGCAGGGCCCTCGCTGCCATGCCTCTTCCATCCAAAATCCTCGATTTGGTGGTTCTTGCTACTAGTGTGCTGATATAAAGTTCAGGTCAGATCCCTAGGTCACATCCTACACCTATCAGTTCAGCCTTTTGGGGGAATGGGGGCCAGGAATTTTGTTTGAAGGAGGTTTCCAGATGATTCTTATGAAAGGTCAATTTTTTTTATTTTTTTTACCGGGAGGTGCCGGGGATCAAACCCAGGTCCCTCCATATGGTAGACGGACGCCGAACCACTTGAGCCACATCGTTTCCCTGAAAGGTCAATTTTGATTAGAGAAAAAATTAAACAAAAAGAAAATTGGTTACTGCTTTAATGACAAACCATCTTGACTGTCATTTCTCCTTAAAAGTTTTGTAAATATGGCTCTGAAGATTTTTTGATGAATGTGCATAATCTAACACCATTAAAGTTAACAAATGTCTTTATGAAAAATAAGCACAGCAGAGCTATAATTTTAAAAAATTCTTAAGTAAGCTGGTCTGTACAATGGGTCTTCTGTGCATAAGCTATTATTGGACTAAAGATATATTAGATAAGATCAACCAAGTTGAGGCTGAAGAATTATCAATTTAAATAAATAAAAGGAAACTAATATTTGGAGATTAGTGGTAATAAAAGCCTCTTTCTGAGCAACTTCTTGCAACTTCAGTCACTTCATAAATATTTTATAACATTCCGGATTGATTCAAAGTTGTTTCTTCTCTAGCTTGTATAAAACAGATTTCAGTTTCTCCAAACCACGGACATCACAGCAGCATAACACGATGTTTTAGGAAGCACTCTTTTTTTTTTTTTTTTTTTTTTTTCCTAAGTGAAAGCAAATATTTTATTTAAATCATTTGTCAAATCACTCTTGCTTTGAAAGTCATTCAACTGTTGTGGCCTGTGGCAAGGAAACAAGGACTCTGTTCACCTGCAAACATGCTCATGGGGAAACTGCTGCTGCAGCAGGAGCCTCAGAAGCAGGGCTTGTGGTACCCGGGTGGCGGGGGGTGGGGGGTGGACACGCCCACGGAGGCACCCTGCTCGGAGCCCACCTCGCGGACTGTACATACACACCCTGGCTTCCGTCTTCCCCTCAAGACCATTTTTAATGCATTCCATATAAAATGTATTGCTTTCAAGTTTTTAAAATTAAAACGTCTCTGCATATAACCACGCAGGTGAGGGGTGGGAAAGCATAGAAAACTTATTAACTTTAGAGAGCAGCTTAATTAGGAAAAACAGCATATACTGGAATCGGCCATCACTGGACAGCAAGTAAACATTTGGAATGAACAAGGAACCAATCTTATATGTTCAATGGCGGGACAAGTAGTGTTGAATTTAACCTAATTGAGACATTTCTCTTGGGAAGGTGTGCTTTTGACAGGCATAGAGTACAATATGATACAGGGCAATCTACTCCTCTGAAAAAGGTTATCTTACGTATGAGAACAAACAATCAGTTGGAGCCCTGCGGAGGCTTTCGTTTTCACTGCAGCAAATGAAAATGACAACTTACATGTTTTGATCAGTGGGCCTTTGACATTCCTGTGTGGCACATGTGGCTCGTGCGTCTGCAGTGCTTGATGTGGAAAGCTCTCCCACTGCAGAGAGTGTGTGTCTGCTAGTTTTGATAAATCTATTCGAATCTTTTCTGTGGACGGAGGCTGAAGCAGGGAAGTTTATCACACGAGCCTAATGCAGCATGTTGTCTGTAAAATGGACTTTTGACAGCAAAAGTACATTATGTGTGGCTCTGATGAAATGAACATTCGTCTGCGGAAAGCTAATGCTTCTGAAGAGCTGGGTGTGCTTACATCACGAGATAAAGCAGCCAAAGATTATAGTCAGAAGTTGAAGGAGAAATTTCACAATCATCCTCAGATAAAACGTATAGGTAGTCACCAACTTCCACCAAAATCTACCTACAGCCAGATTCAGGAGCAGCGCATCATGCCAAAAGCTCGTGGCGACAGGAAGAGAGTCGTCGTAAATGGCCTGGATCTGTGCCAATTGTGTCAGAAGATGAGACACACAGTGGCAGGTGTGAAATAATATTTGCTATTTCTACACATCCTGATGTATAATTATTTGTTATATTTGGATGTGAAAATTCTATAAATCAAAGTACTGGCTCTACTTTAATATCAGACATTTCAGTTCTATGTGTAGAGCATTATCATTGCCCATTTTAACTTCCCTGAAAAAACTATCTGTGGAGACAGCCTGGTTGCCAAGACTATCCAACATTTTATACCCAATCTACTTTCTTATTTAATTGACAAATATAGTAATGGGTAAGCTAACTTAATTTTAGCTGGTGGGATTGCAGCTGTGCTTTCTCTGATCTGTTTATCGTATCGTAGACACTATATATTTGAATTTACATCAAAGACCACACATCTCTTTGTCATCTTTAATATTGGTTTGGATAATGATTGCCATGATTCTTTCTATGATTCCAAATAACATATAGAAGAACTATGTCAGAATGCTTTTCAACGTTTTCTGTGGTATATAGATATAGATATATAACTTTTTGAGACTTTAAAGATACTTCCCTGCATTTATATAATGTTTATAAATAATAATTATAATTTGCAGTCAAATCAAAATAACAAAATATCCTTTGTCTCAGCATCGAAACTTTGATCCATTTCTGATCATTTCTTTTCAATCTCACGAAGTCCTAAATAGTTCTATGCAACATGGGTTTTCTTTTGGTCTTAAATCATCAGTTTAGTAACATTTTACTATAAAAATATGTAAGCCCAAATTCTAGGAAATTTTAAGTAAAGAAGGGCTAAAAAGAAATCTAAAGGAAAACTGTGACTTGTTTAGGAATACATATATTTGTAGTAAAAACATAAAGAAATGCACAGGGATGATAAAGACCGAAGTCTGGAAAGTGGGGAGTAGATACAGTTAGATGGGTACACAGAGACTTTAACTCTCTTGAGAAGGTTTTCTTGTGCTTCTTTTTTAAAAAAAATTTATTTCAAAATTTTAAAGAGCAGTCACACATACCATACAGGACTCCCATACATCGCCCCACCACCAACACCTTGCATGGTTGTGACACATTTGCTGCAAATGATGGAAGAGCATCATCATAATATTACTGCTGTCTATAGTTCATAGCTTATATTTGATGTATTTTCCCCACAAACTATCCTATTATTAACACCATGTGTTAGTACTGTACATTTGTTCTAGTTGATGAGAATATGTTCTCATATTTGTACTGTTAACCACAGTCCATCATCCGCTACGGGGTTCTGTGTGTTATATGGTCCCTTGCCTTGTACAATCCATTCAAAGTGTACCTTTAGTGGCTCTCAGTTTCATCAGAGCTGTGCAGTCATCAGCTCAGTCCATTTCAGAACTTTTCTTGGTAAGGTTTTACTTCTTAAGCTATGTGTCCAGCCTATTATATGTTATACTTTCCTGGGTGTCTTAAATATTTTATCATAGATGAAATCATAGGTCTGTAAGAGATAAACTAGCTATCTTTTAATCCTAGTGATCTATTGTTGGCCTCAGATTGCTTGATTTTCAAAGTGAACCAAGTCTGCTTGTGTACCTATAATGCAGTTAATTTGGGTATGGTTTCAAAGAAAATATGCAAATATTAATGTATAAACATGAGCTGTAGGTATCAGTTTGGGTCCTTCAAAAAGCAGATGCTTACACAGGATTAGACATGCAAGAGAATTATTAGAAGGAATTGCCTGTGAAGGATAGAGGGGGAGGGAATGGGAGTAGGCAGGGAAAGCCTTCAGACCACAGTGCAGGTTCAACACCTGTAACGAGATGGGGAAGGAAGGATGATTCAACTCTAAGAAAATTTCATCCAGGACGGTGGGGAGTCATCAAGCCAAAAGTGCCCATTAGAGGAGTCCCATGGCTTGTAGGGATCAGCGAGCATGAGAACCCCTGTTGTGCTCTGTCACTGTCTGGGAGCAGTCCAGGGAATGTGTGCCTTTGGGGAGAATGTGGTGGTAGATTTAGAGGAGTAAGGGCTCTCAGGCTACTATACCCGCCTCAAAAGAGATCTGAGCAGCCAATTCTGAGGCTACCACAACTACTCATATTCATCTCCAGCACCACTTAGGCTTTACTATCTGTGTATTTCCGTAGAGGAAATCTCAGTTAGCTTAAGAGGTGCACAGGAATTTTTCACTTACCCTGAATTTAATAATGTAAGCGAAAGGGCATTTCCTTTGCAACGTGATATTCAAAAGTTGGTCATAACTGATATTAAAAACAGTCATGGAATTTACGAGAAAGGCCTCAAGCTCCACACTTAGCTTGAAATAAAACTTAGACTTGTGTTCCTGGTAAAATATTTGCTGATGACTTTAGTTACAAAATTTTCATGACTTAACCCTTTCTGCTAATTTCTTTGTCCTTCCCAAATCTAGAGAATGCAAGTGTCCCAACATTTAAGGAGAGTATATTTAAAAATATATTTTGTCCTGAAATATTTAAAAATATTTTGAATAAAAATATGTGAATCAGTTTTGTGATGGTGCTAATATCAAAAACATTATTTGCTAAAATAAAAAATTGATAAAAAAGCAAATAATTGCTTCGTGAATGTTTTAGTTTCCCGGATGCCAAAGCAAATACCATGCAATGGGTCAGCTTAAACAAGGAGAATTTATTAGCTCACATTTGTGAGGCTAGGAGAAGTCCAAAATCAAGGCATCATCAAGACAATGCTTTCTCCCAGAAGACTGGCATTCTAGGGGCTGGCTGCTGGTGATCCTTGGCCCTTGGCTTTTCCATCACACGGCAATGCACATGGCAGCCTCTCCTGCCCTCTCCCTTCTCTTCTGTGTTCCACTGACTTTCAGCTCTGGCTTTCCCTCAGTGGCTTTTTCTCTATCTGTTTAAATTTCATTCTGCTTATAAAGAACTCCAGTAACTGGGTTAAAAAACCCCTTCTGCTTGAGTTGGACCACGCCTTATCTGAAGTAGCCTCATGAATAGGTCCTACTTACAATGGGTTCACATCTACTGGAATGGATTAAGTTTAAAAATGTTTTCTGGGGTACATTGCTCCAACCCACCCCAATGGGAGTAGAGTTTCTCTTTGAGGTGGTAAAATAGATGGAATAATGGATATTGATGATGGTAGCACAATATTGTGAATGTGATTAATACTACTGAATTGTACACTTGGAAGCTGTTAAAATGGGAAATTTTGAGTTTTATATATGTTACTACAATAGCTTTTAAAAAAAAAACTTTCAATGAAAAAAAATCACCCTCTCAGAAGAGACAGAAAGGATATTGATCAACTACATAGGTATTAAACATCTTTATTTTCTCTGCTGGAGCAGTTTTAGTGTAACTCTAAGAAACATTGAGTTTTATAAGAATAGCTTTTGAAACAAATTTCTGAAGAAAAATATATTTTCAAATGATAAAATATCCCAAACAAGAACCCAAAAGCTCTTGATTATCCTATTTGGTTTCTGACTTAAAATGAACCTGATTGAGGTAAAAATATAATTGAATTCCATGCCCTGTAGAGTAGACATTTATTATTGTCCTCAAAATCCCCTTGCACTGTACACATTTGGATACCTCCAGTTCTGACTTGGGGGCATTTGACTTCACTTTGAGCAAAATAATCACAGCATCACAGCCATGCAAGAAACCTATTCTAAACTTGGGAATAACTTCTTGAATCTGTTGATGAAAGGGCTATGAGGTCAATAATAAATTAGTTTTTCTTTATTTAGAAGAGAGCCTCTTTTCCTCTTCTGCTCTTCATCTTCTCTTTGACCTCTCTCTGTCTGGACCTTCTGCTTCTGCCAACTGCTGACAAGATTTGCCTACAGATATGCTCTGACCACCTTCCCAGCCTCAGCAGTGTGAGGAGACCTGACCACAAGGTCCCCTCCATAGCTTGGTGGTTCCGGTCCTGCACAGACAGGCCTCATCCCCAGTTCACTCTTAACCTGCTACTTCCCTACCAGTGCCATTCCCAGGCACACTGGGATACTGGAGGTCCCAAACATGCTCTCCTTTTCCCCATCCAGGCCCCTGATCAGTGGCCCATAAGCCCCACCCACATCTGTCTACTGAAACTCTTTTCTTTCTTGAGGGACTGTTCCAGAGCTTTGCACTCACCGAAGCCTACTCCATACCCCACACCCATCATAGTCATCACTTCTGTATGCCCCTGTTTGCAGTTGACATTACAGTGCATATCACATTATGCCTTGAATCATACTAATTTATATTTATATCTATTTCACCCACTAGACTGAAACATTAATAAACTTTAATAGCATCTAGCAAAAAGAATGCATATTGTAACACTTCCATAAAGGTATGCTGTATTGAATTATCTTACTCATACCTCTCTCCCTCAACCAAATTTATAAAGGTAAATAATGTGTGCTATAAATACTACTTCAATTTCCATGTCAATGCTGAGATTGCCACAGACTTGCCCATCAAAACCCTTCCACATTACTATGGGGGTGGAAAGGAGGGTGCATTAATGGAAGTCTACCAAAGGGTAACTCATGAAAAGGCATTCTAGAGCTGGTTATCCATCATTCTTCCCCAGAAATTCATTGATAATGAAAGAGACTGTTGATATTTTATCCAACCCAACTGTATCATTTGCCTATAGCTTTGAAGCAATGCAACTTAAACTATAAAAAGCATTACTGAGAGAAATTAAAAACCTAAATAAATGGAAAGTTATTCTGTGTTCATAGATTAGAAGACTTAATATCATTAAGATGTCAATATACCAGCCAAATTGATCTACATATTTAACACAATTTCAATCAAAATTCCAACAGTCTTTTCAACAGAAATGGAAAAGCCAATCATCAATTTATATGAAAGGCAGGGGGCCCTGAATAGCCAAAAACATCTTTAAAAAGAACAAAATTGTGGGACCCACACATGCCAATTTCAAATTTTATTTCAAAGCTACAGTTATCAAAACAGTGTGGTACTGGCACAAGAATATATATTTAGACCAATGGAATAGAATTGAGAGCTCAGAAATAAAGCCACACATCTATGGCCAATTGATTTTTCCACAGGGAACCAAATCCACTCAATGGAGAAAGAAAAGTCTTTGCAACAAATGGTGCTGGGAAAACAGGATTTCCCCATGCAAAAGCCTGAAAGTGAAACCCTACCTCACACCATAATGTGACACACTTACTGGTGTTAAACGCATGGTATTTCTCACAATTCTGGGGGGTTGATGCATAGTTTCTCTGCTGATTACACCTGCATCTCACATAAATGCAGTCAGAGAGCGTCAGCTGTACTGGAGGGTCCAAAGTGGCTGGACACGCATGTCTGGCACTTGGTGACGACTGCTGGCTGGAGTTCCTCGGTTCTCCTCCACAGGGCTTTCCAGCCCATACCTAGACTGACAGCACCTCACAGTGGTCTCATGGCAGCTCCCAAGACAGCCGAAGTGGAAGCTGCAAGGCTCCCTTAAGACCCAGCCTCAAAAGTCATGAAATGTCATATTTATTCTGCAATATTCTGTTGGTCAAAGCAAGTTACACAGCCACCCCAGTGAAAAGAAGTGAAGAAGCAGAATCTATCTTTGGGTGGAATGAGAGGTAAAGTCACATCATCTACATACCAGGATGGAAGAAACTTACGGCCGTTGATTGGCCGACCACCCAGGTGCCTGTCTCTGAAGCACCCAGACCCTGTGCCAGCACCACGGTCCATAGCCCTGACTTCAAGCAGGAGCCACCTTCGACACATTCCTGTGTCTCTGGGTCTCTCTCAATGTGAGAGTTCGAGTGCCTCACTCATCTACTACTCCAAATGTTGAAAAAACTCACCAGCCAAACACACAAAGATGGCGTTTCCTTCCAAGGGACAAACACACCACATTTTAGAACAAACTGCAGTCAGCTCTTGGAAGGGCTATGGAGTGTATGCTAAAGGCACTGCCCAGGAGACTGCCCACACCTTGCACGGCATCGCTCAGGGCCAGATAAGGACATCCCCTATCCTGGAACGAAGAGAGCAGGTCCAGGTGAGTGGAAGCTGCTTTCACCTTGTCCCAAATTCTCAGTGTATCCCCAAAGTGCACAAAACAGTCTTTTATGTGGCATTTTCTGACACTTCACACACATACACACGTCCAGCCCCGACTCAATTTTCCAACTTATTGCCTGCGGCTTCCCTCATGAGCCTTTATTTGGCCATTAGAGACATTTCAACATTATTTCCTCTGTGCTTTGCTTGTGCATCCTTCTAATTACTGTTTGCTTTTCTCATTTCTGTACCAATAAGATCGCCACCTCCTGGAACACTATAGAATGTATTATGTAATTTTCAGAATCCCCTGTTAGAATTCATCTCTCTCCTCAGTGCCTCTGCACCGAGCCTGGACATTCTGTGCTTCCCTCCCCTCTGAGTCCGGTGCCTCTCATAGAGAGAGGGGGCAGCAAAAGGCTCGACAGCCGGGAGCTTCCGACAGCAGGCTCAGGACACGGCAGGGCCATCGGGAGAACGGCAGGTAAACGGGCTGCGTGGCAAACTCTGAAAGCCTAAGCTTCTGCGTGGGTAAAATGAGTTCATAATAACCTTCCCGCAGGTTTGGTATGAGGATTTAGCAAGGTAACACTGAAAAGACAAAGAACGTCGCATCTCTGTTTCAGTAGTGTGATAGCAGTAGTAGCGCCAGTAGCAGCCTTGAAATATTATATATCCTGGAAATCCTCCTAGCTTTAGATTTCAAGCATTCTTGCACTTGTCACTCCACCGCCTTCTCCTCACCAGGAAGCATAATTGCAAGCCTCTCGATTTCTGTCCATTTACCTCCAAATCACCTGGTCTAGGAAACACGCACAGAGTAACCCCACCACTCACTGAGCACTCGTGCTCCGTTTACTTTCTGGACACTGCATTTGAATTTTAGCTAACTCTTGGGTTGCACTCCCATTATTGGGAGTGTCTAATCTGAGCTCTGATTTAGATTTTAAGCTTCTGAACGTGGGCTACTTATCTCCTAAAGATTTCCTTTCATTATTAACTCTCCTCCCTTCTATTCTCTTTCTTGTTTTTAATTTCTTTTGTCACAAAACCGGGATACACCATATGCAAGTCATTGCAAATAAAAATATTATCAGAGTTTCTTGTCTCAAGGAGTTCCCAGTCTGAAGGGCGAGGCAGACAAATAAATCAGTAATTATATTAAAATAAGCTAAATAATGGAGCAGCAAAAATGCACATAGGGACCCAAAAAAAGAGTCCTGAAATAACTGTAAGAGAACAGAGGCTTCTGACACATCTCAGAGTATTTGTACTCTCAAAGTACAGCAATATATTTTTTTCAGTAAAAGCAGAATAAAAGATTGATTGAGTTGAAACTTAAGCCTTTTCTTCCCTTTGTAAATTTTTTTTAAAACAGTCTTATTGTGATATAATTCACATACCATAAAATTCAACTTTTTAAAGCTTACATTTCAGTGGTGATCAAAATTCAGAGTTGTGTGCCATCATCTCAATCTACACGTAATTTTTGTCACTGCTAAAAATAATCGTGTACACATTAGAAGTTGCTCCCTATCTCACTCCATGCCCCAGGCCTAGGCCACCCTTAACCTATATTCTGTCTCTATGGGGTCCCCGCTTTGTACATTTTAAATGACTGGCATCATGCAATACGTGGCCCTTTCTGACTGGCTTCCTTCATTTACCGTAATGTCTTCAGGGCTCATCCATGTTGTGGCATGTATGAGGGCTTCTTTGTTTTATTGCCATATTAGTTTTCTATTGCTCTTGGGACAAATTGCCACAACCTTGGTGGTTAAAATAGCACAACTGTATTATCTTACAGTCCACCATGGGTTTCACTGGACTAAAATCATGGTTTCGACAGCACCGTGCTCCTTTTTGGAGACTGTAGGGAAGAGTCTGGGTCCTTGGCTTTTCGAGCTTCTGGGGCTGCCGGTACTGTTTGGTTTGTGGCTCCTTCCTCTGTCTTCAAAGCCAGAAATCCTGTACCTTCCTTACCATCCTTCTGTAGTAACTCCTCCCTCTCACTCTCATCTTCTACCTCTGTCTTCCACGATTAAGTACCCTGGAAGATGGTTACACTTGGCCGAGCCAGATAATTCAGTATAATCTCTCCATCGAGGTCCTTAATCACATCTGCAAAATTCCATAACCAGGTAAGGCGGGATAAGCACAGGTCTCAGAGTTAGAACATGGGCATCTTTTGGAGGGAGGCATTATATATTGCCTACCACAATTGCCACATAATATACAATGTTTTATTTATCCCTTCTTCGTCATTTAAAGAACACTTGTATTGTCCACACTTTTTGTATATTATATATAATGCTACTATGACTATTCCTATACAAGAATTTGGGTGTGCACACACTTCATTTCTCTTAGGTATGTACCTAAGAGTGGAAATCCTGGGTCATATGGAACTCTATATTTAACATTTTGAGTAACTGTCAAATTGCCATACAGACTCAGATATGACACCTATCTGATAGGGAATTTAAAATAAATACGGTTATTTGTTAAAGGCTCTAATAGAAAAAGTAGACAATATACAGAGCAGATGGGTAATGTAAGCAGAGAAGGAGAGCAGAACTCTAATAAATAGTCCAAAAGAAACACTAGATAATTTTTTAAAAAGTAACAGAAAAGAAGAATGCCTTTTATGGGCTCATCAGTTGACTGATGAGCATGTCAGTAGAGACTCGGTTAGTTGGAAGAAGGTCAATACAAAAAAAAGGAAAATGAATCAGAACAGAATATTCAAGAAAGGTGGAACAGTTTTAAAAGGTATGAGAGGAAAGAGAAAATGGAATAAAAGAAATATTTTAATTAATAGTGACTGAAAACTTTCCAAAATTAATGACAGACACCAAACCACAGACCCAAGAAGCTCAGAAAATCCTAAGGAGAACAAATGCCAAAAAAAAAAATCCCGTCAGAATATCCTCAAATTCAAACTGCAGAAAATCAAAGAAAATCTTGAAAGAAACCAGAGCAAACAAATCACCAGACATACAGACCAGGGATGGCAATTACCATGGATATATTGTCAGAAATAATGCACGTAAGAAGAAAGTGAAGTGAACTATTTAAAGTGGTGAGGGGAATGAAAGACTAACTTTCAAATCTACATTCATAGAAATTATTCTTCAAAAGTGAAGGAGAAATAGACAGTTACCAGCAAACAAAAACTGAGGTAGTTCATTGCAGGAAGACCCACTCTGGAAGAAATGCTAAAATTTCTTCAAGCAGAAGGAAAATGATATAGGTCAGAAATTTGGGTTTACATAAATAAAGGAAGAGCATTAGAGTCAGGATAAGTGAAATTAAAATAATAATTTTATTTTTATTCTTAATTGAGCTAAAAGATAGATGTTTAAATTATTAATAGTAGCATATGGATAAGTACAATGAATAGCAGCAATGTCATAAGAGAATTGGACATATTCTGTTACAAGGCATGTGCACTACACACGAAGCAGTTAGTGTTATTTGATAATGGATTACATTAGTTTTTTGTTTTTTTTTTTTTTAAGATTTTATTTATTTATTCATTTATCCCCCCCTTGCTGCTAGTGCTCGCTGGGTCAGCTAACCACGCCGTGCGGGCGGGCTTGCCTTCACCAGGAGGCCCCGGGAACCCAACCGGGTGCCTCCCATATAGTAAACGGGAGCCCTACTGATTGAGCCACAGCCGCTTCCCTACATTAGTTTTTAAATGTACATTGTAAACTGCAGGATAACCACAAACATTTTTTTTTAAAGAGGTGTAATTGATATGTTTCTGGAGGAGAAAAAAAAGTGAAATTATATCAAATTCTCATTTAAACCCAGAGAAGATGGTAAAATAGAGGGAAAATGAAACAAGTGCAATGAGAGAAATTAGTCCAGCTATAAAAATAACCACTCTATACATGAATAGTCTAAACACAAAATTGAAAAGACAGAGATTGTCAGAGTGGATTAAAATAATCAAACCAAACCTTATTTTGTCTACAAAAAGCCACTTTACGTATAAAGACACAGAGAGATTAGAAATAAAGGAAAAAGGGATACTAACACTAATCAAAAGAAAGCCAAATATCGATATTAATTTCAGACATAGACGCTTTCCAGAATAAGTTAAATCATCAGGAATGAATAGAGGCACTTTATAATGATAAAGGGGTCAGTTCTCCAAGAAGACATAATACTGAACTTGTATACCCAACAACAGAGCATCAAAATACATGAGACAAAAACTCATAGACCCAAAAGAAGAGATAGACCAATTCAACATTACAATTGGAGGCTTCACCTTCTCGTCAATAATTTATGGATCCAGCACAATTTATTACTGGGATGTAACACTGATCTTTTGGATAAGGTAATTTCTGCTAGTTTTCTCCACTGTAAACTTTCTGTGTTTCTCTTTCCATATTCTGTTATTTGGAATAAAGACACAAGTTTAGCCTATACTCAGTGGAAGAGAAATTAAGCTCCACTTCTTGGGGAGAGAGTATCTTTCCATATTATTTGGAATTCTTCTGTAAGGAAAATGTGTCTCTTGCTAGCTGAGTTTAATTGAACAATTTTTATGATTCCTTTGTAACTCTTTACTACTTATTATTGATATGTATATATTTTGAAAGCTCTTAATGGTTGTCCTAGGGCTTAAAATATCCATTTTTAAATAATCTCATTACACCTTCAATTACCATTTTACATCAGGTATTGAATAAAGACCTTATAACAGTACTTCCACAATTCTTCTTTCTTGTCACTCGTAGTTGTTGCCATACCTTTTACTTCTATATATGTAATAAACACACAAGAGAAGCGGACATGGCTCAGGCCTTTGGGTGCTTGCCTCCCATGTGGGAGGTCCCGGGTTCAGATCCCTGTGCCTCCCGGAAAAGGCAAGCAAACAGTGAGCAGGCAGATGAGAGAACCATCTGGTGGAGGGGGGGATAAATAAAAATAATAATAAAGTAAATAAATAAATCTTTAAAAAAATAAATAAAATAAATAAACAGAATATATTGTTATTATTGACTTAATCATTTAAGGGAATATAAAATTAGGAAAACTTTACCTTCATTTATTTCATTTCTAATGTTCTTTAGTTCTTTGTATAGGTCCAGGCTTCGAACCTATATTGTATACCTTTTGCTTGAAGAACTTTAACATTTCTTGTAGAGTAGTTCTAGCTTAAATGAATTCCCTCAGTTTTTGTTTCTGCAATAATCTCTTCTGGCTGCCCCACCCAGCCAAACAAAAATCAACCTCTGTCTATAGATTTGTCTGTTTTTGACACTTCATATAAATGGGATCATAAAATATGTCTTCTTTCACTTAAAATAATGGTTTGAGGATTCATATAAGTTGTAGCATGTATCAGGGCTTCATTTTTTCTTATTGCCAAACATTCCTTTATAGGAATATACCACAATTTATTTATTCATTAGCTTATTGACATTTGATTTGTTTTCACTCTTTGCGTATAACAATAATGTCAGAACATCCTTGTTTATGTTTTAGTGTAGATGTCTGTTTTCATTTGGGGGGAAATATATACCTTGGAGTGGGAAAGTAGGATCATATGTTAACTCTATATTTAGAATTCTGATGAACTGAAAATGTGTTTTCCAAAGGAGATGCATTCCCACCAGAAGTGTAAGGAAGTTTTATTTTCTCCACCTCCTTACCAACACTTATCTGTTTTTTTATTATACCCATTATAATGGGTATATAAAAGGGATATCTTTTTTGTGATTTTGATTTGCACTTCACTAATCAGTAATTATTTTTATCATATTTTCATGTGCTTGTTAGTTATTCATATATCTTCTTTGGAAAATGTTTATTTGATTCATTTGATCATTTATTAATTGGGTTATTTTTCTTTTCATTAAGTTGTAACATTCTTGATATGTTCTGAATTCATGTTCTTTTACAGATGCATGATTTGCAAATATTTTCCCCAGACAATGATGGGCTGTCTTTTCACTTTCCTGACAATGATCTTTAAGTAAAAAAGGTTTTCATTTTGATGAAGTCCAATTTACTGATACTCTCTTTTATCACTTGTGATTTGAGGGTTTTATTTAAGAAATCATTGCCAAAACCAACACCATGAAAATTTAATGCTGTATGTTTTTCTAACACTGCAATAGTTCTAACTCTTACATTTAGATCTATGATCCACAAGGTGTTAATTTTTGTATATGTTGTGAGCTAGGAGTCCAAATATTTTTTTTCATAAGAATATCTAGTTTGTCCATAACCATTTGTTGAAGAGACTTTTCTTTCCCCACTAGTTGAACTTGACATTCAAGTATTGAGAATCAACTGGCCATAGGTGTATGAGTTTATGTCTGGAATTTCAATTCTATTCCAATTATCTATATGTATATCCTTACACCAGTACCACACTGTGTCTATTACTTCAGTTTTGTAGAAAATATGAAATTGTGAAGTATGAGTCCACCAGCTTTATTCCTTATTCTGAGTATTGTTTTGGCTATTCTGTATTCCTTGCATTTCTATATGAATTTTATCATCAACTTGTATATTCATTAGGGTTGTCTATATAGAAGAACATATGATCTGTAAACAAAAACAGATTTTCTTCTTCCTATCCACTATCCAATCTGAAATCCCCTCCCCCCCCCCCCTTTTTTGGCCTTATTTCCCTGGATAGAACCTCCAGTACAATGTTGTAATGTTGAATGGAAGTGGATATTTTTGTCTTTTTCCCAATATTATGGGGAAATGAATGATTCTTTTGTCCTTAAATGTTAGCCTTAGGATCTTTTGTTGATGCTTTTTATCAGGATGAAGAGTCCCTTCTATTCCTAGTTTGTACAGTAGTTTTATTATGAAAGGGTGTTGGATTTTTAAGTGCTTTATCTGCATGTATTTGTATAACCATTCATTTTGACTTTTATTCTAATAATACAATATAGTACCTTGATTGAATTTTTCTCTACAGGCTGTTAAACCAGCCTTGTAATTTCTGGGATAGACCCCACTTGGCCATTGTGTCTAATCCTTTTTATATGTTGCTGGATTTACATTGCTAGTATTTTTATGAAGATTTTGTGTATATATTTGTAAGAGATACTGGTCTATGTTTTCCTTTTCTTATGATGCCTTTTTGTCCGATTTTGATATAAGGAAAATACTGACCTCATATAATGAGTTTTCTTTCTTCTATATTTTCTGGAAATGCTAGTGAAGGATTGGTGTGAATTCTTACTTAAATGTTCAGCAGAATACACCAGTGAAGACATCTGTGCCTAGACTATTCTTCAGGAGAAGTTTTGAAAACATGAATTATATCTCATTACTTGGCAAAGGTTTATTTATATTTTATATTTCTTAATGAGTCAGTTTTGGTAGTTTGTGTCTTTCTGAAATTTGTTCATTTCATCCAAGTTATCTAATTTCTTGATATATAGTAGTACTTAGTATTCCCTTATAATCCTTTTTACTTCTCTAAGGTCAGTAGTGATGTTCCTTCATTAATTCCTGATTTTTGGCAATTTGTGTCTTTTCTTTTAACTTTTGCTGTCTTGGGTTTTTGTTTGTTTGTTTGTTTTGTTTTTGTTTTTGGTGATCTCTATTGTTTTTCTACTTCTTAATTTTTAAAATTTCTGCACTATATTATTTTCTTTGTTTTGCTTGCTTTGTGTGTACTTTGTTATTGTTTTCCAATTTTTTAAGGTAGAATGTAAGTTATTGGTTTGAAATATTTGCAGTTTTTAAATATAGATATTTACAGCTATAAATTTGCTTTTAAGTACTGTTTTAGCTGCTGCATCCCATAAATTTTTATATCCTATGTTTTAATTTTTAATTATCTAATAGTGTTTTTAGTATCCCTATACTTTCTTCTTTAATTAATTAGTTAGTTAGGAGTATGTGGTTTAATTACCTCATATTGTGTATTTTCCAATTTTCCTTTTGTTATTGATTTGTAATTTAATTCCATTTTGGTAAGAGAACATAGTTTGTACCATTTCAATCCTTTTAAATTTATTTAGTCTTATTTGATGCTCTAAAAATATGGTCTATGTTGAAGAATACGCATGTACACTTGAGAAGAATGTTTATTCTGCTGCTGTGGAGTAAAGTATTCTGTAGATATGTTGGTTCTCATTGATTTGTACTGTCATTTAAGTCTTCTACATCCTGTTATCTTCTGAATAGTTTGTCTCTCCATTATTGAAAGTGACTTTAAGGTCTTGAAATCTCCAGCTATTGTTTTTTAATCATCTACTTCTCCCTTCAATTCATGCATTTTCGGAGTCTGTGGGTAGATGCATGTATGCCTGTGATTGTTATAGATTCCCGGTGGATTGATGCTTTCATCACTATACAGTGCTGTTCCTTGTCTCTAGGGACAGTTTTGCTTTGAAGTTACATTTCCTCAGATTAATATAGCCACTCCAGCTCAGTTGTGGCTGCTGCTTGTATTATGTATTTTTTTCCATTCTCTTTCTCTCAACTTATCTGTATCATTTAATCTAAAGTGTTTCCCTTGTAGAGACTACAGAATTGGTTCTTGATTTTTTAATGGAGTCTGACAATCTCTGCTTTTTGATTGGATTGCTTAAACCATTGAAATTTGTATTAGTACTGATGTGGTTGGAAATATGTTTGCTACCTTGTTTTTTTCTCTCCTTTATCTCATGTCTTTTCATTTCTTTGTTTCTCTTTTATTGTTTTATGTGAATATTTTCTAGTGTAACATTTTAATTTTTAATGACTTTTAAATTACACTACTTTTTAGTTATTTCCTCAGTGATTGCTATAGGGCTTACAACATCTATGTTAATTTTTCAGGTTATACTTTAGTTTTATACTAACTTAATTCCATTTAAATATAAAAGCCTATTCCTATATACCTCTATGCCCTCTTCTCCTTTTTGTGCTGACATTGCTATGTATTACATGTCTATGCACATTTTAAACCTAACAATATGTCATTACCATTCATATTTATATAACCTCATGTCTTCTGAAAAAGAAGAAGTGTATAATTATAGAGTTTCTTTTAGCAACCTTCCTATTTACCATTTCTGGTTATACTCATTTTTTTCTGCCTGTTTGAGTAATCTTCTGGTGCCATTTACTTATTTCAGTATATATTTTATCCTTCTAACCCACCTCCTTTGTGCTCTCCTTAGCAGATATATTACATTTCTTTATAACATAGATATAACAATACAATTATATATGTAGTATTCTATGCAAGTGTTTTTAATCAATTAAAAGAAGAAAGTAGAAGAAATATACAATTATACTCTATTTTATAATTATTTACAAAATTACCTTTATTAGTGCTCTTATTTTGAGTGTATGGGTTCTAATTACTGTCTGGTATTACTTGCTTTCTTCCTGAAAAACTGAACTTTGCACATTTTTTAGGTTAGATCTGCTAGAAATGGATTCTCTTGGTTTTCTTTGATTGGGAATGTCCTTATCTCATCTTCAAATTTGAAAGATCATTTTTCTGGTGATAAGAGTCTTGGTTGACAGTTATTTTTTTCCTTCTTGCACTTTGAACATGTCATCTCATTGCCACATAGCTGCCATTATTTCCTATGAGAAATCAGTTGTTAATCTTATTCACGTTCTCTTCTTTCTCTTGCTCCTTTCAAGATTTTCTCTGCCTCTTGCTTTCCAGAGTTTGATTATGATATTTCTGGATGTGTAGTTTCTTGTGTTCATCCTATTTGGAATTGAACTTTTTGGTTGTCTAGATTAATGTTTCCTATCAAATTTTAGAAGTTTTCAGCTCTTATTTCTTTGAGTTTTTCCTGCTCTTTTTATTTCTTTTCCTTCTGTGTAGGTCTGTCTATTTAATGGTGCCCGACATTTATCTGAGGCTTTGCTCATTTTCTTCATTCTGTTATCTTCTGATCTATCTTCAAAGTTTCTCCCTTTCTTCTGTCAAATCAAATATACTTTAAGATCTATTAAGCTTTCCTTCAGAAAATATCTATTAAGCTTTCCTTCAGAAAATATTCATTTCTGTAACTGTACTCTTCAACTCCAGAATTTCCATTTGAGTCCTTTTGATATTCTCTATTTGATGATAATTTTATTATACCTTTAATTACTTAAACATGATTTGCTTCCATTCTTGAGCATATTTATAATCATAATTTTTAAGTCTTTGTCTTAAATAAGTCCTAAATCTAGGCCTTTTTAGAGATAGTTGTCTTAAATAAGTCCTAAATCTGGGCCTTTTCAGAGATAGTTTGTATTACCTCATTTTTTTCCCTGAATATAGGTCACAACTTCATGTTTCTGTGCATGAATTATAATTTCTTGTTGAGACTAGACATTTCAGATAATGCATTGTAAGAAATCTGGATACTGACCTCTCTCAGACTTGCTTTTGATGTGCTACTTCTTGCTTATATTTTTAGCGACTTGACTGGCCTAGTTTATTGAAGCCTATGTCTTCTTTAGAGAGATTCCTCTAATGTTGCTTGTCTGAGGGCTCAGTATTTGGTATGCACACAGTTTTCCTGCTTACCAGGTGACTGTTTTTTAACTGTGCTCTTTTGACTATCTCTTAGATGCATTTCCCCATTGAGCTTCCGGCTGGAGAGCATGCCTTGTTATCACACTCAGTGGTTAACTTCCCCTAATTGCTAGTTCATTATTGTATTGTGTTGACAACACCCTGGAATACAAATTGCTCCACAGACTAATCCAATTGAACCTAGTCTTTGAAGCTTGCTCCCACCCTCCCCTGAGACAAATCTCTGTGCTGTGGTGCAAAATCTGGGGAGGATAGGTTGAGGGTCTTTCTCTCTTCTGGTTGCCTTTCACAGACTCTTTTTATTAGCAAGATCTGGGTGGCAGGGTAAGGAAGGATAGTGCTGCATCCCAGCTTTTCCCACCATCCCATATAGATCTTCCATAGTCTAGCTGGGGAGCATAGGATTTTCCAATGCTCATTAGCTGGTGAATCTACTTGGAATATATCTTCTACTCTAGTAAAATGGAGGAGACAGGAGTTTCTGTCAACTGCCAAGCCCAACAGAGCAGCTCCCCTGTAGCTGTGAAACATCACAGGGCTATGTCCTTCAACAGATGCCCTGCAAAGATCTCCTCCCTCCCCTGTACAGCAGGAGTTGGAAATGGGGGCATGGGCACCACCTGGACTCCACTACTTGCTTGATACAGGTCTTCTTTAGCATGGAGCGATGGAAAATGGTATCTGCCAATGTTTACCAACTCTCAAAAACACTCAGATTAATTTTTCCACCCCGGAGATCCAGGGGAGATGGGAATTGTCACTCATCCACTAAGGCCACTAGGAACTGTTTTTCTACAAGGCAGAGCTGACAAGAATAGACACACTACCTAGCTCATATGCCAAAACCTCTCAATGGTCTTACTGAATTTCCATAGAGTTAATTGAATAAATGCTTCTTAATTTGTTTGTAAGCCCTTTGATCCATCTCCAAAATTTCTGAATGACTGCCTTAGCTAATAGATGACTGTCCAGGGAAGAGGTTTCCACAAGCTCCTATCACTGCCATTGTGGACTGTGCTTTCTCTTTATCATGAATTTTTTAAGGCATCTTTTAATAGGTAGGACTTATAAAGTCCAGCACCATTTGCAGGAACACTTTAATATTGCCATGTAAAATCTTTATCTCAACCATCTGGACCAGTTTCTGGCATTTAACTTTTTTAACTGTCAAGATTTTTTCCTCCCTAGCACACACACGCGCGCGCACACACACACACCTGTTATTTATAAGCTATTATTTCATATTCCCTGTGCAATTTCAGTCTTCTCCTGCTCAAGCTGTTGTCTGTCTCCATTTAGGGTGTAATTATTCAGAGCTGATCATGCCCTGCCAGCATTCTTTTTACACAGGCAGAACAGACATATGAGTAAAAAAACTCATGTGGAGAAATAAAAGGAGTAAAGAAAAAATAATGTTAATAATCACACTGAATTTTCCCTCTACTAAGGTGCCCTCTGAACATATTAAACAAGATCAAAGAGAAAATGCCAAGTTTCTATTTGATTTGCCTTTTGGATGCATTCCTTGAACATCCCTGGTTTTACTGAAGGGATCACTCACTTCTGGCTCAGAGCAATTACTGCCCACATATAGGGAAACCTTTCACAATTCATAGGGATAATGGTCTAATTAACCAACCATTTAATTGCCAAATCTCTACTTCTCATTATTTAATGTATTCAGAAAACCCACAGTTTCTGAATTATCAAGTGAGCGCACACTAATAAATTAATCTATTGCCAAATGTCTTTTCTTCCATTTCTCTTTCTTGGTCTTCTTTAAATATAGCATTAAAATACATCTTCCCAGTTCTGGAGATGGAGAACACATACCTCTCTTTCTTTCCCACTAACTCAACCATAAAACCTGAACAAAATGCAGTGAAAAACTACTTGAAAAGTCTAAAAAATACATATCAACAGGCAGATCAAGGAAGAACACAAGGATCTGGCATACTAATAAAAGACTGAGTCAAACTTTTGGGGCGATTCTGTTATCACTATCCTGAACTTAACATAACCCAAAATTCAGATGGGAGCACTGTGATATGGACGCAGTGAGATTTAGGAGACATCCTTCAGTTTTGGCTGCAGGAAAGGGAACCTCTAAAGCTCAGATAAAATACAAGGAATTCATGCTTTTTTCTCTTTTTCTTCATTCTTTTGCACTGACTGTTTGATGGTCCCACAGTGGGGTGCAAGTATGCTAATTGTAATATAAAGAGTCTCAAGAAATGAATTTCTAAGAGCCAAAATTATGATGGAAAAGAACCTTCCTCTGGGTGAACTATAGTATCAATTGGGTGGGGTCATACAGCATTTTTTCTTTCTGTCCTTCTACCACTTGGTCAGGATGCTGCACAGACATAGAAGTAAACAGATTCTTGGCCAAAGAACCAATAAAGAGAGCCCACATAACCAGAAAGTACTGCGGAAGTAATGCAGAGGCATGGGCTCAAGAAAGTGGCCCCATAAAACGTTTTGAACTCTTGGGCTGACCCTGGACCTGGGCATTCATGAATCTAATATTAATTATTATACCACAGACTCTGAGAACTAAGATACTGGGTAGACATCTCCCCACTCAAGTCCCAGACAGAACACTAGAGAGTAGATGCACACGACAGCCTGAATAACACTTCAAAGTCTTTGAAACTGAAGTCAAATTGGAAACATAATACAGAAGGCTAAAATGAAAATATCAACATTCTCTGTTTTATTTATATATATATATGACCTGGAGTCTCATGATTTAAATCTCTAAATATACAGGATACAGAAAAAATTACTTACATATGAAGAACTATGAAAATCTCAGTTCACATGGTAAAAACCAATCATACTGATGATGTGATGACACAAGTATTAGAAAAAATAGAAATTATGCAACTTGAACCACAGAAAAAGATTGGAGTAAAAAGTGAAGTTTCAGTAACCTGAGGGACAAAGGTTTAACATTCAGGTCATCAGAAGAGAAAGAGTACAGGCCTAAAAAAATGTTGAAGAAATAATAACTGAAAACTTCTCATAACTGATGAAAGACACAAAACTACAAATTCAAGAACAGGAGCAAACCCTATCCAGGATAAACTACTTCCAGAAATATAATAATTAAACTGAAAACTAAAGAAAAGTAGAAGTTATGAAGTTGCCAGAGGAAAATAGCACACTGCCTATAGGGGGAACAATAATTTTAATAACTACATATTTCTCATCAGAAACCATGGAAGCCAGAATGAAGCTGCACAATATTTTTTAAGTTCTGAAAGAAAAGACTTGTCAACTCAGAATCCTATACCCAAAAAAATATCCTTCAGAGAAGAGAAATTCTCAGATGAATGAAAACTGAGAGAATTCATAATCAGTAGATTTCTCTGCATGAATTATAAAGAAAATGCTTTGAACAGAAGGGCAGAACAGCAGAAGGAAAGTGAGAGCATCCCATTAGGTACAGCTAAAAGTCCTGGGCATTATACATAATTTGAACTTAAGGTGATTCTGAAAGGTAGAGGAAAGGCAGCCCACCCAAGTTTCCAGAACCCAAGGACGCATACTGTGGTAAGTTCCCCGCATTTTCTTTTTGCTTGAGATATCCCAGGAAGGGTGCTAGAGAAGCTGGTACCTCAGAGTTGTCTCAATTTGCATTCACTTGATGCCAAATGATGTTAACCAACTTTTCATATACTTATTTGTACGCTGTCTTCTTTGGTTAGATGTCTGTTCATATCATTTGCTCATTTTTAAATTGGGTTATTTGTTTTCTTATTTCTGAATTTAAGAGTTGTTTTTTTATATATATAACTTTGATACAATTCTTTTATCCTATATGTGTTCTTCAAATATTTTCTCCCAGTCTGTGGTTTGCCTTTTCATTCTTTTAACATTGTAACTGCATCTTTCTAAGAACAAAAGTTTTTAATTCTGATGAAGTCAAATTTACCAATTTTCTTTTTTATAATTTGTGCTTTTGGTATTGAATCTCAGAAATCTTTCCTCATAAGGTCACCTAGGTTTTCTCCCATCTTATCTTCTAGAAGTTTTATTGTTTTGTACTTTACATTTAGATCTCTGATCCATCCTGAATTAATTTTTGTGAAAGGTTTAAGGACTGGGTCTAGATTAATATTTCTTCACATGGGTCTCCAATTTTTCCAGAAAAAAAATTTGTTGAAAAGACTATTTGCCATTGAAATTATTTTGTTCTTTTCTCAAAGATCAGTTGGCTTTGTCCAGGTCTAATTCTGGACTTTCTATTCTGCTCATTTGATCTATGGATCTGTTTGTCTGCCAATACAATGCTGCCTTTATTACTGCAGCTTTATATGTTGAAATCAGATCATATGAGTCCTCCAACTTTGCTCTCCTTCAGGATTGTGCTTGCTGTTCTAGCTCTTCAGTGTTTCTTGTAGGGCAGATCTGCTAACACCAGATTCTCTGAATTGCTGATTATCTGGAAATGTCTCAATTTCTCCTCTTTTTTAAACTTTAAACTTTTGAAATACTTATAGGACAGTTACAGAAACAACACAAACCCCATACAAAGAAATGCAACATATCCCTATCCACCCCCAGATACCCAGATCCAAACCCACTAATTTTAACATTTTGCTACATTTACCCTTCCTTCCTTCCTTCCTTCCTTCCTTCCTTCCTTCCTTCCTTCCTCCCTCCCTCCCTCCCTCCTTTCCTTCCTCCCTCCCTTCCTTCCTCCCTCCCTTCCTCTCTTCCTCATTCCCTCTCTCTCTTTCTCTCCATTTTCTGAACACTTGAGTGTACGTTATATACATCATGCTCCTTGAAAATTTAATACTGCTTTGTACATTTCCTAAGAACAAGGATATCCACTTATGCAATCACCTTTTTTGTGCAATTCTCAAGTTCAAGCAATTTAACATTGATAACAAGTTTACAGTCTATTTTCCAAAGTTTTCCTATATCCCAATAATGTCCCCTTGAACCTTTTCTCCTCTCTCGCTAATCCCATCCAGGACCATGTATTGCATTTAATTGTCAGTGTCTCTTTAGTTGCTCTTTCTTTTTTTTAAATTGTGGTAAAATATATACAACCTAAACTTTCTCATTTGAACCATATTCTGATTGTGGGGTTAACCACATTCAGAATATTGAAGTACCCTCACCCACCTTCCATTACTACAATTTTCCCATCTCCCCAAACAGAAACCCTACACAAATTATGCATTAATTCCCCATTCCACCTTTCCCTTGCCCCTGGCAACCTCTACTCAATTTTTTGTCTCTAAAAGCTTGCATATTTTCTGATATTTTCTTTTTGGTTACCATGGACCTTAAATTTAGCATCTTAAATCTATAACAATCTCATTTACCTTGATGCCAACTTTACTTCAACAATATACACAAAATTGCTTGCATAATCCTCTGTCTCCCCACCTTTCTGTAGTTCTTGTCACAAATTACCTGCTTACACATTATGAGTCCAAATCCACAATTTATCATTACATTTTATGCATTTGCCTTTTAGATCCTGTAGAAAGTAAAAAGTAGATTTACAAACATAAAATACAATTCTTTTTTATTTCTATTCTTCAGACTGTATAATCTCAATTGACTTTCTTCAAGTTTGCTGGTTCTTTCTTCTACCAGCCCAAATCTGCTGTTAAGCACCTCTAGTGAAATTTTATTTCATGTCTTGTATTTTCAACTCAGAATTCTCTATTTACTGAGGTGTCATTCTCATACTTGCCTTTCATTCTTTAGAGATAGTTTCCTTTAGTTCTTTGACCAAATTTAAAATGGCTGATTTAAAGTGTTTGCCTAGTAAGTTCAACATCTGGGTTTACTCAAAGAATATTACTATTGTCTGTTTTTTTTTTCCTGTGTATGGGGCATAGTTGCTTGTTTCTTTATATGCCTTATAATTTTTTGTTGAAGCTCGATATTTTAAATAATATTAAGTGTCAACTCTGGGCGTTATGTTGCCCATATTCTCAGAGTTTATTGTTTTTGCTGCTGCTGTTTCTCATTTAGTGACTCTGTAATGGATAACCAGAGCAATTAATATGCGCACACTTCCTTTTACTTGTTAATTATTTCACTTGTTAGTATAGCTGTCATCTTCTGTTAACTGAATGATATGTAAAAGTGCTGTAACCAGACACTTCCCTTGACCTTCAGTTGTTATTGTAGCTAAATTCTCCTTGTCCTTCCTTTATGCTCTTTTTATTCCAACTCCAGCTAGTTCTAATCAGCCCTCAGAGGCTCCCTGAGCTTGCACTTGCATGTTCCCTAGTAATGGTGACCAAAAGGAACCCTGAAACATAAAGCATCTTGGAAGTACAACCAAAGTAAATGGAGACAATAGAAGAAGAAACATCAGACCCTAAAAAGAAGCAAGAGGTCCAAAAAAACAGAAGTTCCAGAAAGGTCACAGTCCACTCCTCAGAAAAAGCAGCCTATTAGCAGCAGACATGTCCCAGCTGAGTGATACTTTACTGTAGACTCCACCCCAAATTACGTTTAAAACTCCTTTACCCCGCCAACTTGGGGAGACAGATCTGAGCTTGCTCCTGTCTCCTTACTTGGCTGCTCTGTAATAATCTCTTTCTCTCTTTGAAACCCTAGTGTTTCTGAACTGCTTCTTGTGTGTGAGCCCCTTTGTTCAGTTAACCACTGTCCTGAACTATTTCTGTAAAATCTGTATTCTTTTCTCTGTGTGGCCACTGAAACCTCTGCTTTATTAGTTCACTAGTCAGCTAATGAGTGGACAGATATCTTTAAATGCTTGCAACCAATAAATCCCATGTATTTACTGAGGGGCTCCATGTTTCTATGTGCATACTGAAGCAAGTCTTCTATAAACTGCTTATAAATTATAAACTGCTCAGATGGGCAGTTTATAATTCCTCCTTTTCTTCATTTTCTGCTTGCACAAAGCCTTAAGGTCAGCCAGAGGTGAGAGCTTAGGACTTTCTCGTATCTTTTCTGAACATTCACATATCCCTACACATGTGTGTGGGCTTCTAGATTCCTTGGAATATATTGGAGCTTTTCAAAGCCTCATTTTTATATCTTATTTCCCAGCTTTACTTTTTAAGTTTTTGATCTGCTTCTTGTTAGCCCCAATTGTTATCATGGCCTCAGGCAGTAGTGATGTTAAATAATTGCTGTTGATTTTTTTCAACAGATGCCCCCACAGAAAAGGCCATTTGCACAGAGAGAAATCTGAGGCAGGACAAATAAAAAACAAGGAAATGGAGGTTACAGGAAACTGACAGACCAGTCAGTTAATCACATTTCATTGAGAAAGCTGTTTTGGGGCAGCTCCATACCCAATCTGCTCTACCAGTGACTGAATACAAGATAATTGGTTTTCAAGACTTTCATGGAGCTGGAGAAAACGGGATTGGAATAGAACAAGTTGGCAGCGGCGGCGGCGGAGGCCACAGGGCGCGGGGCGAGCAGGGAGCAGCGCTGGCGGCGGTGGCTCCAGGGCCGGCTGTTCCGCGGCGCGAGGTCGCGCGTGGCCGTCCTGGAGGAGGAGGCAAGAAGGGGAAGCAGGTCCCATAATGAGAAGAATGGATACCAACATTTCACTTAACTGAGCTTCTGAAGGTCTGTCTGTCAGACTACTGATGCTTCTGTTGATGATGGGAAGTTGATATTTTCATACTGGCAGAAAACTAAAGAAATTGGAGGCACCAGACACCAAACCCGGATCCTCGCACGTGAGAAGCAGGCACTCAACCGTTTGAGCCACAGATGATCCCCATGACTTATTTTGCTTTTAATATACCTTTTAATTTTTTAAAATGTACTTGGATTACATGAATGTTACATAAAAAATATAAGGGATTCCCATATGTCCTGGTCCCTACCCTTCCCATATTTTCCCACATTAACATCATCCTTCATTAATGTGGTGCATTTGTAACAACTGATGAACACATTTGGGGGCATTGCCACTAAGCATGGATTATAGTTTTCATTGTAGTTTACACTCTCTCCTGCACAATTTTGTAAGTTATGGCAAGATATACAATGGCTTGTATCTGTCATTGCAGTGTCATTCAGGACAATAGCCAAGTCCTGAAAAAGCCCCCATATTACATCTGATTTCCCTCTCCCTCCCCTCAGAAATTCCAGTGGCCACTGCCTCCACATCATGATAAAAGTTTTTCCATTGCTAGAATCAAAATAAATCTATAGTAGAATACCAAAAAAAAAAAAAAAAAAAGAATAGAACAAGTTGAAAAACCATCATGCCCACTTCTCTTAGAAAAATTCAGCCACTCTTCTTGAATAAAGTCTCTCTGAATTTTTTGTAAGCCTTTGGTTAGTGTACAGAGTTCTGAAAGTTTTCATCTTGACACTTTTTGCTGGTGTTGTTATCACTTTTATAAAGAACCACATTTTAAGATTTTTTCCCCCACCATTCCTGCTGATACCCCTTGTGTGTGATTTTTACCTGGATATTTTTCCCAAAAAAATTACATACACACACATAAATGCACACATATACATTTAATTTCTATTTGTCTGACCTTTTCTATTACTTTTCTTTTTTCTTATCTTGTTTATAATAATTATTATAATTACTATTATGATTATTATTCTCTTTTCAAAATTTCCCCTGTAGTTAAAAGTTTACTTTTCTTATTTTACAGTTATCCTTGTGATTTTACCATACATATTTAACTTTAAACAATGTTTAAAATAAAACAGTATCTTAATGTTTCCTCTTGTAGAACTACACAAGTTCTTTACTTAAATGCTTATCATGCTATTTCTAATTTGCACACTATTATCTTCCAAGATTTAGTTTACCATTTTTTTAATAATTCCCACAGATTAAACATTACCGCTATTACTTTATACTGACAATGTCTGCCTGCATATACTTTTGTGTTTTTTTACCAGGTTATTTGTTCATCGTTACTTGTTTGTATCTTCTACCCTATTCTCAAATAATTTTTAAAATCTTAACTAAATTATTTAGATGTTTATTTACAGAACATCTTTTGGTGGCAAACTCTCAGAGATTTTTTAATCTGAGAAAAAAACCTGCAAAAGATCATAAAACTCAATCTTTCATATGAGACACAGACCAAAACTTATAATTGAATATATTCAGGATTTTAGTATTTCTGGTCTGTGAAACAAGTATACTCCACATCTGAACTAGTAGTTATGTCTCAGAGTATTTCAATTTTTAAAATGTTGTTTTACTTTTTATATTAAAGAAACTTTCAAACTTCAAGGCAAATATAAATGAAGTGTACTAACTGCAACTCTAAAAAGTATGAAGTATAACAAAAAGTAAGTATTATGACACAACCACACAGAGTACAGGTCCCTGAAAAATTGATTGGAGGAAAGCTGTCCTCCAACCAGAAACATCTGTTTTTGTAATGTGAAATGAGTGAGAAATAAATTAATTTTATATTCAAGCCATTATAGAAGTTTTGTCTATTTGCTACAGCAACTAAGCATTATTCTAGAATCAGCATCACTGTCCTTAGGACATGAAGATTGCAGACAGTATTGAACATTCAAGTACACAGGGAATATTGTTCTTGTGAGCCCTTCCTAAGGAATTAAAATTAGGCAGAAAGTTAATGACATTTTTTCCATAATTTTTCACCAGTGTAAAAAAAGTGATAATTATGTAATAACTTGAAAACACAGTGCAGAATCTTGTTTTGCCATGGATCACTCAATAAATATTTGTCAAATGCATGCCACTCTGCCAACTCTTTTAGACTTACTTCTTGTAACAAATTATTAGTCCTCCTTCTAGAGGGAAATTGGTATCCATTTAATAATATATGAAGACTTTGGATTCAGACGAAAGGGTTTGAATTTTCATCCTAGCACTTACCATGACCTTATTACCATTGTCTTAAGGATCTTAGATTCTTAATCTATTAATAAAGGTACCTATCTCATGCATCCATTGGTACTCAAATTAGATAAAGTATATAGTTTGCCTGTCATACAGTAGGCTATCAATAAATATTTCACCTCCATTACTATGTTTTGTAGAAAAAAACATAGGTAGAGGAGAAATGTAAAATAATTTGTGAGAACAGGATTATTTTTTATTCCATTCACCCACTAATTTCTACTTTTATCAGCACAAAGAACCTAAAGTTTATGGCACTATAATTTGTAGTAAAGATGTTATCATTTTGATTTACTCTTTTTTTACTCATACATTGACTCTATCACTCACAAATTCATTCAAGAAACATTTACTGAATGTCCATTTTGTATGAACTCTAAAGTTAACTTCACCCACGGGTCGAATGGTTTGGTTTGATGAGAAACTTTGAGAACTGAAACAAATGTTTTATCTTCCCTAACTATCCCACTCACTGGTAGAGAAATCCTACTTCCAGGGCTTCCTGGCTGCACACTCCTGTGATCTACTAAAATAATCACCCTGATCATATTTTAAGGGAGAGCAGTAATATGTTACAAAGCTAATCCTAATCGCTGAAGTCCCAAGCTCAACCTCAGCTCTGTTGCTTACTGGCATCCTCAGATGCAGATAGTTCATTCTAACCTTTAGTTCACCTCAGATCCATTAAAAATAAAATCATGTTCAGCATAATGCAAGTTTCATTCTCAATAGCTCTGGCAAATATTTTTAAATTGTTCCCCTGTGCCAGTAATAGTAATCTATGGCTCATTAAAGATGACAGCAAACTTCAGGGAGGTTGCATCCTGGAGATTGATTTCTAGAAGAGCCCCTATCAGCTCTGTTATTTATACCTCTGACTTGTATTGTCATTCCTTCCCCTATATATTTTCCTCTCTCAAATATAGGTAGAAAGAGATGGGAAAGCTTCATAAGAAAATTTGGTAAATTCCTTCTTAGTATTCTTTCTATAATAAGAATATGGGAAAATTCTTATTATCTATAAGATAAGAATTGGGATAATATGCTTGATTTGGGTTTCTGGTTAGCAAGGAAGAAAATGAATAATGAGATTATAAAGGAAACATTGATTAGCAAAGAATTAGAAAAATAAAAATCTATTTTTATACCTAAACCTTTGAAGATTCAGCTGGTTCAGATTCACACATTTCTTGGTGGTCTCCCGATGTAATATCTGAATGTATCACTTATCAATATACATTATTCTCCTAAATAATTTCTGGTTGACTTCATATCTAGATTATAGGTAATGCTCTTTATTAAAATATGAATACTTTGCCTTTATAGGAAACTTTCCAATTTGAGATCACAAAGTAATTCAAGATTATCTCCTAAAAACTTGCTATTCTACTTAAACTTTTGTCTCCTTAACTTGACAAAGCTATGGACCTTCTGTCTGAAACGACTGTTCTGTCCCTTGTCATCCACTGCCATTCTGCCACCACGACCCAGTTTGCCTTCCAGCAGAATGTATTCCTGTTCCTTGGATGTAACACTGCACGTTGCAGATGCAGTCAGCTTCTTCATCTGACCCCTTCCTGGGTAATCTCCTTGAGGCCTTAGCATCAACCCTAGGCAGACACTCTATCATCTGTGTTCCAACACTCTGGTCTTTTACCACATGTGTTAGCCTGCATTTTGCCTATTTACTTTGCATACTTCTTCTAATAGACTCTGAGCTCCTGAGGTTAAAGATCTTGTTTTATACATTTTTTTTTTTAATCACCAGTACTTGATATATCATTTGACCCTTAGCCACGTACAGGATACATAAAATAAACTAAAAAGGCAATGTACAAATCAATTGAATGAATGAATGAATGAATGAATGAATGAATTCTCAGCTAGCAAATAGAAATACCAAGGAAATAGTTGGTTGAATGATTTGGTACTGGTAATACGGAGCTTGTAATGACCAACTCTCACTTCATCATTCTATCCACTGACTAGAATCCAGGCGTTCTTAACCAGGGGCCCATGAGCTTGAATTGAAATTAAAAAAAAAAAAACATTATTCTTGTGGGGACATGTTGGTGCAGGTCTGATATATTTATTAAATAATATACAGCATAGTGTGGACTTAATACGGGGTCCATGGTTTTCACCTGACTGGCAAAGAGGTCCATGGAACAAAAAAGGTTAAGAACCCCTGAACTAGATGGACTTGAATTTCTTCACTAAAAAATGAGGTTTCAATATTCTTGCAGTAAACTCCAACACAAATATTTTAAGATTAAAATTAGGACAACAAATGGTAGACTGGAAAAATAAGGACAATGCCAAATACTAGCTTCCAATGGTTTTACTGATTTCCTCAATTAAGTCAACCTGATGACACGGTAGTCATCAAGTTACAGTTTAAAATCAAAATCCCAATTTTTCATTTTGTTTAGATGAAATAATAATGAACATAAAGTATATTTTGCTATTTTAAAAAGTGCACCAAGTCTAATGACTGCTAAATGTGGTAATTGAGCTGTGTAAAAAAAAAAAAAAATTACGTTCTTAATCTTAATCCACTCCTGTAGAAGTGAACCCATTGTAAATAGGATCTCTTGAAGATTCTATTTTAGGTAAAGCATGGCCAACTGAATCAGTATGGGCCTTAATCCTATTTTTGGAGGACTTATAGAGACAAAGCCATGGGGTAGAATTGGAAACCAGAGTCAGTAGAACCTGAAAGAGAAAGGAGAGGACAACGCCATGTGATGGGAAAGCCAAGGATTGCCTCCAGCCAGAATGCTACCGACCCTGGGAGGAAGCCAGCCTTCCAGCCTCTGAAACCATCAGCCAACAAAATCCTGTTGTCTGAGCCAACCCATTGCTTAGTATTGTCATAGCAGCCTGGAAACTAAGACTGTAAACTGCCTCCCATGTCTAACATCATGCTATTTATGCATTTCAATGTTATAATTGCCATTTAAAGTGTCTCTTCATATGGCACTTTATTAATTAATTATAAATTGAGTACAATTTATAATCCATGTACAATTTATAATTAATTGCTTTAAAAGAGTTAATAAGCCTCTTACTATAACAGAAATGAAGACACCAAATCATGCTGAGTGTTTTCTACATTTTCTTTAAAAGTTAGCTCAGTGTAAATTATTTGTGCTAATACTCCATGGAATATCTGCAAATATGCGGTCAGTTACCTTACAAGGTAAGGATGTTTTAGTAATTCAAGATGTCACATCAACTCTTTGCCAGGTAATCTCTAGTTTAAAATGGAACAAGGGATTATTGAGAGAATCATCTGATCTGCAGATTTACGTAAAGAGAAATTAACCAGCTTTCCTCACTTTTTAAATCAATTTTATTGTTACATATTAATAAAGCATAAATCTATCCAAAGAGTACAATCAAAGGTTTTCAGTGTAATCACATAGTTGTGCATTCATCACCCAATCATTCCCAGAGCACTTTCATTATTCCAATTATAATAATAAATAAAAAACAAACAAATGAACAAACCTCATTACCTCTCATTCTCTCTATGCTTCCCCTGCTGTACATAGCTGCTATTCTTTTTCCTTCTATCTAGTATATTTGTATTTATATTTTGTAAAAACAGTCTTATATATGCAATATCCCCCATATTTGTGTTTTACATAAGGTTTTACTATCTTATACAGTCCCATGTTAGGGTTTTTAGCTTTCCTTCTAGTAATATATACTAGACTTTCCCTTTCAACCACCGTCACACCCATACAATAATACTGCTAGTTACAAACACCATGATATGCTTTAACCATTTCTATTCATTTCTAAAGATTTATAAACAACCTTTTTACCAATTCTGCACAGATTAACCCTCAGCTTTCCATTCTCTACTCTCCTTCTATTTTCTGATGACCTATAGTCTAATTATTAATTCCATGAGTTTACACAATCAGAAAAAATTCCATTTATAATAGCAACTAAAACAATCAAATATTTAGGAATAAACTTAACCAAGGACATAAAGGACTGGTATTCAGAAAACTACAAAACATTCCTAAAAGAAACTGAAGAAGACTTAAATAAATGAAAGACATTCTGTGTTCATGAATTGGAAGACTAAATATCATTAAGTTGTCGATTCTACCCAAACTGGTTTACATATTCAATGCAATCCCAATAAAAATTCCAACAGTCTTTTGTACAAGTGGAAAAACCAATTATCAAATTTATTTGGAAGGGTAAGGGGCCCAAGTAGACAAAAAGATCTTAAAAATGAAGAACGAAGTTGGAAGACTTTCACTTCTTGACTTGAAAGCATAATACTTAGCTACAATGGTAAAAACAGCATGGTGCTGGCATAAAGACAGACACTTTGACCAATGGAACCGAATCTAGAACTCAGAAATAGGCCCTCACGTTTACAGTCAAGTGATTTTTGACAAGGCGGTCCAGCCCTCCCAGTGGTCCAAAGCAGTCTATTCAACAAATGGTCCTGGGAGAACTGAATATCAATATCCAAAAGAAAGAAAGAGGGCCCCTATCTCACAGCTTTAACAAAAATTAACTCAAAATGGATCAAGGACCTAAATATAAAAAGTAATAGCCATAAAACTCCTAGAAGAAATTGTAAGAAAACATCTTCAAGATCTTGTGGTAGGCATTAATTTCTTAAACCTTACACCCAAAGCATGAGTATCAAAAGAAAAAAATAGATAAATGGGACAGCCTCAAAATTACACACTTTTGCACCTCAAAGGACTCTGTCAAAAGGGTGAAAAAGCAGCCAACTCAATGGGAGAAAATATTTGGCAATCTCATATCCCATAAGGGTTTAATATCCATGATATATAAAGAGATGATACAACTCAACAATAAAAAGACAAACTACCCCATTAAAAAATGGGCAGAAGACTTGAAAAGACAATTGTCCAAAGAAGAAATACAAGTGGCGAAGAAACACATGAAAAATGTTCAACATCACTAGCAACTAGGGAAATACACATTAAAACTACAATGAGATATCATTGCACACCTATTAGACTGGCTGCTATTAAAAAGCCAGAAAACTGTAAATGTTGGGGAGGATGTGGAGAAATAGGAACGCCTATTCACTGTTGGTGGGAAGTAGAATGGTACAGCCACTGTGGAGGACTGTTTGGCAGTTCTTAAGGAAGTTGAATATAGACTTGCCATGTGACCCAGCGAGACCATTACTAGGTATATACCCAGAAGAATTGAGAGCAGAGACATGAACAGACATCTGCACACTGATGTTCATAGCGGCGTTATTCACGATCACCAGAAGTTGGAAATAACCCAGGTGTCCATCAACTGAGGAATGAATAAACAAATTGTGGTGTATACACATGATGGAATATTATGCAACAGTAAGAAGAAATGAAGCATATGACAACATGGATGAACCTGGAGGACATTATGTTGAGTGAAACCAGCCAGACACAAAAGGACAAATACCGTATGATTGCACTCTCATGAACTAAATATATTGTGTAAACACATTCCTCATTTCTAAAGATAATTTTGGTGGGCAACTCTCATTATTTTTATACATAGAAGAATTTTTAAAAACTGATCATTTCACTTGAAAAGGAGCAAGGGGTGATTTTCTTCTGAAACTATTTCATTAATTTTCTAAATCAAGAAAGATAAAGGGACCTAATTTTTTATCTCAAGATTTTTTTCATTGTTAGTAAGACTCCTTTGTAAAGGTATTTTAAATTATGGTATTTAAAATAGATCTGAATAGTTGTATTTTGTATAGAAAAAGCCATATTTATTTTCTAATGTAATGTTCAAAAATTTGTAGTTGACCCTGAAAAAACAATTGAGGATAGATAAGCATAGAGTATAAAAAGTTTTAGATACTATTTTGAAATTGTTCATATTTTTATCTTCCAAAATCCCATTGCTCATATTATTATACAAATTACCTTGTTCTTCAATGCCAAGGACACTTATTGGTTTTAAGTTAGACCTTTGAAAGAAATATTTTCTTATAATGATTCACATCACGTAAAGCTCAGGAACAATGTTAGGTAAAACTGAGAACATTATAATACACATGATTTGGAGGCCACAGGAAAATATATAGGTCCATCTATGAAGAAATAAGCCTTTTGTATAATTTAACAATCTGATTTTAGGTATGGAAACAAAGTTAACACTCTTTCAAGGTAGCCTTCTACTAGGTCCTACATCTGTTTGAGGTCACTCCTCAAGGTACGTTTTCAGAGTCCCCTTTTGCACTTACCTTCTGATCCAGAGTATAAGCGGCACACAAAATGATTGATTTCAGCATTTTACTTTCAGATCTTGTTTTGACCAAAAGAAAGTAATTATGCAGATTGAACAGCAACTTAATTTCAAAACCCATTTTACTGTCTTTAAGAATATAATATAAAGTGCAAATATTTGCCATGGTTGAATGTGTTCAGAATTCTAAAATGATGTGCGAGAAGGGCTTTCAGAATGTCAGTGTGACAGCTGCCTCGGTGGAAGCATTGCCTTCGAGTCCGCAGTGGTGACTCCTGGGGAAGGGCTGTGTTTCCTTGGACCGACATGTTTATCGAGCTGTCTGAAAAGCGGCTTCTATAAAGAATGATCAGTTTCAACTCTTTTGCTGTGACTGTGCTGTAGGGAGGCATCAAAGGGACGTGAAGTGCCTGCCTCACCACACCTCCATTCTGGGGTACCCCTGGATTCTGTCCAGCCACAATATGTGCCAGACACTGGGATGCCTGCTGGAGTGAGGCACGTTCTAGGTGCAAGGATACAGCCGAGAGCAGAAAGGACAAAGGCCCTGCTGTCTCAGGGCTCACATTACAATGGAAAGAGAGACAGTGAACTAATGCTGTGTCTGGTGGTGAAAGCCGTGAAAGAAATCAAAGGAGGAAAAGGGAATGAAAGCCATGGGAAGAGGACAGTCAGTGGTCCTCCAGGTTGAGTGGCATTTGAGCAGAGGAACAAAGGCAATGAGGGAAAGGACGGCCCAGAGGTGGATATTGGAGAGGGAATTGGGGCTCAGTGGGGCTAAATGCTGCCCAAAGACCAAGTAGGATGAAGACAGCTGGGTTTGGAAACATGGAGGTCATCGTTGGCCTTGACTAGTTTTGGTGGAGAGAAGAGAGGAAGTAGAGAAAGGAGAGGAAGTGGAGAGAGGAATATAGACTCTGGAAGGCTCCTGGTTCTGGGCCACCATGCACTATATCATGCATCCAGAATAGCCTGACACAGCTGGATCAGAACCAGCACCCTTTCAGAAGCAGTGAAGAGGACCAGCGCAGGCTGGACAGGGAGCCTGAGGTAGGGGAGAGTGCTCAGCCCTGAGGGCCTGAGAGATGGACAGCCAGCTTCCTGTCCCACTGCACCCCAATTGTGTCCTCGAGTCTTCCTGCCCACCAGCCGTAGTCCTCTCTGCCCTCGTAGAGCTGTTGCCTTCTATTCCTATAGATTTCAGCTAGAAGAAGGGCTTTTCCATGAAGCCTGATGTAACGGTCACCTCTGAGTTCCCCTAAACTTCCCTTATCCTCACTCATAGACCACTGCATTGTATTTGCCTGTTTATATATGACTATAAACTTCTAATCTGTAAATTCCAAATGGAGGAAAGAGCCTCCATTTCCCAGCCTTACATGAAGCTGGTTTATGCCCACTTGCTTTATGTCTCCTTAAAGAGAGGCTAAGTGCCCTTCTTTGTTTCTTTCTCTATCCTGCTGTTTGAGAAGATGTGACATCTGATGTCATGGCAGCCACCTTGGAACTTGAGATCGAGAACCACAGCTAAGGACTCACAGGGTGGAGAGCTGGTGGATGGGGTCAAGGGTGGCTGAGGACTAACTGCCTCCCCTCTAGTGGCAGTATTTCTAATGAGAAAAAAAATTTTTGCCTTCTGTTAACTCTATTATTATGGAATTTTCAGTCAAACACAGCTGATCTTATTACTGACACAAGTTATTTTATGTAAAATCTCCCATCTTTTGTAATTATGTTCATGTATTGTGCTACATAAGGTATAATATTATATGGCTTTTGTTAATAAAGCATTTGATTACTGGAATTATATTTGTCTGTGTGAGCTAAAAAAAAATCATTCCTGTCCATTGTGGGGATTTTCAGAGTGACAAATGGGTCCATATGGCGATAACCCCATGGAAGCAAAGAAGGCAAAATCTGAAGTAGTTTTACAAAGACAAAATATGATGCATGGAATTGTGGGGAAAATGGCTGAGTAGGAATCTCCAGGAATCAGTCCCTCCACCAAAGCAACTACTGAAGTGGCAGGAACTGCCTGAATCAACTATTTTGAAACTCTAGTCTTTTGGACTACCGTGCAGCCTCCATGGAAGACCCAAAGGAAGAGGCTGGTAAATTACAGTAAATAACAGTGAATTTCACCCCCTCCTGTAGCAGCTACTGCCCCCATCCCCCAGCCTCAAGAAAGCAGCAATGGGGTCTGCAACTTAGGCTCCTGGTGCAGCTTTCTGGTGCCCAGTTGGGTAATAAAGACCTAGTCTTCCAAACTCCTGGAGTGTGTGGTCTGATTGCTGATCACTGCTTTTGATCAGCTACTTCAGATCATTGGGGACTGGCTCTGAGGATGGTCATTGTTCCAACATGCTCAAGCAAAAGCAACAGAGGAATCCTAAAAAACAGCCACCTTCCTCAAAACTACAGACAGCAGTTAAAAAGACTGCAATAACAGGGCAAATGCCAAATCAAGAAAACATAGCTTCAAAAGCCATTTAAAGAAAGCTCCTGGCACCCTTGCTGGCCCCTCTCTCACTCGCTCCACAGCTTGGAGTGGATCCAGCTTGTGCTACCATTGTGGGAACACAGTTACTGAGGGCACAAAGCAACTCCAGTGCATGTACTGAGGTGTCTCTATGCCAGTGCTAATCTAGCCGGAGGAAGTCTATAAAACTGAACTAGGAAGCCTGTCTTGGGTTTGCCCTCCCAGAATTTGTTCTGAAGGCAGAGAAGCACATTGCAGACACTAAAGGAGTGTAAGAAATAATTAAATCAAAGTGGTCTGGGGCAAAGGACTACCTACATACAAGAGGGAATCCAAGAGGTAGTGGGAGTCCATTTCAAAAGGAGTAGAAGGAGCCATCATTTGAACCCCTGTAAACTGTAAATGGGAAATTTCTAAGGCCTCTAGCAAGCATTAGTCCAGAAAAAGAAGCAGGCTCTGTAGCTCCACACAGGCTCAGATAAGACAAAGAGGATCTTGTACTTCTCATTTGCCTTGGGTTGATATTCTTGATTGGAGGGCTAAGCAGAGCCAATTTTCAGAGGTGCTTTTTGGTTTGGTTTGTTTGTTTTGATTAGCTCCAGGCACTCAAGAACATCTCTGAATAGCCAAAGCCATTGTGAAAAATAAGAAGGAAGATGGGCAACTCATACTATCTGATTTTAAAACTTATTACATAGCCACATTAATCAAAACAGCATGGGGAAGCGAATGTGGCTCAAGCCACCTACCACATGGGAGGGCCCAGGTTCAGTTCCAGGTGCCTCCTGGAGAAGATGAGCAAGACAACAAGCTGACATGATGGGCTGATGCAACGGGCTGGCACAGAGAACTGATGCAACAAGATGACACGACGAGATGACGCACCGAAGAGACACAATGAGGAAACATAATGAGAAACACAACAAGCAGGGAACAAAGGTGGCTCAAGCAATTGGGCACCTCCCTCCCACATGGGAGGTCCTGGGTTCGTTTCCTGGTGCCTCCTAAAACAAAGAAGACGAGCACCCAATGAATGGACGCAGAAGCAGACAGCAAACAAGGGGGTGGAGAGAAATAAATAAATAAAATAAATCTTAAAAACAAAACAAATAACAAAAAAACCAGCATGGCCCTGGCTCCAGGACATACATATAGACTAATGGAATCAAATTGAGAGCTCAGAAATCAACTCTCACATTTATGGACAACTGAGGTATCAAAGTCCTAAATATAAAAGCCAGAACTGTCAAAATACTAGAAGAAAACATAGAGAAGCATCTTCAGGATTTGTGCTAGGCAAGGGTTTCTTAGACTTTACACCCAAAGCACAAGCAACAAACGAAAAAATAGAGAAATGGGACCTCATCAAAATTAAAAACATTTGGGCATCAAAGTTCTATACTATGAAAGTAAAAGGACAACATTCACAATGAGAGACAATATTTAGTTTTATCCAATAAGGGGTTTAATATCCGGAATGTATAAAGAAACCCTAAAATTCAACAACAAAAAGACAACCCAGCTTAAAATGGGCAAAGGACTTAATGCGTGTGAGAGTCAACCACAAAGAGAGACCATTTCACATTTCGCATACAATAGATTGGCTACTATTAGATAAACAGAAAATTACAAGTGTTGGAGAGGATGTGGAGAAATTGGAAGGCATTCACTGTTGGTGGGGATGTAAACTGCTGAGCCCTTGTGGAAGACAGCTTGGCGGTTCCTCAGAAAGTTAGGTATAGAATTACCATATGACCTGGCAATCCCCTACTAGGTATATGCCGAAAGAACTGAAAGCAGGGACTTGAACAGGTATTTGCACACCGATGTTCATAGCAGCCTTATTCACAATTGCCAAAAGATGGAAGCAACCCAAGGGTCCACCAAGTGCTTAGTGGATAAACAAAATATGTCATATATATATACACACACACACGCACAATGTGTACCTCAGGAGGAGAGACACAAAAAGAGAAGTCAACGCACTCCATTGTGTGTTGACATCACCAGCACGACTCATAGTGTGGCTCACTCAGCTAGAGAATGACAGAGCAAGGTCAGCTCCTCTGAGGGGCGTTGGTTCCCACAGCCAGCAGGTCGCAATCCGTGGCAGACGCAGGGAGCTGTTCTGTGCACAGCACCCCTCTCTTGTGTCCAGGTGCTGCCACAGTGGAGGAACTCTGCTCCCTCCCTCTCTGGGACAGATATACCACAGGGGTTGTGAGTTGGGTTTTGTAGAATATGCCCACCAGAGTCAGACTGTGTCCAGTGAATGTTTACACGCGCTCTGGACAATATGGGAAGGAAGGTACTGACAGTCCCTTATCTACTAGGGCTTTGAGCTTGGTCCCCCAGGCTGACACACCTAGCCCTGAGTGCAGGGTATATATCCCAGGGAAAGGCGGCAGTCCACACTAGAACTCTGCCCGACCACAGTCCGTGCCCTAATTTTTCCCAGGACCCCAATAGACAAAGTGAATATCTTATGTTCATCGTCCATTTTGGATGATGCATATCTGGAGCAATGGTACACGGCTCTATAGATGTTACTCGTGTGCACCATTTTTCTAAAATCTTTAGGAACGTTTGAGGAGGGTAACTAATAGGATAACCCCTGGCAATGTGATCAGTCCTGCTTGAAGGAGGGGTTGCAACCAACTATCCTACCCATTACCTAGCCCATACCAGGTTGAAGGACTGTATTTCTCCAATCTTGAAGAGGACTTGAACTGCATTTTTAAATGTCCTTTGTTATTCATGACATGTCCAGATTTATGTATGTAAAAGCAACATTTTTCTCCTAGCATAGCACATGCATACTCAGCTTGCACGATCAGAATTTTCAGCCCTTTGCTGTTTTAGAGAGCAGTGGCTGCTGAACTTGCTTTCTCACACTGGAGTAGTCCCAGGGAATCAAACCACACTATCTGGTTACAATAGTTAATAGCAATCTCTCCCAGAGCTACTCATGTTTTCAATACAGAGGGAGAAGTTCTTTTCCAAGGTTGGGACATGTCTTACAGGGAGCCCTTGGGCTTTGAAAGATACATCCCACATCCAGTGGAGTCACCTGTACTCCTCTATAGATTGGTTTCTGTGCAACACTAGGTAATACGTCCAGTAGGCCAGTGTGGTCCATCATGTGGACAGGTTGGCTGGGATGCTGTGGAGAGACAGCCCATCATTTTGATTCAAATGCTGACAGAGGCAGAAGTTGGTCTAGCAAAAACCGTATTATCAGTGCCCATGGGTGATGGGGTCCTCCTTCACTGTGAAATAGCCTGGGGGTAAGAGAGGGACAACACTGCCAAGCCCCCCCACTTCCCAGGGGCAGAGATGGGAAGTAAGGGGGCCCAACAACTTGGTCAGTATTGTCCAGGTATGGCCACCCAGGCTGTCTGTCCAAGCCTGAGGCCATGACTTCTTAGGGACCCACTGCCCCTTACATTTAGCCCAGACTTTCTGGCACAGCTTATTATGTTGTCCACCTGAGTCCCAAAGGGTTGGAAGCTCCAAGCCTAACCAGAAGAACTCTAGCACCTCAGTGATCTGTCATCTCTTCCCCCATTCCCATGGAGTCCCATAAGAGGGAGGCACCCAAGGGCAGCACCACCACCACACTGGAATCAGGGGAGCCTTGCAACCCACATCTCAAACCGCCCCCAGGGAGTACACCCCAGTGGGAAAAGGGAGGGGGCAGTTGGGTATATGAGATTGGGATTATTCAGGCGTAGCCTTATCAGGCAACTGCCTGGTCCTCCACCCCGGGCAAGCTCAGTATTTCCCCATGTACTCTGCAGAGCCGCACTTCCCTTCCACTGCTGTGCAGTATTTAATGTCCAAAGAGCTTTAGACAGATGGGGCGCCACCCGGTAAGCTGTCCTTCCTGAGGCCTTTGTGTAGTTGTGGTCTGAGTCCTCCATTCCAACATGCTATTGCCCATACGCTTTGGTGGCAGAAGACCTAAAAGGTCTATCTGACGCCATGGGAGTGAGCCCAGTGCTGGGTCACTTGCACTGCCAAGGAGGAACCTTGACCTGACTGGGGTCTGGGTGGGTATCTGAACACATGGCACAGGTGTGTCTCCGAGGCTACAGTGGTGGTCCTGGCATACACACGATGCATGGGAATTGCTGACCCATATCCACAGAAAGTGTCTCTGGCAGCAAGACTCCCCAGGAACCCGGTCTAAGTGGTCAGGCTGCCGCACTCACGACATCTATGACTTTTTGTTGCTCCACACATTGCATGGTCTTGGCTCTTGGCAAGAGTCACACGACTGTGTTTTATACATCTTCCGCTTCCTCCTTGTGATTTGGCCCACTCTTGCCTCTGAGATGGGCTTCCATGTCCCATTTGGTGGTGGATTCAGTGGGCAATCGTGGCAACCTGTTGGGCACATGCTTGGTCAGCACGGGAACTCCTTCTTCTGCTTCAAGTGGGCCTTTTCCATGAGTGTCAACAGGGGTGGAAAAACTTTCCTTCCCAGCCCGCAAGCTATTGCCACACCCCCTGTTCCCATACAGTGGAGACCCTCATAGTCTAAGCATTGATTTGTCAGTCTCTGGGCCATATGGCTAGCATGTTTGCAATGGCCCATGAGTTCATGAATATGTAGCAGGAAGTTCTGGTTGGAGTGGCCTGCACGGCCCTCACCACTGCATGGAGTTCAGTCCATTGGGCAGCACATCCGTGTACTATCACTGGGTCAAATAGCCACAGCAGGCCACTGGACTCTGTCAGCCTTGAGTTTTTCAGATCCATCTGTGAACCAAACTATACCATCAGCTGGAACATCTTTGAACCAAGGACTCCACTTAGCCAAAGGGGAGGCAAGAGCAACGCCTGCAGCTGTTCAGCCCCCTCCTGCAAAACAGCTATTTGTTCATGGAGTAGACTGACTCCCTGAGGCCTTGGTAGGGCTGGGTCTTGGATATACTGTTTCCATTTAATGATGGAGCTTTGCTGAGCCTGTCCTACTTTATTTGCAGGATTATTGGGTACCCACCTGAAGAAGGCAGTTCTGGTCTTAGAGTCACATATGTGCATATGTGGTTTAATGCTCAATCCCCACTAAGTCCCAATAATAGGCTAAAAGCTGCCATTCCAATTGTTTGTACCTAGTGGCAGCCTCGGGTAGTATGTGTGTTCAAACCTGAGGGTCTGGTGCACCCGTGTGCAGTTTCTTGTTGTCACAGGCTCCAGTCTGCGTGTTGGTTCCATAGGACTGAAGAGCTCCATTGGTCCTAGTGATAGAGTTCATGCTGCTGTCTGTTGCTTGGCCTCTAGAGCTCTTGTTGGGGACCCATGCAAAGACAGCAGTTTTGTGGGTGATAGATATGGCACAAGTTGTCTCTAGTAGCCAAACAGGCCTATCAGCTGCTGGCTCCTCTCCCAGTAACGGGATCTTCCAATGAGAATGACTTCTGATTGACTCTGTCTTGGATGCTTCTCTCACTACTAGCCCAAGTGACCCCTAGAAATTGTACCTGTTGAGCAGGTTTCTGGCCCTTGTCATGGTTGACTGCCCAATCTGCAGTTGCCACATCTATGAATTTTTGTAGGGTCTTCTCAACCAGTTCCTCAGAGGGGCTTACAATGAGGATACCATCAATATTGTATTGATGGAAAGTGCTTCTTGGGGGTAATGGGGCTTGTTGCATGTCTAGCCCTACCCCCTGGTGACAAATTGCAGGGGAGTTAGGATGTCCCTGCAGGAGCACAGTAAATGTTTACTGGAGACTGTTCCATGTGAATACAAATTGATCCTGGTCCTTAAATCACAGAAGGATGGAGAGAAAGGCATTAGCCAGGTCAATAGCTGCATATCAGTCCCCTGTGTGGGCTGCTGGTGCCTCAGTGACATCAGGTGCTGAGGGAGCCAAGGCACTGCACCTGCCGTGATCTCTTGTCAGCCTTTTTGACCAGCCAGACAGGGCTGTTTTCAGCACACCTGCCACCAGCATGTCCTGAACCAGCAAAGGAAAGTCCTTTTCCCTGCCTGGGAGGTGGTACAGCTCTTGTTGAACACTCCTGCGAGAGAGGCTCGGGCGACTCCGGTGGTGGGAAGGAGTGGACACATCCCACAGTGGAATTTCTCCTGAGGAGGGGGCGTACCGCTCATACACGGGATTCCCATAACACACCAGGGGTGGCAACCCTAAATGGTCCAGAGAGCCCACCCACAAAGGCACGCAACCTGCCTGCCGTGGGTACACCATCTGCCCTAAAGTCCCCACCCCCCGTGCCACAGCTTGCCCTTGTCCCTGGGGGACCTGGGTCTCCTGTTGCTTGGGCGTCTCTACTCAACAGCCCAAGAGAGGGCGGCTGGTCCCCGGTGGGTACCTGGAAACTTTGGCCCCACCCCTAATCAATCTTCTCAAAGGGAGCAGGACCAGGGTGCAGGAGCCGGGGACTGCACTCCCTTTCTGAAACGTCCGGCCGGTCATCGGAGTTCTTTTGCTCTGAGAGGACTCACGGGTGTTGCTTCCCCACCGGTACCTCCATCAGGGACCTGGAGGGCAGAGAGGCTGGGCTCTAACGTGTCCCGTCCTATTGGCCCCCTTCCTCCTTCCCTTTCCGGCACCTTCCAGAGCCTTAGCCCTAGCTTAGAGGGGCTCCCTTCACCTGGGAGCCTTGGCGGGATCCTTCCACAGGATCTCCTCAATCTCCGTTTTCTCTTTCCCTTGCTTTAGTGGCCAAAGCCACACTGCCCCTGGGTGGGACCTGCCCCCTCCTTTGTAATCCCCTGGTGGCCCCTTGGGCTGGGCAGCTTCCTATTGATCAGCTCCTGTCCGTCTGAGCCTGCCTGGGGGAAGACAGCGGACCCCTCCCCTCTGTTTCCACCCCAAAGCAGCCCTTACAGAGGAGCTTCTCCAGCGCCTCCCCACCATAAGCCGGGGGCAGCAGAAGGCACCGGGGTCGTCCACTGGGGACCTCTGTCTCATGGGAACCTGTACTGCCACCGTATCCACCCCCTGCCGGGGGCAGGTCCGAGAGCCAAGAGCCAATTGCCGTCACCCTCCCGGCGGTTATAGCCTCCAGAAGGCGCCCCTGGGGTTTTACTTTGGGGGAAGTTTCTGCAGTTTTGGGAAAACCCTTCTCACACTACCAGCAGCCCAGGCGCAAAGCAGCTTTCACGGATCTCTTTCTTTCAGTTGTCCTGTTCTACGTGGGCAAAAGGGCCTTGCAGCTGAGGGGTGGCTGCCTTTCCCGGGCTGCACCCCCGGCCCTGCACAGACGTGACCGCCAGCCGCAGGACGCCCCCACACCCCCGCCCCCGGCGTCGGCCCACATCTATCCTTCAACTCCCCTATTTCACTCTCAGAAAAAAACTCGGGTCAACAGTTTAGTTCTCAGAGGTGATTCTGTGTTAATGAAAACAAGTCCGAGCGGCCCGCATACTGCCGGCGGGGTGGAGCCCCTGCACTGGCCCCCGACTCTCCGCTGGAGGGGGGTGGGGGGGAGGAGGGGCGTGTGCGGGCAGCCAAGAGCCAAGTCCGGGTTTCGTCCTCCTGGAACCCACCTCCCTGCCTCTGCCCTTCTCCACGCCCCTGCTCGCCCCTGTTAACAAGAGGCGGCTTCCATCCGACGTGTCCACACGTGGTCAGCCCCCAGCCCCGGGGAGGCAGCCCCTCACCTGGACGGCGGACTGGCATCCCCGTGTCCCTGCACCCAGCCACGGCCTGTTTGTGGCGATCCTGCCAACTGCGGCAAACTGTTGGCGAGTAGGGGAGACACAGAAAGAGATGCCAGGGCGCTAGAAACAGGGGTCAGGCAGCCAGCAAAAGCACGTGGCACCCAGCCTGGGGGAGCAAGGTCTTACCCACCAGAGAAGAGGCAGCAGGGTCAGCTCCACTGCTGGGCATCGGTCCTCTAGCCAGCGGGTCTCAGTCCCGGCCAAGGCAGGAGGGGGTCCCTGCACAGCCCCCTGCCTTGTTCCTGTGCCCTGGCAGGGGAGAGACCCCCTGCATCCCCACCAGGGACAGGAGACCCTCCCGGCTGTGGGCTGGTGGTCGTAGAGCACACCTGCCAGAGCAGACGTCTCCAGGGGATGTTTCCATGTGCCCGGGACAACAGGAGAAGGACGGTAGCTGCCCAATCTCTCACCTGCTAGGAGTTTTTGTTTTATATTGACAGACCTCGTGCTGAGACCGGGATGTATTTGTGGGCCCAGGGAGAGGTGGCAGGCTGCGCTAGAAGTGCCCACTACAGTGCAGTAGAATATTACTCAGCCATAAAAAGGAACGAAGTCCTGACACATGCAACATGGGTGAACCTTGAAGACATCATGTTGAGTGAAATAAGCCAGACACAAAAAGACAAATATTGCATGATCTCACTGATAGGAAATAATTAGAACAAGCAAATTCAAAGAGTCAGAAACTAGAAGGTAGGTACTGAGGTGGGCTGGGGAAAGGGGATGGGAAGTTAATGCTTAACATGTACAGGGGTCCTATTAGGTTGGTGCAAAAGGAATTGTGGTTTTGGACTGTGAATTTCAAATCATTCTAACTAGGCTCAAACACATCTTTATTAATCAAAATAGGAACCTTTACAATCGACACATTTTTGCCAACGAGAAATTAGTTTGTTTATTCCTGTAGCATAAAAATCCATGCTTAGGGATTCGACGAACTCTTGGAAAATATTTTCTGCATCCTGCTGGTTGTAGAAGCATTTTCCCTGCAAAAACTTGGCGAGAAGTCAAGTGAATATGGCGGATGAGGCAAAACTTTGTAGCCTAACTCGTTCAACTTTTGGGGCGTTGGTTGTGTGACGTGCGGTCGGGCGTTGTGGAGAGGAATTGGGCCCTTTCTGTTGACCAATGTTGCAATTTTTGGTGCATCTCATCGATTTGCTGAGCATACTTCTCAGATGTAGTGGTTTCCCTGGGATTCAGAAAGCTGTAGTGGATCAGACCGGCAGCAGACCACCAAACAGTGGCCATGACCTCTTTTGGTGCAAGTTTGGCTTTAGGAAGTGCTTTGGAGCTTCTTCTCGTTCCAACTACTGAGCTGGTCATCTCCGGTTGTCATATAAAATCCACTTTTCATCACATGTCACAATCCAATCGAGAAATGGTTCGTGTTGCGTAGAATAAGAGAAGGCAACACTTGAAAATGACGATTTTTTGGATTTTCAGTCAGCTCATGAGGCACCCACTTATCCAGCTTTTTCACCTTTCCAATTTGCTTCAAATGCCAAACAACCGTCGAATGGTCGACGCTGAGGTCTTCGGCAACTTCTCATGTAGCTGTAAGAGGAGCAGCTTCGATGAATGCTCTTGATTGGTCATTGTCATCTTCCGATGGCCGGCCACCACACTCCTCGTCTTCAAGGCTCTCGTCTCCTTTGCAAAACTTCTTGAGCCACCCTGCACTGCACGTTGGTTTCAGTTCCTGGCAAATGCGTTGTTGATGTTGTAAGTTGTCTCCGCTGTTTTACGACCCATTTTGAACTCAAATAAGAAAATCGCTCGAATTTGCTTTTTGTCTAACATCATTTCCATAGTCCAAAATAAATATAAAATAAACAGCAAGTTATAAGTCATTAGCAGAAAAATATAAAGCAAGAAATGCACATAAAAACGATGTATAATGTAACCACATTTATTTAAGAATGTATTCCAGTATCAAATGGCACATTTCAACAATGCAAAACCGCAATCACTTTTGCACCAAATATTTGGGGTGATGGGAAAATTGGGGAAAGTAATGGATGGTGGTGATGGCAGCACAACATTGTCAATATCATTAATGCCACTGAATTGTACACTTTTAAAGATGGTCAAAATGGAAATTTTTATGTTATTTATATGGATGCTACCACAATTAAATGAACACAGTGCTGGTGAAGTCAGAGCCAGGACAGCCAGAGGTCCCCTTAAAAATATTACCCTAAAAGTTAAAAATATCCACCTAGTGGATTTTTAGAGGAGAAGGGCTACTCTTTGTCCCCACGGTGCCTTCCACCCCCAGAGCCCCTGAATGCCCCCTGAAACACAGGACACACCCCTCTTCCTCTGCCTGATGAAATCCTGACACTCCAAGGCAGATGCCCTGCCTGCAGGAAGCCCTTCCTCCCCATTTCAAGTGGATGCAGGCTCTAGTCCCCGAGGGCTGGTCTTGTTATGCTTGGCCTTGTGCATTCTAGAATTCTTTCACTGAACCACTGTTTAACTGTGGCACATCAGACTGCAAATTCCCATATACCATCTAGTACTTAACACAGCTCATTTTACATATTTGTTGTTCAATAAATGTTTATTGATAGACAAATTTGTACCTAGAGTTTGCAATAAAATATTGTTCTAAATAGTCCTTTCTCCTCTAAGGCATGGGAATATTAGGTGTTGGTCCTTGAGTATTTACTGGTATTCTGTTAGATGGGAAAACATTGAATGGATTCCTAAGGGCAGGGTGATTTCAGGAAGAAAGTCGGCTTTGGAGTCCATACACCTAGTTATGAATTCTTGTTCTGTCACTTACTAGGTGACTTCGAGCAGGTTTTATAACCTCTGGGAGCTTCAATGTCCCCACATGTTAAAGTGAAATATAAAGTGCACAACACTGAGGTAAAGGGAAGATTGATGGTATATATCACAGAGCAGAACCTCAACAAGTATTCGTTTTACTTTTTCCTTCTCTAGGAGACATAAATGGGAGATTTTGAAATGACAATTCAGAATTTAAAGTAAGGTTCCTCTTTGAGAGTTGAACTGTGGAACCAACATACAATAAATCAAAGGAGGGAGACCTAAACTCACAAAAGAGTTCACCAATATTGAATGGAGTATCTCTCAGACAAGGTTGACTGGGCCACCCACTTCCCAATTCTCTGCTCTGTGTGGTAGGCATTTTAGAAATGGGTGCAGCAGGCCTTTATCCTAATGCCATTCAATATTTAAAATCTAGAACCCATGCCTCTTGTCCTAATTCCTTGCTGAGCAGTCTTTGATAATATGACTTACGTGGCTCCTTTGCTACAGGGCAAGGAGGCCAGGTTCAGGCTGCAGGAAAGCCCACCCAGCCATCCCTCTACAGGTTCTCAGTATGATTGAATCAGTTAACACTCTCTTTACACATCAATTCTTCTGAACTTGGTAGTGTCTGTATCTGTATGGCATTGACCAGGATGGCTGGTCCTTTGGGTTTCATAAACTTTTGAGCCTCAAATAATCTTTTAGGAACATGTGAATTGCCTACATAGTACTGGACTTCATAAATACATAAAAATATGTATTTGTTTATTTGATTGATTGGTTCTTCAACATTTAGTATCATTTTAACATACTGTTAACCGTTATGAATAGGCTTGGAATCTGAAGACAACCTCTTTGGGACTATGACAGGGTTTCCACTCACCAGGAATTAGAAAAAAAAAAAAAGAAGAAAAGAAACTACAGGTATGGGAAATTGTTTCCTAGTCTTCAGAATTTGCACCCTGGACCCTTTTTGAGAAATGCTGCATTAAACATTTGTCTGTGTCACTGGTGCATGGCCAAAGAGACAGTGGCCTGAGTTCCCGCAGGTGCTGGAGGCTCCCTGCAACTTTTGAGTGAGGTGTATATACAATGCAGAACGGGCTTTTACATGTGGGAATTCATTGTCATAACATAAAATGAAAGCACTCTTGTAAAAACCCAGGGATCCCTGCAAAACAGATTTGGAGATCTGCAAGGGTTCCAGGAGTCAAAGGTAAGATGTCCACTCTCCTGCACCACCCACTGAAGAGCCTGAGAGGCTTTGCACCAGGTCGCTCAGCTTTGCTGAAGGGAACATGGGCCCTTGTCTACTGTGACAATAGCATCTTAATGATTTTCCATAACTATGTATACAGACAATTCCCCTATATTTGGCAAAAGTGTTCCATAAATGAAGCACTATAAATGTGTAGCACATATAAGCCACACTACTAAAAGAGAAGTCTGATGTTAAGATCTTGAAACTTCTGCTTTCCATGACATCTTGTTCTACAGAAAATAAAATGTCATGTTCTATTAACTTAAATATTGAACATGTATCTAGGTGCACACTATATTTCATGTAGTGAAAAGTTTTGCTTTTGCCAAGTTCTTTGAAGAACTTTCTTAAACAACTCACAAGAGGATTTAGGCTCATATTCTTTTTTGAAGAATCACAATTTTCATCAAACCAAATGGAAAGAATTAATAACCATGCTGGTACAGCATCGATTCCTCTAAATATAACAAATTGGCAGAAGCTTCCACTGAAAAAGTGCCACAGCTACAGTAAATGTAAAACCATGTTCATTTGGGTTAACTGGTAAGGTGGGGAAGTTCTAAATTAATGAGTTATTTGAAATGTTATGTTTATTTCTTTTCCTTTCAAATACACACAACAAAGACTGAGTCAAGGAAACTTGCCAGATGAGGCATTGTCTACACCAATACACAAAACTCATTTTTCAGAGAACGTAGATCTTCTGTAATTTAAAAGTGGAAGAAACATTTAGGGGACTTTAAAAAATCTTAGAATTCTTCCATGGAAATACTCATAGAAAGTCCCTTGTCTTTATTTTATGCATGACCACAATGCAGGCCGAGAAGCCCACAGGTTTTCCTCTGAACCTACAGAGAGAGGGACCCAGGCATTCCGAATTGCAGCTCGCTGCTCTTCTCGCTGAGCATGTTTGTCTCCAGATTATCACCTACTTTCTCCAGCCTCTAATTCAAATCCTCTTTCCCCACTTTATTTAGTTTTCATTCCTGTTTACTGTTGTTGTCTTTCAAACAGATAAAACTTATTGTGCCACAGTGGGAGTGTCCAGAATATCTGGATGAGCAGAGATCTACTCTTTGAGATAGATATTTACTCCCTCTCTTAAAACCTATATAGAACATTTCACCAAGACAGTTCCAGGGGACATCCTCCACTTGGCCTTAAAACCAGATGTGACCTCTACCATGGTCCTTAATGGGAGACTCACAACTGCTATTTAGGGCTTAAGTTGTTTCAAGTTGAGCCCATTAACGATGTGACCTCATTTGACACTTAAGAGTCTATGGCTCTCAGAATCCTTTGAGATAGGAGTAAAATTATCTCTATTTTACAGAAGAGGATGCAGAGGCATAAGAGGTTCACCTTCCCAAAGCTGACTTACCCGAAGCAGTGGAGTGGGTGTCTGACCCCAGAGCCATCCTTAGACACCGTGTGATGATTAGCATGTGGTTACTGCTATTCAGGTTAAGTGGCACTGTTTGAGATATGAAATAAGTGTTCATCAAGTATTCCAATGATTCTCTTAGGCCCCAGTGTTGACGCTGTGATGGTTTGTAGCTGTATGGACCCCAGAAAAACATGTTCTAAAACCCAATTCATTCCTGTGGGTGCCAACCCATTGTAAGTAGGCCCTTTTGATGAGGCTACTTCAGTTTGTATGACCCACCCCAATCAGAATGGGTCTTAATCCTATTACTGGAGTCCTTTGTAAGCAAAACGAAATTCAGATAGAGACAGAGCAAGCCACAGAGGGAACAGCCAGCATCTGAGCATCAGTGGAGCCAAGAAGAGAAGGGAGAGGCCAGGCGAGGCCGCCATATGCATTATCATGTGACAGAGGAGCCCAGGGCCAAGGATCACTGGCAGTCAGACCCAGAATGCCAATCTTTGGGAAGAAAGAATCATCTTGATGGTGCCTTGATTTGGACTTCTCTAACCTCAAAATTGTAAGCCATTCAATTCCCATTGTTTAAGCCAACCCTTTGCATGGCATTTCCTTTGCAGCCCAGGGAACTAAAATAGATGCCATGGTGTGAATCAGCTGTAACTGTTAAATGCTTACTTACTTTACTCACCATGTGGTCCCCAAACCAAGTACAGCATATGACACAATTTCAAAATGAGAAAAATATCTCTTCCAAAGGAATTCACTGGCACCCTATTAATGTTCATGTGGAAAATATTTTCAGCCAGTGAGGGGCATCAGAGGGGTGTGCAGTTTCAGGGGTACAGGTGGTGAGGCCCGTGAGGCTAAGAACAAGCAATGCCTCTGAGAGCCTTCATTCTGTTGACAAGTGCTGGAAACCCCACTCCAGCACCAACAGATGCTTTGAATCTATTAGGATTCTGTACAGAAAAGGGGACACAGAGTGGTGCTTCCGCCTAACTAAGAGTTGGCCTAGTAAGATGACTAATAAACACAGTTTTGATAGATAACATAGTCCTGCATATGCAGGAAACCAGTTTCCAATCACATAATCACACATCATCCTGATTTCTTGATAGATAAGAGAGCACTATGGCGCCTGGCTAGGGGCCATGTGGGTGCATGGTAGCAGGCTGCAATGCTGGGATTTTCCATTAAGGATTTTGCAACTAGCGTTTTGCGCTGGAGTAAGTATGTCTCTTAACCGGTGGTTCTCAAACACTAGTGTCCATCAGGCTCACCTGGAGGATTTGTTAAACCAAGTTTGCTGATCCCACCCCCAGAGTTTCTTCCTTAGCAGGTCTGGGATGGGGCTGAGAATTTGCATTTCTAACAAGGTCCAAGGGGAATGCTCTTGCTGCTGGCCCAGGGACCAAACTGAGCAGTGGAATTTGGTTTATATAAATTTACATAAGTGACCCAGAGTAATGATTTCCAACCAAGTAGTAATTTTTAGTTCAGAGGACAATTTTCAGCTAAGCTGAAGGCCAGGAATTGAGCAAAGTTAAGATGCATGCCAAAGGGGAAGCTGCAGTTATTCAGTTAGGGGTTCGGTGGAGTTAATAGGTCACAGCCTCACTCAAAAGTCCTACTGGGGGCTGAGAAGAATTTTCTCCAGGATGCTGGTGGAGGAGGGAGGTGAGCAGAAACTGGGTCTCCCTGGACCCTTTGCTTCCTACGGCTCTTCCCTGCTTCCCCGATGCTAATTCTGTTGGGGGTCTGAGATGGTTGGAGCCTGCATCTAGCTACAAAGAATGACAAAGGCGGAGCACATGGCATATTTAGCTTCTTCTGTAGAATATGCTTGGGATGGGAGGCTGCTTCTCCCATAACATGCACAAAATGAGGAAATTCCCCAAGCACGGGGGGGACGTTTAGACACTGGGAAGGCAGTAGAATTTGGACAATACCAGAGAGGAAATTATAAAATAAGGCTTTGGGAAAGGGGTGGATAAAGGCAAAGAAAATTGGAGGGGTGAGGGATGTGCAGAAGAGGAGCCATTGGTGAAAACATGTAAAATACCACGTGTAAGCGATGAGCTAACTGATCACTTCCTTCTAATCTGCCCACATCAGGGTTCCTAACCTACCCAGATGCTATCACCCTCCTTTTCTTTTGCAAGTTGAGACCTAGTTAGAGCAAATGCTGCTTTGATGTATGGGCAACACTTTCTCTGGTTACTGCCAGAGCAAGGAAAGCCATAGCTACTAAGGAAAGCGGAACAGATAGTATTGGATTAACAGACAGACAGACACATACAAGGACTTAGATGGTAAGTGATGGTGCCTTTTCCCAAATGAAAGGAAACTCTGGGGAAACATTTCCTTGGAGAAACAGAGATCAATCAATTTTATAGTTATAACCCAATAGGACAGGAATGGCAAAGTTCCTACTTAATTTTGCTGTTTGGAAAATTATTTAATGAGCATTTATTTCTCTTTTGAGAATCGTATCATTTCATCTTAGAGAAGAGTTGAAAAGCAAAAGCTTATTACTCAAAAAAGTTGACATTTAATTTTCTTTATTTACCCATTATTTCTGTTCTGGGATAGTCCGTGTCATAGAATTAACCTCTCTCATGCCACCTGTTCATTAAAATATACCGCTCCAAATAGAAGATTTAATTATAAGAAATTATGTAAAGTGATATGAGAAAACAGCTTGACTTAAAGTATTAAACCCAAAATGTGAGTTTAATTGTACATGAAAGAAAAACTTTGCTTTTCAGTGATTTCAGATACTTGCTTGTGTTGCTCCTGTTTTGGTGTTTACTAGCAAATGTGAAATTGCTTCTTATTCAATCAGTCTTCGAGCCCTTACAACAGCAATTATGACCCAGGCAGTAATTACCATCTATAATCTGCCAGCCCCACATTTGCAATAATGAAAGGAGCTGAATGGGGTGGAATTCCAGGCCTGGTGTGGAGAAATCAGCATTTTAGACACTCGGGTTGGTAATTTGAGTCTTGGTTGGAAATCAGCAAAGGCCCCTGCCATATCTCTGTGAATACAGGGTTCCACTTAGGCTCTTGGACTCTCAGGCCTTGGGCCCGTGTTGGGGTCAAGATGCCCGAGGACTGTCCTTTGGTTTTGTTGTTGTTATTGACTCACTTGGACTAACTTCTCCTACCTTCCCTCCTCCCATTCTGCATGGCTACAGCTCACCCAAAAGTCTGGCGCCCTGCAGCCATCCTTTCTGCAGCTGTTTTCCCACTCCCTAAACACAAAGAGAAATAGTGGAAGCTGTGGATCCCGTTGCACCGCCTGCACTCCAACTGCCTCCTAATTGGGGGAGCTGGAAAAGCAAAGTCTAGATTTCCTAGACTCCCTTGCAGCTGGGGTTCAGGATGCTGATTAGTCTCTGCCAATTAGATACATTTGCACAAGACTTGAGAGAGAACTGAGTGAAAGTCAGACGCCTGGCCTTGTTAAGTTCATTGGAACCATTAGCTTGCAAGGCCATGGAAATAGAAGGCTTCTGCCAGGGTCAACTTACAGTGGCCCTCTTCCCACTTCCTGAGGGAAGAGAAGAGGCAGCCAGGGAGACCGTGGCTTTCCCACACCTGGTTTCTTGATGGAAGGGTATGGCTGCAGCATTTCATGGCCTCAGAGGTGGTAACCTCCAGGTAAGTCAATCTGCCTCTCTCAAGGAGTCTGTCCAGAGGCCCTGCCTCTATTCCTCCTGCACTGCCTCCTGTAGCCATCCCACCAATGCTGTAATTATCCTGCTAGGTATTTGATAATTTCCTGCTTAAAATCCCTGGGGTGACTTCTGCCTTCTGCAGCGAGCCCTGGCCCTGTAAGTGTATCAGAAGAAGCCTGAGATAGCGCCCTTCTTTACTGCCCCAGGCTCTATCTTAGGAAATCACGAAGGATGATATTTTTCTTACACAAAAATAAAGACTCAGGATGTGGCAGCTTCTAAATCGAGTACACATAATGACACAGAAACTGGGAAAGGTTTCCTTCATGTAAAACATACTAAAAAATTAATTAATTTGTCACATGCACAAATTTTGGTGCCTAGTTTAGCTTTTTCAAATATAGAAATTTCTCAAGGTTTGTTCTAATCAAAAAATGTTACTCATATGCAAATAGTTATTCAACACTGCAGAATTTCTCAATCACATTAAAGTTAGGAAAATTCTCTTTTAAACCTCACAGTGAAGGTATTTTCTCATTATCCATTCATTCAACGATGTATTGAAGTCTTATTATGTCCAGAATGGAAAGTCACCCTTACTGGGATGCAATAAAGCCTTGATCTTTATTTTTAAGGCCTTAAGTATGGTGAGTCGTGGAGGGTCGGGGGGAGAAGTGCCTGTGTCTGGATATGTGTGTTTGGAGAGGCAGGGGTACAGGGGGGCACTTTTTAACGTTTTGTATTCAATCATTACCCACAAGGAAGCTGTTGCTTCCACAATTGAGAATGGGAAAATGCAGATTTTGGTACTACTTTCAGGGTACTGGGCCCTGAGCAAATTGGCTTTGTCTTGAATGTCAATAGATCAACTCAGCCGTTCTTGGAATTTACTTATGCTTTCAAGGTTATTTTAGAATTCTGGGTCAAAGAAAGTCTCAGAATCTACAGGCTCCTGGGGAAAAGCTAGAAGGATTTTTCTTCCTTCGAGTATATAGAACATTCAAACACTTTCTTCCAAAAATTGAAGAGAAGAATTATTATCATTAAATTCCAAGACTGCAAGAAAGGATTGGTGGAAAAAGTCCCATCATTGTCCCCTGGAGGCCAAGCTGTGCACTGGCCTGCAGACCTTTAGAAGGAAAGACTGAACGGAAGGGCCCTGGGGATGCCTTTGGTGCAGTCAGGAGGTCTAGAAAGCACTCGGCTGAAAGATTTGTTTTGTCCCCAACATCTACAACTTTCAGTGTCTCTACACCAGTCAGCTCTCCTGAGAGATGATTCTGATAAAGAAGTAACTTTTCCTTAGAAACTCTTCGTATCTTGGCACACTTTTCTATTCCTACCCAATTAAAATGTCTCCCAATCTATCTAATCTAAGAGAGTTTGAAAATAGCGTAGTACGTATGCCTCTCTAGAAGTAACATTCTCACAGGAATAGCTTCTCTTGCTTTCTTTTATTAAGCGTGTGAGTGTTGGCAAATTACATGCAGGAAATTCCCCAGGTACCCAGCTCTCAAAATATATACCTTGTTCCTTTCCTTTTTCTGAAGACTGGAACCACTCCAGTGAGAAAGGAACCTGGCTGCCCAGGACAATGGTCTGACCACACTCAGCTCTGCTGGCCATCTTCACCCCTACCCAGCTTCCCATCCTCTGCTGAGAACCAGCACTGATATTTTCTTCATCTACTTTGGAGTGGTAAAGGAACCATCTTGAATGAAATTCTGAAACGGCTATGACATGAGGGGATTTTCTGGGTCTGGGCACATACATTTTGTTTGAGGACATGATGAACTTCCTAGTACATTTTCTGGAGAGACAAACTAGTGATCACCATCTATTTTCCCTGGTTCTATTTCCTGACAACGAACAAAACCAAACCCCTTCCACTTAGCCTATTGTGGGACAGAGGGAAAGAAGGAGAAATGATGTGCTAAACCACCCTGGAATGTTTAAGGTGATACAAATAAAAAAGGTCTGCAGTATGAGCCTCTCAAACTCAAGTGGGAGGGATTTCCTGCGTGCTCTCCTTACTGTACGAACAAGAGAAGCTAGATTTGAGCCAAAGTATAAGCCACATTCAGAGCTTGTTATTTTGCATATGTTTTTATTTTACTCCAATTAACTATGTTACCTAACCCTTTGTTCTTATGTGAAAATAGACAGTGAATTAGAGAAGCCTCTTGGAATTGGTGGTAACTAGATTTGACAGATGCTGAACAATGAGCCAGCTGCTAAGCTCAAAGTGAAATACAGAACTGCACGCGACTAGTCTAATTTGATCTAATTTGTACATTTGTCTTTATTCATGATGTTATGGAAAGACACTGTTGACAGCAATTCAGATAGACTTCTTTTCTCAACTCCAGGGTCCCACGAAAATTTCCCATAATCTGCCGATGTGCACTGGGGATCATCACACACTCCAGCACTGCCCGCACTCCCCCAGCCCGCTTTCTACGAAGCTCTGCTGTTGGACTAGAAAGAGAATGTGTCTGCCTACCTAGAGTTGAGATTTCTCACAACTCTTCACTCAGGGGTCTGCTTCCCTACCTCGACCACAATTTAATAGAGTCGATTTCTTAGCTGTTGTGAGAATTTCAAGGGTATTTCTCTTAGCCAGAGACTGGTATACTTCTCACGCACTCATGATTTCATCTCCCATGAAGAAGCAGTGAGAATTTAGTTGGTAAAAAGAAGCAGAGTGAGGAAATGGCCAAGGTACTGATAACAGGGACATCCCGAAGAGAAACAGGACTGGCAAACTGGAGGAAGAAGGTGGAAGGTGCAGGTTCAATACTTTTTCCTGCTCCGTGTGCCCAGCACTGGTCCAGGTTGAGGCCGTCTCAGCCTCTTGCCCTGGCTCACAAGTGGCCTCACTTTTCTTGTGTTTGCCTGTGTATGTAATATTTATTTTCTTTTATTAACTATTGGAACTATCTAAAATAGAAAAAATACCCTAACTTTATTCATAAATAATAAGAAATGAAATCATATTAAAATTATTTTGGCATAATATGCAATATGCATCTTTTAATGTGTCTAAAGAACTTTACAGACATAGATATGAAAACTAGTTGCAACCTGCAGCATGGAAAGCTGTGTGTCTTGGTATGTTTGGTTTGTGATTTCATCTAAGACTGAGGATCAAAGCAAGAGGAAAGTCACTTCTTTGACTTGTGCTAATGATGATGGTGACTGGCTCTCTAAGGGGAAGAGAAGCAAATGTTTAAGATGTAGATGAGTGTTCCTATTCCCGTTAAAAAGATGAAAACCAAGCTCAGAGCATGGTTCCTGTAGCAGTTTGATATTATTGATGAATTCCAAAGAGAAATATTGGATTATGTTTGTAAACTGGTCTTTTCCTCTGGGCATATTAGGGTGTATTGGATTCAGAGGTTTTACTTTTACTCTATTAAATAATGATTAAGGCTTTGCTTGGGCCACGTCAGTAGGACGTTCGCAGAGAAACCACACCGCAGAGAAGGGAGTTGGAGTTTTAATGCTGGAGCCCGGGGAAGTAAGCACACAGAGGAGCCTGGTTGCGAGGAAGGAGAGAAGGTCCCGGGAAAAGAGACGAGCTGTTTGCCTGATAGTCTACAGCTGGCCTTGGGGAGAGAAGCAAGCCTGAGCCCAGAGAGAGCCAAGCCCTGGGAAGAGAGGAACCCAGGAAGCCTGAACCCTGGCAGCCGTCAGCAGCCATCTCGCTCCAACACGTGGCAACAAAATTTGGTGAGGGAAGTAACTTAGGCTTTATGGCCTGTTAACTAAGCTTCTAACCCTTTATAAACGCCAACCGATTTCTGGTAGTTTGCATCAGCGCCCCTTCTGCTGACTAACACAGGGCCCCTTCAAGTCTCCACTTGTCAGCACAGAGCAGGAAGTTAACTGGCCCACACTCGCTCCCAGTTAGTTCTCTGTCCTCCTACCACAGTTGGTTTTCTAATTCTCTGCATAGGATAAGTTTTTGAAGTTTTATGTGTCAGTAAATTACATTCTAAAATGAAGTCATAGAGAGTTTGAAAATGAAAACAGTTTTTACTCCACTACATTTCTTGGAAAGGAACTTTTCTACTTCCCAAATCCTTATAGAACCATCTCTCTAGAGTTTGGGTCAAGCTAACACGAATGATCATCATCATCATTCCCGAGCATCGATGGAGGACATTCTGTGCCAAGTACAGATGTGTCCTGACGGTGTTCATTCATTCATTCAGTCATTCGTTCGTTCCTCAGATTTCTCGTGCAGGACTGCCCCTCTCGGCTCACTTGATGGGAACCGCCTGAGCCCTGCGTTGGGTTTCGGCACTCCAGGGTTCCACACACCGCGTGTGTTTTGAACACGGTGGAGAGGCTGTTTTGACTCAGATAATAATTCAGCCCAGACTGTGTTCACATAACAATTACCCATAAAATATAGGATTCCCATATACCACCATAACACTGACACCCTTGCATTGGTGTGGAACAGTTGTTGCATTTTGTGTAGTTGTACTATTAACTATAGTCGAAGGTTTAAGTCAGAGTTCACTGACTGTGTAGTGTAGGTCCATGGATTTTGTTTTAATTTTTATTCTGTTACCAAACATGCAATCTAATATTTCTCCTTTTAATCACAGTTAGATACATATTTCAGGGATATCAATTACATTCACTATGTTGTGCTACCATCACCACCATCCGTGGCATTTACATCACTACAAACATGAATCCTGCACATTTTAAGCTTTGACTTCCCACTCCCTACCCCCACCATGTCTCCTGGTAACCTATATTCCAAATACTGACTCTATGAGTTTGCTTAAATTAACTGTTTCAAATCAGTGAGATAATAAATATTTGCTCTTTTGTGTCTGGCTTATTTCACTTAACATGATGTCTTCAAGATTCACCAATGTTGTCACATGTATCAGGACTTCGTTTCTTTTTACGGCTGAGTAATATTCCATTGTATGTATAGACCATATTTTATTTATCCATTCATCGGTTGATGGACACTTGGGTTGTTTCCATCTTTTGACAATTGTGAGTAATGCTTCTATGAACATTGGTGTGCAAAAATCTATTTGTTTCCCTGCTTTCAATTCTTTGGAGTATATAGTGAGTAGTGGGATGGGTGGCTCATATGGTAATTCTGTACTTGGCTTTCTGAGCAACCACCAAACTGTCTTTCACAGCAGCTGCACCATTTTACATTGTGACTTACACAAAAATCAACTCAAAATGGATCACAGACCTAAATATAAGGTCTAGTACTATTAAACTCCTAGAAGAAAATGTAGGGCAGCATCTTCAGGACCTTGTGTTAGGCAGTGGTTTCTTTGACTTTATGCCCAAAGCACAAGCAACAAAAGAAGAAAAAACAATGGTACCTTATCAAAATTAAAACTTTTGTGCTTCAAAGGACTTTAACATGAAAGTAAAACAATAACCTACACAATGGGAGAAACTATTTGGAAACCACATATACAATAAAAGTTTACTACCCAGAACATCTTAAGTGTTCTTTTTAATGCATGTTCATAAAACTTCTAAGGAGTTGAAAGCTGAGGGGATTTGTAAATGGAACAGAGGGTTGGGTGGGGGTTCTGTGTATTTTCTTGCTTTCCTGGTGTGGCAGATTGAATCATGTCCCCCACAAAGCCATGTGTAAGTCCTGCCCCCTCCCGCGCACTCTGGTTCTGTGCGTGTGGACTCATTTGTAAATGGTTTCTTGAAGACACTACTCAGATAAGACCAATCCGGAGGGCTTTGATCCAGTCTGACTGGAGACCTTATAAGCAGGGAAAATTGGACCCTGAAGCAGAAGCCCAGGAGACTGAGGAGATTGCAGGGATGGAGACAGAGGCTGATGGCCAGCAAGGCTCCACCAGAGGGTAAGGATGTTGGAGATGGCATGGCCTGCCAATACCTTGATTTTGGACTTGTACATCGAAAACTGTGAGACAATAAATTCCTGTGGTTTAAAGGAACCAATCTGTGGTTTTTACACAGCTCTGCAAACTAACATGCCTAGGAATTGTTGAGGGATTAACCCTGGTGGGGAGTTCAAGGGCAACCTAGAATATACTTTAAGCCAAACTCTTCTCCAACCTTCTGCTTTAAATCAGCACAAGGCTCCATGTTTAGCACATGGAAGGCATCAGTATAGGCTTTTTGTAATGCTGTTGAATGACTCTTTGGGCCCGAGTGTCAAGGCTTTCCAATGGTGCTGGTTTGAGATGTGCTTGACCAGAATTTCCTACCCTTCCCCCTAGAATTCTTTTGCCCCAACTTGTTCCAAAGCTCTCTGTTGAGATCCACTTAAAGACAATCATATAAATACACATTTCCAATGTTTCTGAAGAGGAAACCCTTCAACTAGGCATAATTTTGAGAGCACAGTAATTTACTGGTATTTGTAGAGTGATTATTACTGGTTTAGGTTACTTTTGAGTACTAAAGTACAGTGAGGTGTTATTACTATTCCAAAGGATCTTTGGAAGCACGGTGAGAAGGAAGGCAAACAATGTGTTTAGAATAGTTTATGCTGCAGGCACTGATGAGATTGGTGTTTGCAAGCCAACAAGCTACCCTCATTGTTTAGTTGGAAACTTCTCAAATGTGGACATGCTTAAGCATGCTTAGAGCAGGTTGCATCATTTTATTCTACTAAATTGAAGAGGGAATCTACTGATGCCCAAGCCCCAATATAATAAAAAAAATTAAAATATATATTTCCCATGTAAATTTTGTGGTTATTGGGACTGCCTTAATTTCCTTTTAACTTCATTTAGTTTAACTTAACCACCATTTCCTTTTTTTTTTTTTTTTTTACGGGGAGGTCCCGGGGATCGAACCCGGGTCCCTCCATATGGGAGATGGACGCTCAACCAGTTGAGCCACATCCGACCCACCATTTCCTTTTAACTAACTACACTTAGGCAGGCTTCTATGCGACTCCATTTCCCTGACCTTCCTCTCATTCTGGTCCTTACCCAGCACAGGTGCCTGAAAGGCCCCATAATATTTCTTTATGTTCCTTCTCCTCTCTCTCAGATCTTACAGACTCCAGGTAGCCTAATTATCACAAAGGAAAACATTCTAAACTAGGTAGGTCTAATTGTAACCTCAGTAAATCCCTCACCCATCCCAGTGATCAAGTGCTCAATACTATCTTCCAGGGCTTTTTCTCCAAACACTCCCATCCCTTAAAATTCTTGTTGCCTTTTGTTTCAACAGAGTTGCATTCTACTCTGTTTTCCCTGCTACGTATAGCAGCCACTGAAAAAAATTCATTCTCGCCTAACATTGTCTGGTGCAATTTTTTCTTTGACAGGAAGCAATTTCAGTAAATATCTTTTTTGTATGGAACTAACATCCCAATCAGCCAACATTTGTGGGCTGTTTACTATGTGTTTACTCTGCGCTAGAATGCTTTTCTACATAATTGTTAATATTATTCCCATTTTATAATAGAAGCAGCTCAGGCTTAAAGAAGTATGCTCAAAACCACCCAACTCGTAGATGGCCCAGCTAATAAATGGAAGAGTTGGAATACATTCCTTCAACCACGGTTCAAAACATATTTATCTAGTCTTTATTTTGAGCTAGGAACTTGTGTCAGGCACAAGGTATATAACGGAAAATAAAAGAAACATATTGCCTCTAACCTTTGGGACCTTACATTGAGTGATATAGTTGAAAATCATTGGAATATTTGAAGTAAAAGTGAACCCTACTTGAAAAGAGATCAACTAGGAGGACTAATTTAGACTGGAAATCAGGAAAAGGCTCTTCGGAGGCTCTTGTGGCCTCACTAGTAGCTGCCCTGGTGTGTGGTGGCAAATGGCCTGATGATGCCATCAATTCCCAGGCCTCTTTTCTGCTTTCTACCATACTGCCCTTGAGAAAATAAGAATGTTCTCAGACAGAATCATTTCCAAGCACATTTACAGGTTAGCATTTTCTTGTAGTTCTTCTTGGTGTTATGACGGGGAAGGTAAAGAAATCACTGTTTGCATCTCTAAAATTTTTAAGTTGTACCTACTGAAGACAATCCAAAGCTACTTTTTTATGTCTAAGTTCAGTTCTCTAATTAACTCCCACTCCAAGGCAGCAGCTCATCCATCCAATTGCATCCTTGTTAACACAGGCCACTCTTCGTTATTTATCCAACCCCATTTGCTTTGGAAATCACCATTCTTTCCCAAGGTGAGGCTGGGAGGGGCATGACTCCAAACATCCCTGTTTCTCTGTCCTCTTTGGCCAGAACCAGGAACAGGCCCTGACACTGGTCAGCCAGGCTGTGTTCATTCCCCAGGCACTGATTAGGAACAAGAAAGAAGGATTTGCTATCTAAACAAGGACAGTTGTGTTGTGATCTCCTTTAGCTCACCATGTGGGCTTAAGACCCAGAAGAGTGGGTCTTAGGAAATATTAAGCAGTTGTGCAGAGAAGGCAGAAAACAATCATCAAATGCTGCCCAATTCCTGGGTGTAGTTCTAGGCTGGGCCACAGTTGTGCATTTCAGTTTCGAAGAACTCATATTTTCTTGTATTAATTACACTGTTTTCCTTACATTAGTTCATATTGTCTTCTGTTATCAACAACCAGGAGAACCCCTTACCTGATTCTATATGCCCTGTGATGGTTAGGCTAATACCAACTCGGCCAGGTAATTGTGCCCAATTGTTTGCTCAAACAAGCACTGGGCTACCTGTAATACAAGGACATGTACAGGCTTTGGTCACCAGTGAGTTTACTGCATAGATGGCTGATTACATCTGCATCAGTTAGGGAGATTGTCATCAGCAATGAGTGACGCTTTATCCCATCAGTTGAATGCTTTAAAAGGGGAATGCTTTAAAAGCTCGACTTTGGACAGCCACTGTCTCCTGGAAACTCATCAAGGACCTTCATTGGACTTTCATCTGAGCCCCTGGTTTGCAGCCTCCCTGTGAAACCTGGACTTGTGCATCCCCATGGTCATGTGAGAGACTCATAAAATCTCATACTATTTACAGATATCTCCTATTGATTCTGTTTCCTTACAGAACACTGAGTGATACAGCTTGGTACCAGAAGAAGTGGGGTCTTGAGGAACAGTCTTAAACATGGGATGTCTGAGGTGGTTCTGGGAGTTTTGCAATTGGCTCTCAGCCCTAAATGGACTCAAGGATACTAATGAATCCCTTTCCAATAATGAAGAGGCCACTAACATCCATGGCGTGAGTTGGCAATGGAGATATGCAAAATAGCATCACTGGATTCCCCTACTTCCACGCTTACAAGAAGCCAGGATCTGGGTGAGAGTGTTTTCAACACCTTAACAGAGTTTTGTGGAGTTAAAAGGTAGAATGATATTGGCTGGCTCCTTCTAGCTCCTTGTAACTCTGGATACAGTTACAAAAGAAAGAGATGAGCTAAAGGCTTCGAAGTTGAAACTTAAACACTGCAAGTTTCTATGTGTGCTCTGAAAGAAAATCTTGTCTTCTACAGCCACAGGCTTGAGATATCTGAGAACCAAACTCAGACTCTCATTGTATGAGTACCAGAGTTACAAAGGAAACTAAAATCTCAACCCTGCAGGTATCTGCGGTTAAAGTGAAGGCATTGATTGGAGAGGAGTGGAACCCAGAGGACTGGGATGGAGACATATGGGATGATGATAATATTGGTAGGGACACTGGAACTCTAAATTCTGCTGAGACTTTAGCAGATAAACCTGTGATGGCCTGCCTGTGTAGACCACACTGTCAACCTTGTATCATCCAACCTCCAGCCTGCCCCAGGGAGTCTGGACCTCATTCCATCTCTGAAGCAGGTACCAACCAAACTGAAGCCTATACTGCCCAGCCTCTGGCCTGCCCCAGGGAGTCTGGACCTCTTTCCAGCCCTGAGGCAGGTACCAGCCAAATTCCAGCATGCACTGCCCAGCCTCCACCTTGCCCTGAGGAATCTGCCTTCCAACCCCTGCCTGAAGAGATTAATCCTGTCTCACCAAAAGAAAATGCAAAGGAATGCCCTGAGGTCAGTAGCTTCCAAGGCATTTCTAATCCTTCTCCATACCCACCCCCACCAGCCCTCTTCTCTTTGAGACCTATTACTAGACTAAAATCACAACAAGCCCCCAAAATTGAAATACAAAGTGTGAGCCATGAGGAAGTATGCTATACTCTGAAAGAGCTGCATGAGTTTTCCAACTTATATAGACAGAAGTCAGGGGAAAATGCGTGGAAATGGATACTAAGGGTATGGGATAATGGTGGAAGGAATATAAAGTTGGATCAGGCTGAATTTATTGATATGGGCTTACTAAGCAGAAATTCTGGATTTAACACTGTAGCTCGAGGGGTTAGAAAGGGTATCATGAGGTACCTAACACTTTGTTTGGGTGGCTGACTGAAGCGTGGATCAAAAGAGATACCTGAGGGGGCGGATGTGGCTCAAATGTTTGGGCATCCGTCTGCCATATGGAGGGATCTGGGTTCTATCCCCGGGACCTCCCAAAGGCGCATGGGCTGCCAGGCTCTGTGTGTCGCTGAGCTGTCAGGTCCCGAGAGCCATGCAGCAGGATGATGACGTAACAGGAGAGAGACAAGACGAGATGCTCCGAAAGCTCCAGAAGCCAGGAGCCGAGGTGGTGCAGGTGGCAGAACACCTCTCTCCTACATCGGAGGTCTCCAGGATCGAATCCTGGTGAAGACTGGAGGAGAATGAGAAGAGATGGCAGGAAACAGACACAGAGAATTGCCCAGCGAATGGACACAAAACAGCAAATGGGGAAGGGAGGTTTTAAAATGGATAAAGTAAATAAATAAATCTTTAAAAAAAAAAGAGAGAGAGAGATACCTGAGGTTGAGATGCCTGATTTGACCTGGAATACAGTAGAAGAGGGAATTCAAAGGCTTGGAATGCTAGAATGGATTTACCATTTGAGACCTGCCCACCCACCCCAGGAATGTCCAGAGGACACACCTTTAACCAGGACTCTGAGGAATAAATTTGTAAAACTAACTCCACCTTCCCTGAAGAGCTCTGTGGTTGCTCTTCTCTGTAGTCCACATATTACTGTACAGAGGGCTGTAATGGAATTAGAATCCTAAATCATTATGGGGATGATCAGATCTCAGTCCAGTAAAAGTCAAGTAAGGGCAGTTGAAGACAAGGCAGGCGTGGCTACTGCAATGAAAGGCAGACTCAAAGCAGCACTCAGAATAGTCTGAGTCCCACAGAGTTATGGGGTTGGATAATACATCATGGGGTACCTAGAAGTGAAATAGATGGGCAGTCTACTAAATTTCTTCTGGATCTGTATAAGCAGAAGGGTTCGAAGTCGTGGGAATAAAACCCTAACTCAAATAACAGACGCAGAGAATCACGGCCCTTTAATCAATTCCCAGACTTGAGACAGTTTACAGACCCAGAGCCCCTTGAATGAGGGGAAGGCCGGGTCCCCTTGGGGAAGAATCCTGTTAAACTGCCAAAAATGTATACTGTTAATCTTCCTCCCACCTTTCCCCAAGGAGACCTACAGTGTTTTACCAGAGTAACTGTGCATTGGGGAAAAGGAAATGATCAGGCATTTCGGGGCTTATTAGACACTGGCTCAGAAGTCACATTTATTCCAGGAGACCCAAAACGTCACTGTGGTCCACCAGTCAGAGTAGGGGCTTATGGAGGTCAGGTGATTGATGGAGTTTTAGCTCAGGTCCATCTCACGGTGGGTCCAGTGGGCCCCTGAACTGATTCTGTGGTTATTTCTCCAGTTCCAGAATGCATAATTGGAATAGACATACTCAGTAACTGGCAGAATCCCCACATTGGATACCTGACTTGTGGAGTGAGCGCTATTATGGTTGGAAAGGCCAAGTGGAAGCCACTAAAACTCCCCCTACTTAGCAAAATAGTAAAGCAAAAGCAATATCAGATTCCTGGAGGGATTGCAGAGATGGTGCCACCATCAAAGATTTAAAGAATGCAGGGGTGGTGATTCCCACCACACCCCCATTCAACTCTCCTATTTGGCCTGTGCAGAAAACAGATGGATCTTGGAGGACGACAGTAGATTATCATAAACTTAACCAGGTGGTGACTCCAATTGCAGCTGCTGTCTCAGATGCGGTATCATTGCTTGACCAAATCAACACTTCCCCTGGTACCTGGTATGCAGCTGTTGATTTGGCAAATGCTTTTTTCTCAATTGCCATTAGTAAGGACCACCAGAAACAGTTTGCTTTCAGCTGGCATGGCCAGCAATACACCTTCACTGTCCTGCCTTCGGGGTATTTCAACTCTCCAGCCCTATGTCAAAATATTGTCCATAGGGATGTTGATCATCTCTCCCTCCCACGAGACATCACACTGGTCCATTATATTGATGATATCATGTTGATAGGACCTGGTGAGCAAGAAGTAGCAAAGACTCTAGACTTATTGGTAAGTCATTTGCGTAAGAGAGGATGGGAGGTAAATTCAACAAAAATACAGGGTCCTTCCACCCCCAGTGAAATATCTAGGTGTCCAGTGGCATGGGGCCTGTCAAGATATCCCTTCTAAAGTGAAAGATAAGCTGTTGCATCGGGCCCCTCCTACAACCAAAAAAGAGGCATAATGCTTAGTTGGTCGCTTCAGATTTTGGAGACAACACATTCCTCATTTGAGTGTGCTGCTCCAACTATTTACCGAGTGACCATAAAAGCTGCTAGTTTTGAGTGGGGACTGGAAGAAGAGGAAGCCCTGCGACAGGTCCAGGCTGCTGTGCAAGCTGCACTGCCACTTGGGCCATAAGATCCAGCAGATCCAATGGTGCTGGAAGTTTCAGTGGCAAATAGAGATGCTGTCTGGAGCCTTTCACAAGCCCCTACAGGAGAATCACAACACAGATCCTTAGGATTTTGGAGCAAAGACCTGCCTTCCCCTGCAGATAACTACTCCCCTTTTGAGAAGCAGCTTTTGGCCTGCTGCTGGGCCTTAGTAGAGACTGAATGCTTAACCATGGGCCATCAAGTTACCGTAAAACCTGAATTGCCTATCATGAGCTGAGTATTTTCTGACCAAACAAACGATAAAGTTGGGCATGCACAGCAGCACTCCATAATAAAGTGGAAGTGGTATATACGAGATAGGGCTCGAGCAGGTCCTGAAGGCACAAGTTACATGAGGAAGTGGGCCCAAATGCCCATGGTCACCACCCTTGCTCTGTTACCTTTGCTTTCTTTCCCAGCCCACAGCTTTGGCCTCTTGGGGAGTCTCTTATAATCAGCTGACCGAGGATGAGAAAACTAGGGCCTGGTTTACAGATAGTTCTGTATGATATGCAGGTACCACCTGAAAGTGGACAGCTGTAGCACTGCAGTCTTTTTCTGGGACATCCCTGAAGGATAGTGGTGAGGGCACATCCTCCCAGTGGGCAGAACTTTGAGCAGTGCAGCTGGTTGTTCATTTTGCTTGGAAGAAGAAATGGCCAGAGGTGTATTTATACACTGATTCATGGGCTGTTGCCAATGGTTTGGCTGGATGGTCAGGGACTTGGAAGGAACATGATTGGAAAATTGGTGAAAAAGAGGTCTAGGGAAGTGGTATGTGAATAAACTTATCTGAATGGGCAAAAACGTGAAAATATTTGTATCCCATGTGCATTTTCACCAGAGGGTGACTTCAGCAGAGGAAGATTTTAATGATCAAGTGGATAAGATGACCTGCTCTGTAGCTAATGCTCAACCTCTTTCCCCATCCACTCCTGTCATTGTCCAAAGGGTTCATGAACAAAGTGGTCATAGAGGTAAGGATGGAGGTTATGCATCAGCACAGCAACATGGACTTCTCCTCACCAAGGCTCACCTGGCTACAGCCACTGCTGAGTGCCCAATCTGCCAGCAGCAGAGACCCACACTCAGCCCCGGATATGGCACCATTCCCCAAGGTGACCAGCCTGCTACCTGGTGACAGGTTGATTACACTGGACAACTTCCACCATGGAAGGGGCAGTGATTTGTTTTAACTGGAATAGAAACATACTCCAGATATGGGTTTGCATTTCTTGCACACAATGCTTCTTCCAAAACTACTGTCTGTGGACTTAGTGAATGTCTTATCTACCGCCATGGCATTCCACACAGCATTGATTCTGATCAAGGAACACATTTCACACCGGGAATGTGTGGGAATGGGCACATGCCCATGGAATTCACTGATCTTACCATGTTCCCCACACCCTGAAGCAGATGGGTTGATAGAATGGTGGAATGGCTTTTTGAAGACTCAATTACAGCACCATCTAGGTGGCAATACCTTGCAGGGCTGGAGCAATGTTCTCCAGGAGGCTGTGTATGTTCTAAATCAGTGTCCACTCTATGATGCTATTTATCCCATAATCAGGATTCATGGATCCAAGAATCAAGGAGTGGAAATGGGAGTGGCATCACTCACTATTACCCCTAGTGACCCACTAGGAAAATGTTTGCTTCCTGTCCCTGCAATCTTAAGCTCTGCTGGTCTAGAGGTCTTAGTCCCAAAAGGAGGAGTGCTGCCACCAGGGAACATAACAATGATTCCACTGAACTGGAAGTTAATGGAAGACTGCTACCTGGCCACTTTGGGTTCCTCCTACTTCTGAACCAACAGGTAAAGAAGGGAATTACTATACTGGCTGGGTGATTGATCCTGACTATCAAGGGGAAATAGGACTGCATCTACACAGCGAGGGTAAAGAAGAGTTTGCCTGGAATATATGAGCTCCTCTAGAGCATCTCCTAATACTGCCATGCCCTACAATTAAAATCAATGGAAATTTGCAACAATCCAATCCAAGCAGGACTAACAATGGCCCAGAATCTTCAAGAAAGAAAATTTGGGTCACCCCACCAGGCAAAGAACCACAGCCAGCTGAAGTGCTTGCTGAGAATAACTGGAACATGGAATGGGTAATAGAGGAAGGTAGTGATAAATATGAACTTCAACCATGTGACCAGTTACAAAATCGAGGACTGTAATAGTCATGAATCTTTCTTCCTTGTTTCATTATGAGTATGATTATATATGTACACAAAACAAATTTCTCTGTTTTCTTCTCCAACCTTTTCCCTTGTAATATGACAAGTTGTATTAATTTCATGCCATAATGTTTAAGGATGTCAACTTTAAGGGTGAATATTACCCAAGGACTTGCACCCTGTTCTGTAGGGAATTAATGCGCTTCTAGTTGTACAAAGGAGAGCTGAACATTGTTAGGCGATAATATATATATATATGCATGTCTGTTATTGTCTTTATTTAGAGACTACATATGGTTTAAGGTCATGTATATGGTTGCCGAGTTGACAAGGGGTGGACTGTGATGGTTAGGCTAATGTGTCAACTCAGCCAAATAATTGTGCCCAGTTGTTTGGTCAAGCAAGCACTGGGCTAATTGTAATACAAGGACATTTATGGACTTTAGTCACCAGTGAGTTTACTCAACAGATGGCTGATTACATCTACATCAACCAAGGAGATTGCTGTCAGCAATGAGTGATGTTTTATCCAATCAGTTGAATGCCTTAAAAGGGAAAGTGATTTCAGCATTCAGAGAGAATTTCCCAGCTCCTCTTCAGATAGGCAACGTCTCCCAGAAACTCATCAAGGACCTTCATTGGACTTTCATTGGAGCCCTTGGTTTGCAGCCTGCCTGCAGAACCTGGACTTGTGTGTCCCCACGGTCATGTGAGAAGCTCCTATAAAATTTCATACTATTTACAGATATGTCCTGTTGATTCTGTTTCCCTAGAGAACCCTGACTAATACATGCCTCTTGGGAATGGCTCCACTTTAATCAAATAATGAGGCCTGAGTCATGGGTCTGTTTGAAGGCAGATATTCTAGTGCTGCCACCAACACTGTGGCTGAGGGATGCGGGGATGCCCTAATGACACCACATTTCCTTTCCAGTGCCAGTCACACCACCGAGTACTTCACCACCAGCCATACTGGCACAACTTAAAAAGGCAAATACTCCTCAACATGGACAACATTGAACAAACTCACACTATGTTATTATCACATAAAGTATTGGCACCCATTGGACTAAAGCAAAGAAAGAAAAAACACTTGGAGATTGGAAAAGAGAATGGAAAGGAAGAGGAACAGTGAAGGTTATTTCAATTCTCAATCTCCAACAGAGCCTTCTAAGGTGACTTTGGGTTTCAGTTGGCCAGGGAGATTTCCAGTTTGTCCCTAATGTCCTGATATACTTATTAAGAGCACCCCTTTCATTATTGAAAGTGTCTTATTTTGGACAATAAATTAGATACTCACCAGCTTTCTTTGTTTTGTTTTGTTTTTCCTTTTTCCTTAGTGATCTAGAAATCATAACTCACAATCACACCATAACTGTCTACACACCATCTCCATCTACTCTGCTTCAGTTGGGTACCTGTTTCATTTATTTTGGAGAACAACCTTTAAAACAGGCTCTAAGTACCTAAACCAACATTTGTACTACTGGCCTCTTTTGAAATAACTGACTTGAAAACTTGTTGAGATGCTCACCAAGAATAGATGAGCTTGTTCTTTCACCTGATCTTTATCAGTTTTATTTAATAGTGGACACTCATTCGCACACACATACACACACACACATAACTTACTTAACAGAAACAGGAATAATAACCGCGTATTAAAATGTGCTGACTCAATAGCACAACTCCCAAAGGTTTTCTCTAGTTTTATAACTAGGAGCTCTCCAATTCTAAGAAAGGAAGAACTGCAGACCTTCTTTGAGAAGGATAAGTCATAGATAAAGATAAACCTGTGCAAATATGGATGCTTGCCAATAATCTCCTGTTGGGCAGTATGGGAAAGCAATATTTGCAATTGACTACCACATTGAGTTCTTTGTTATTTATATTTTTCCTTCCTTGTGAATGGCTAAAACGCTGATTGAAAAAAGAAGCACATGGATGTCTGCTTTCAGTGAAGGTGGAGTAAAAGGAACAGGTTTTACCTTCCCACTTGAAGCAAATGGGAAAAAAAGGTCCAAATAAATGAAACAACAGTACTCAGGACTTTGGATATCAAGCAATGAAGGGAAACAAATGAGATGAGACCCATGGTTGCCCCAAGTTACTTTCTGGAGAAAGTTTTCAAGGTGCGGCACAAGAAGCAGGAATCCAGGTACAGTCCAGCAGTCAGGCCGAGGTGAGGAGGTGAGGAGAGGAACTGGGCTGTGTGGAGAAGCCAAGGCAGTATGTTCCCACGGCAGAGCGCTGAAGGGGAGATGTGCAGGGAGAGGGCCTGCAGATCTGCCGAGGACCACCTTCAAGGAATTGGTGGGTGCTAATCAGCATATGCATGTGAGGAAATTACCTGCAGTTAGAACCACTCTAAAGGAGGCGAGAGAGAAGAGACCAGAGATGGCACAGTGCCAGGAAAGTGTCTGTTCCCAGGAGCCAGAGTGGGAAAACTCCTAATTTAGGGGGGATCTGTTAGAAAAGTAAAAAGTGTTTTGCCTCACTAATTGGGCAAGTTTTGATCCGACCTAACAAAGCTTACGAGTGAGGCCTCAAAAGAGCAAACAATTTTCAAGTCACTTGACCACATTAGAAGATAAATGCAAAGAGGCAGAGAGCAACACATACTGATAATGGTGAAATCGACCTATAAGTAAAATTTCAAAGTACATGTTTTCAGATGATTTTCTAGATGAATTTTCTCAAATTCAAGAACCGATGATTGGACAATATAGTTTTAAGGACAAACAGGAAAAACAGAATTCCCACCTAGTTAGCCATTCAACTGGAAGGACTTCAACAAAACGTTGTGCCACAAGAACCTGGACCGTCCTATTTTGCTAAAGGATGCATGAGAGTATTCCTTCATCTTTCATGATGCACGTGCACAAGTATCTACTTGATAGGGTTCTTAAGTTGGAAACATGCTGAAGGAAGGCTTGCATTCCAAGGTAATTGGAAGGAAACAAATAACAGAATTGAAAAGAATCTTTGAATAGATCATTGTAACTGGTATTATGAATCTAAAATTGAAAATCTTCACAGCTATAGAGCATAGAAGATGGCTATTCTTTCTTCAAAATCATTACGAGTTGTCAAAAATTTCAAACATTTTTCATTTTGATAATGCACACACAAAAAGATGAGAAATAAGGATAATCTAGAACCTATTAGAGATGCATTTTAAATCTGGAATCAGTATTTATAAGTTCATGTGTGACAGTTGATAAGGGTTAGCTGAATTCAAAGAATATTGTCAAATTCAAAAAACAAGAAAAATGAAATAAAACTCTGGCTTTACAATATTCAAATTATTATAAAAATTTGAAGGAAGTTCTTTTACAACATCACTTCATTCTTCTGTAAATTATTCATAAAATGATTTAAAATATAAAAAATAAAAAGAATCCTTCAGACCCAGGTGGTAATGGTTATGGCTCTTTATCCTGGTATGATAAGGGTCAATTAAGCTAAATCATTGGTCAGGAACTGGTAGATATGATAGTTATTCTATGGCAATACTATACAGAACTTGCCCAAACCAAATACTTGAAAATATATCTTCAGTCTCTCTTAGACTCCAGTTAATCTTACGGATTTTTAGTACTCTCCTCTTTGGTTAGCATAAGTCAAGTTTTCAGACATGATGTTAAAATGTTTGCACACACCATGTGACCCAATCAAATAATTTGATTCTTTCCATTCAATTTGTCTATCTATTCAAGTGATCTTATGGTTAGCAGGAACAAAGGCATACAATATATTGAATACATAGATTGTCATACATTAAGGCACTTAAGCTTTATGAAATATGATGTAAGAGCAATGGAAGTATTTATCGAGCTCTTTCATTGCTCACTGTACAAGGCACATGATATGCCTTAAGATCACCTACAGCTGGGCATTGTGGGAACATGGCCGACGGGTCAGGCATATAAGTCTCAGCTCTCACTGAAACAGCAAAGAAAAAGCCAGAGGCTGCCGTGGGGTCCTGCTTTGGGGCACAGCAAGAGAAGTAATTTCTCTGACCACAATAGAATGAAATTGGAAATCAGTAAGTGCCAAAGAACCAGATTAGGCACAAAGATATGGAAGTTAAACAATACACTCTTAGACAAACAGTGGGTCAAGGAGGAAATCTCAAAAGAAATCAGTAGCTACCTTGGAACGAATGAAAATGACAACACAACATATCAAAACCTATGGGAAGCAGCAAAAGCTGTACTGAGAGGGAAATTCATAGCTATAAATGCATACATCAAAAAAGAAGAAAGTTAAAATTAAAGAACACTTACAGCTTTCCCATGTCCATTTGATTTTTTAAATTCTATATTTGATTATTTATATTTATATAACCACTTATTATGCATCCTTTATAGATGAGGAAACTGGAATTCAGACTGGTCAAGTAACGTGGACCAGTTACTTTTTTCTCCTATGCAGAAGTGTACAATGCCAGGGAACGGAGAACACCTCTTTCCTAGTCATGTTTCTGCCTCTGCTATAGGCAAGATGAAGCTTTGTCCCAAGCTTCTCCCTATCATGGAAAGTGGCTGGAGGGAACACTCCCTTGCAAAGGGAGGAGTAGGTTTGCTTGATTAGAACCTGATCATCATGGGGCCATACATCATTAGCAAATCATGTCCACATGCATTGAAGGTCAACGCTCACATGGAGTATGTTCCCTTGCCCTGCCTTCCACTATGAAAATACATGCCTTAGGGTGCTAGGAGCAGTGGGTTCTTGTGGGAGCAGACCAGCTGTCTTCTCTCTCTTTCAACATAGCATCCTGCTCTAGGCTTGGAGAGGCCAAGAGAGCTAGACTACCTTGGTGTTATATGTCAGGGTAACCCTTTTTTGTTCCTTGCTGTTTCTCTCATTACTCCTTCCCTAACACCATGGGTGGACTTTAGGTTGGTCTTTGCTCAGTTTTCAGTGGTTAGGAACTTATATGATGAATGCTTGGAGGAGTGGGGGCACAAAATGATCAGAGAGGAGGGAAGCAAGAAATTCCCAAGGCCTCCAAATTCAAATAACAGACACAAGTTCAGCTTTTACCAGAAAATTTCACATTAGAATATCAAGCAGTTCCACATCTTTAACAAAATTAACTCCATTATACATACAACATACCCTGATACATAGAAGTGTCTTACAATTTTCTCAAGAAAAATTAGAGGCAAAGACAAAAGTACATGTACAAACCCAATCCATCAGAGCCTCTCTTCTTAGAACTTGCTATCATATTTACCACCACAGACCATTTCTTTCCACGTACCATCCTACCTATGTTACTGTTTCCCAATGTGTATCATCTGTAATAGATGTTAATAGAAGCCATTTACGGGAAACAAACATTTACTGTCAAATAGCCTTGGGCTATGAAAGGATATGAGGTCATGTAGACAGAGAAGCCAATTATCTCTTCCACATTGAAACCCCTGTCTTTGAGAACTGATGTTGTTCACCACTCCTAGAGGTCCCCAACCTGCTATCCAGCCACAGCCAGAACAAGAGTGGACTTTTCATGGAGCTGAGTCAATTATCTTTCTGGAGTAGTCCGAATTGATAGGGCGAGAAGCTGAGCAGTCTTTGATGGGAGCTGTTACTAAAAGTTAGCACACATTCTGGAATGGAATTGGCCCCTTTCAAGAGAAAACCATATGTGTTGACTGTTTCCACTCTGCCACCTGTTGGTGAGATGGGAAGTTGATGGAGTTGGGGTTGGAAGAATGTCTTTCTCCCAGCTTAGATAAGGTTCACAAAGATTCTCTTCCCTTGAAAACCAAGCCTTCGTGATAGGGAAGACTCTAGGCGTGGATCCCAATGATCACTCTTCTCCCCCTGCCAGAGCTATAAAGGGATAAACATTTGTTCAGGTAAAAATCACATCCTCCAAGGGTGCATGCCAGTCCGCATTCTCAGGTTAGTCCCCCCTCAGCTTCCAGCAATCATCAAAATGGGCATTTGGGTGTTTCTGCCAGTTACGGTTCCACAGCTTCTGTGACTCTCTACATTCACCTGTCTCTCCAGATTTTGAGGTGGCAGTTTATACTGTGACTTCAGTCCTCTGATAGGTCCAAACATGACATTGATTTTATCAGTTTTGTTCTTATGGTAATTATGTGGGTGATCACTTCAAACCAGAAGGCCTAGTATGGTTTACTTCATGGAAGGCTGACGAGACTTAGAGGCCAGGACTCCAGTCCTGCCTATCAGTGTAGGGTTCTGAACAAGTAGCGTCAACGAGCTTTTGCTTTTGCAGAGCATAGCCTATGAGGTGGGGATGCTAAGGCAGGTGGTTTTTAATCAGCATATATAAAAAGTAGATGATTATATGCATTACAGAAAGTTATAATTCACTGAATGCTCAAAACTGAGTTTCTGTTCCATCAGTTGTTCCTATGCTGTGTTAAGGAGACAAGAGCCAATCAGATAAAGTTAAAATTTCCATTTGTTAATTCAAGATGGAGCAGATAGGAAGACAAATTACTACTACTGCACTGCAAGTTACAGGCAATTAAAAGAGAAGGGTACAAGATGTCTTAGTTTCCCAGGGTTGATGTAACAAAGGACCACAAACTGGATGGCTTAAATCAATAGAAATACATTGTCGCACAGTCCTGGAGGGCAGAAGTCTGAAACCATTGTGTTGGGAAGCCCATGCTTCCCTCTGGAAGAGTCTGTTCCAGGCCTTTCCCCTGACTTCTGGCCATAACCAGCGATGCTTGGTGTTCCTTGGCTGGTGGCATAATTCGGTCTCTACTTCTTTCACTGCATGGCTGTTTTCTGTCTGTGTCTGTCTGTGCCTCCTCTCTCATTAAAGGACACCAGTCATAGTGGATTAAGGGCCACTCTACTCCATTTTCACTTGCCTAATACCATCTGCAATGACTCTATTTCCAAATAAAATCTCATTCTCAAGTCCTGGGGACTAGCACTTCAATATCTCTTTTGGGCGGACACAATTCAACCCATAACAAAGAAACCCAAACCCTTGGGATTCAAAAAGATGAAACAGTCCAGAATCATGAATGCAGCCTGGGACCCTTTACACAACAAAATTGGAAATTTTTCTAGTATGGACAAGTCTTCCTTTTCTGGTATGGTGGTGATGAGGACTGTGTGGAAGTGTTCTGTGGACCCAGTCTGAGGGTAGCTTAGATGGATTTACCCAAGAATAAGCACCAATCTAATTTAATTCTCTTGGCAAATTACTTAATTTGAAGTACAGGAGTGTTCTTAATATTTTAATTATTTCAAGTTAGCCTGTGGAATGTTCACCTAGCTGCACTTGGTGCTTTTACCAAGTAGGAAGTCTACCCTAGAATATATGAAACATTGAGAAACAAATGGAGATAGAACAATAGATTTATTTAACCCATTTTCTAAATGAAGTTTTCTTCAAACATATCTTCTTAGTCATTTGCATCAAGTAAAGGGTTCTTCCTTATATTTATATTATTGCAAATTTTTATTCAAAAGGGGAAGTTAATGAGCTTTTAAGTTAATGAGTTTTTCTTACCAGGAAAGAAAAAGGAAAGGAAAATGATATAGATAAGGCATGAGTAATCATTCTCTCCCTCTTCCTTGAACGAGATTTGAATTTCTCTTAGTGCACCAATTATCCTAAATAATAAAAAAGGGGACAGGGAACTAAATTAAATCATATTTTAAAGCACTAAATGAAATCACTAATAATTCAATAAAATCAGAATATTAAAAGATGAGAAAACTCTTAGGATTTGTTCTATGCGACCTTTCCTGATATTTAGGCATCTGACATTTTTAGATTAAGTAATCAACATGATAATTAAAGCTACATTTTTTGTGAATGTCAAAACTGTCATCTACATTTTCAATGTTATAATTCTGCAACATAAAACGAAAAAGAGTGATTGCACATCAATGAGATCACCGTTATAAAATTATCTCAGGGATTAGTGAGGAAAGAGAGTTTGAAATCTAGTGTACATGGGTGTATTAGTCAGTCAAAGGGGTGCTGATGCAAAATACCAGAATTCTGTTGGTCTTTATAAAGGGTGTTTATTTGAGGTAGAAGCTTACAGTTACCAGGCCAGAAAGCATAAGTTTCTTCCTTCACCAAAGTCCATTGCCATATGTTGGAGCAAGACAGCTGCCGACGTCTGCCAGGGTTCAGGCTTCCTGGGTTCCTCTCTTCCCCGGGTTCCGTTTCTCTCTGGGCTCAGCACCTCTGTTTCCTCCACAAGGTCAGCTGTAGACTGTGAGCTCTCTGGGCTCTGCCTCGCTCCACAAGGCCAGCTGTGAACTCTCAGGAGAATGGCTCGTCTCATTTTCCCAGGGCCTTCTCTCCTCCCTCACCAGAACTCCAACATCAAAACTACTCCAACTCTGTCCTTTGCCGTGTCTTTTATCTTTGATTCCCCACCCACCAAGAAGCGGGGCTCAACACCCTACCGACATGGCCCAGTCAACGCCCCAATCATAGCTTAATCATGCCCAGATCAACAGACCAGTTTACGAGCATAATCCAACATCTATTTTTGGAATTCATGACTATATCAAACTGCCAAACCGCTACAATGGGTAAACTCGAGGCCGATTCCAGTTGGCAGATACATCCTCCAGCAGCTGGGTCACACACAGCTGGGCAGCCTATATGGGTGCACACAACAGAAAATGAAACATAAGGGACTTTGAGGCAGATCCAATGTTTCTCAAACTTCAGCACCTACAACAAAACCTGGATGGCTTGGTGAACCCGTCCCCAGATTCCCGCTCTGTCGGTCTGGATGGGCCCTGGAGTTTGCCTAACTGACGGGCAGTTTTTCATGGTGTTTCTACATGTCCAGTGGCAGCCTTTGTCCCAGATTTCCTGCCCCAAGAGAGACAGAGGTAGTGTCTCCCTCTGGGGCAGAGGGCACATTCGTTTCCTGACAGGATAATGAGGATAGTGCCACCTTCTGGAGCAAAGGTTTGATGAGGTTCCTAGTGCCCTCCCCTTCCCCCTTTATAAATCTGGGGTGTCCTGAGCTTGGCGTAGCTCACCTGTGACACACCCATTGTGTGCATCTTCTTAGACAACTCCACATCACCCCTTGGGAACTGGTAGCTCATAAAGCTTTGACTCTTGAGTCTAGTGTTCATTTTTTTTTCAAAATCATTGCCACTGTGAACTGAAGGGTATTACGAAACTCGGGTGATATTCACCCCCTTAAACTACTAAGGCATTGCTGTGCAGGGGTCTTTATTTAGATAGTAAACATCAGTAACAGAGTAACGTCTACATAGTCTTAGCAGTCCACAAAGAAATATAAATGAGAAAGTCTTCCCTGCCTCCTTAAGACTGCTTTAGTTCTCTCTCTGCTGTGTTTACATAAACACTGACTTTTTACTACATGTGAACAAATAAGCAATTAGCAAATCAATCACCTTTAACCCACTAGCACATCTCATTCACATCAGACTCGCACTTTAGATCTCCCAACTGCGACTTTCAGTGTAACTTTGGCAAAGCTACTGCGGGGTTCTCATTTTTGTCAAACCGAGCTAATAATGCCTCTCCCTTTAATTGTTTTTAAGTATTTAAGAAAAGCACACAAACACACACACACACATAAAGCTCTCAGTACAGTGTATAGTTTATAGACAGAATCTCAAGTGATTATTTTTAAAATTGCTTTTCCACCTCTTTGCAACTGAGGTCAGATATCCATCTGGAGCCCAGAAAAGGCTATTTGCTACATCGGAAGGTGAGGATAAAGCAGAGGCCTCCAGAAAGCACCAACTCAAATCCTGCTGTGAGGTGGGATTTGTGGCCTGTGGAGCAAAGCGAGGAGGAAGGCAGCAGAGCGAGCTCCCCTGCTGCGCTGGCTGGTGGGGATGCCCAGGAAAGGATTCAGACGCCCCTGGTCAGGGTCCTTCATCCCTGTAAAGCCGTTCCTGTGCTCTTCCTAGAGCTGGGAAGGAGGGCAGGATATTCCTGTGCTGCTAGCTTTTTTATTTTCTCAGTGTCAATGTAGCCCATGGCGCCGCTGAGGGCTGCCAGGACTTGGCAGCCTCGTTTAGTGCCTGCTGGTCTCCAGTGATGGAGACTTACCCCGCTTCTCTCCGGAGCCCAGGGAGCCCGTCGGAGGGCGGTGGGGCCTCGCGTGGGCTCTTCTGACTTGGCAAGGACAGGACCGCGCGGGGATCCGTTTCCAGCGAGGTGGGCACCTGCGAGGGGCTCCTCTGGCTGCCCCCGCAGCTCCACCCCCCGACGCCTACTTTGCTCCACGCGGCGGCCCCGCGGTTCGGAGCAGCCTGGCTTGCGCGTGTCCCCTGCAGCCAGCATGGTGCTGCACCAAAGCATGCGCGCCGTAAAGGTTTCATGGAAGATATCCCTGGACGGCACTTTCACGGGTGGTAAGTTCATCCATTTAAAATTCATGCAAACATTTTTTAAAGTTCACTTTTGTAAATTTTCTGGTGAAAAGTTCCTGTCTTGGAAAGAGTGGAGGCAAAGGGCTTTGCACCCGCAAAGAGGGCATCTTGGCCGAAGGCAGCGCCTGGCCTTCCAGAACGCTCCACCTGCGCTGCTGCCACCTCCAGGCCAAGGGTCAGTGGAGGGAATCCCTCCAGGCCTCCCGGGCCCAGGTGTCTGGGGCAGCGGCTTCCGCCTCCTTCCACTCGGGAAAATTAAGCGTGGAGTGTCTTAAAGAGCGTCTTTGAGTTTATGCCCCAAGCTGCACAGGTGTGGGCAGACCTCCCACTAGGACGTCCTGCAGATGAGGTCGCCTTCGCCTGAGTTGGCGACACTGCGGCTTACGGAGGCCACTTCTAACAGGTGACCACCCATGGCCTCTGAAGATGCCGCCAAGGACAGCCACTGGCCGGCACAGCTCCGAGTGCATACGCTCCCGCCCTCCCTCGAGAGCAGGTGCTGGAAAGCCACTGGTGGTGGCCCTCACGGCAGGCGATAGCCACACACAGCCTTTCCATTCTCAGGAGTCGCTCCTCTTCCAGACAGGTGCCCTGTCCACCGCGACCTGGCCAGTGGCTGACGTGGGCTGCCACACGCCGAGCTCCTGTGCTGCATACACCAGGGCGCACACTGGGATCCACGCGAGCAGAGCTTACACTCACGCTCTCTTTCTAACCCTGCCACCCGTGCCAACCTTCACCGGAGGACACCCCCCAAAAATCAGTGGGACATGAGCCCCTGTGTCAGGTTCTGCCTCTAGTGCACCCAGCCAAAGAGAAAATCGAGGTTACCTTTAAGGAAAAGCAATCTGGATAATTTATGAGATTTCATTTTATTTTGTTCTGTGGCTGTTCTTTTCATTCATGTCAACTAATTCTGAAATGTAGGCAACTGGAAAACAAAGGCGGTGATTTCCAGCAGAGTGGTACCATTGTTTCAAAAACCATATTCCCAATCCCGGATTCACCGACGAACAGAAGCTCGTACACTTTCCTGTGTGCCGGCATCTGAAGCCCTGTCCACTGGGATGATTTCCCCTCACCGGAACAATTCAGGGTCTCTCCGGAGGGGGGCTAAAGTGCAGCATCAGTCCATTCTCAGCCTGAGTCATTCCATATGTGTTAGCCAAAGGGGTGCTGAAGCAAAGTACAGAACTCTGCTGGCTTTTACAAAGGCTGTTTATTCGGGGTGCAAGCTCACAGTCACCAGGCCCTAAAGAGCCCAGCTCAAGGTACCATAAGAGGTACTTTCTCACCCAGAGTCTGTTGCCACGTGTTGATGCAAGATGGCGGGTGGCGTCTGCGAGGGCTCAGCCTTGCTTCTTCCTCTTGGGCTCCGTGGGTCCAGCTTCTTCCGATCCCTGCTGTAGGCTGGCATGAGGCTCATCTCTCAGGGCTTCTCAGCTGCTCCCCTCTCTTCACAAGGTCAGCTGTGAACTCTCAGGCTCATCCCTCATCCCAGGGCCTCTGCCATGTCCAATGAGCTCTCTTCCTCTGCGTTCTCCTTCTCTGTGCCTACTTCCGTGTGAGAGTCTGTTTTATCAGCCCACCAAGGGGGTGGGGACTCAAACCTGCATGCCCTAATGGCTTGGTGGAATCAAAGCACTAATCTTAACATAATTTAATCAAAGACATCTCAGTTGAATCTAATACAATCAAAAGGTGTCATGCCCAAAAAAATATAATCAAATATCTTTTTTGGAATTCATAAATAATATCAAACTGCTACAGATGGGTTGGGGGAAAAATATACCAAACTTAAGATATTTTGTTTAATAGTAATATTTTGAGGATGATCTTTCATTATTAGTTAAAAATGTTTCACAACAATGCAAGGTATTGATGGTAGGGTGAGGTATGATGTTATGTATGTTTGTTTTGTGAGCTCACAGCTATTACTACACACTTATATGTATGTTTATGTATGAGTGAGATACTTCAATAAATTTTAAAAGAAGATTGGCAGGCCCCTGCTGTTTTTATTTGAAAACCAAAAAATTTTCTTACCACAATAAGATATTCTGATTTCCAGGATTCCATCAATCCATATGTCTCTACTCCATGGAGAATGAACTATAAGAAAATAATCTTTATCCATGATGTTTAAAGATCATACAAAACATGAATAGAATTATTGGCTCAGTTAAAAGGAATTGCTTTTTTGTTTAAAACTGAAAATTTACATAGAAACACAGTCACATTTTCATATACTTTTTCAGCTGGCAATGGGATTTACAGAGGTTTGAAAATATCCATAAATACAAATAAATAGCAGGGTTGTGGCAGTTTGAGATTATTTATGAATCCCAAAAATCCAAAGGTTTTATGCTGCCTTGATAAAATCAATTTAGGGCTTTTGATTCAACCATGTCAGTAGGGCATGACTCAGGCTGAGTCCTGCCCCCTTGTTGGGCTGGTATAAATGAATACCCACTCAAGAAGACACATGGGAAGAGAGAGAGCTCTGTCATGTTTCATCCTGGGACCCCGGGGGAGAGATGAGCCATTTGTCTGATAGTTTGCAACTGAAGAGAACAGAGCAGGAGGGCAGCTGAGAAGGCCCAGAAAGAAATGAGCCTTGTGCCAAAGACTAATATAGGAAGCCCTGAGAGACCAGGCAGAGATCACCCGCCATCTTGCTTCAACACGTGGCAGCTGACTTTGGCAAGAAAGTACCTCTTATGGTACCTCAAGTTGGACTTTACATGGTCTTGTAACTGTAAGCTTTTACCCCAAATAAATACTCTATATAGAAGTCAACAGATTTCTTTGCATCAACACCCCTCTGGCTGACTAATACACCTGTGTATATTGTTTAATGAGATAATGAATATAAGAATCAAATATGTGGTGACTCTGATTATCCTTTTCACTGGTTTCCCAGATGGCAACCAAAGTAGCTATGCATAGGCTTTACTCGCAGTAAGCACTGGACCGTATAACATTTCAAGTGGAGGCTGGTGGGACACAACAGTGAATGCAGGATGAAATCCCTGAGATAATGAATGACAAGAAATTTAATTATTTTGATTTATTTAACATCAAAGTGTGAAACCAGGAGTGCCTCATCGTCTCAGGGTTCACAACATGCTACATTAAGAAGCTAAACCCCCATGAGAATTCGGCGTCTGTTGGAAGCAGTTTGCATCCCCTCTCGGACCTACATTGGAAACAAAGGGCTGATGGTTCCTTCCTGGCTTCACTCAAACACCATCTCCCCTGATTCTGGAAGTTTGCCCCCTGCATCCTCAGTGAAACACATTTCTTACTACTAGATTATAATCTCTTGCAAGTTTTTCTCCTCAGGAGATTCTCAACTCCTGAGGGCAGCAAATCTGGTTTTTCATTAGTGCACACCCAGAAACCAGCAGAGCCCCGGAGGGCTCTCCTTATGCTGGACAAATGAGTGGCCCAGTAAAGCAGAACAAAGGTTTCTTGGCAACATCCTCCTTGAAGGCCTCTCTAGAGCAGGGGTTGTGCTATTCCCCCTCTTCACACTTCTGCTGGACTAGAGTAAACAAGGATCTTGTCCTTAATTAAGAAGCGTTGTTGAAATGTCAATAAATACTCAAAAGGGAGGCTTTCTGGGGATCATTTGAAATTCAAATCAGCTGGCTGTGATAAATGAGAGCTGATGGTAGAGAGATTATTAGTCATCCATCAGAATGCGTTTATTGGTCCCATAGCAGTAGTTAGCACGTGTAGAGAAAGGAAGGGATGGAGAGGACAACCCCCCCCCCCCCCCCCCCCCACCCCGTCCATGCTAACAACTTCAGAAGCTCCCCCAGCCAAGAGGCAGGAGTGGAAGGAAATCTGGCTTCTAACTTCTAACCCAGCCTTTTCAAGAACTCCTAGAGCCACGGTTCTGAAATCCAAACATCCTGGAATGGAGCCTACCTTCGAGGACTGATGCCAGCTGAGAGTCTTTTTGGTCATTGCATCTTCCATTCAATATTGTCAGTGAAATTGTGAATCAGAGGATTATGGGGAAAATAAATGTGTGAGCTACATGACCGGGCCTTCCAATGTTTCCACTGTCCTGCCCGATATTCTACTGAAGCTCATGATCTATTTCCACAAGAGAGTAAAGAGGAAGGGTGGGACAGGGATTACCCAGTACTTATTACCCCAAGCACTTCAATGATCCCCTCTCATTGCAGGATCGGATCATAACCTTTGAGTAGAAGAAGCAAGTGAAGCTCAGTGAGACTAATCAATTTAGCCAAGGAACACAGCTAAGGTGATAGTGAACTCCTATCTCCTTTGGGTTCTTCAAAAGTTCTTGAATAGAATTCCCGTCACATCTTCCTGGTGCTTAGGGAAAGTTAGGGTAATTGCTCTTCTAATTTACATGCATTATTTCCCCCCCATGCATTTGCAAATAAGATTTACCCATGAATTGGTTTCTTCAATTTCCTAAAATTTTATTATTCTTAGTTACCATTTATAATGGTTATGGTTATTTAAATTATGATAGTTATTTTTTTATTTATAAGTGTGGGAATGCAAAGTTACTGTTTTACTTAATTTAGCATGAATTAAAAATGATACCCCTTTAAGTGTCAACACTTCTCCTGGTTATTAAATGGTTCCTCCTGGATTGTTTACACTAGCTGACAGAATTGATGCCAATATCAACCCCACAATGTGAAATATGAGTTCAAGCTAACAAAAACACCTACTGCTAAAACCTCCCAATACACTGTCAATTTTGTTAATATTCAAAATCAGACAAAAATGGGGTCTGCAGATTAAATTATATTTCTGACTGCACCAATGCCTTCTTTGTATTAACTTGTAGGATTCTTGTCACAGTAAAGAGGTTTTATTCCCAAACATCTTCACTCATGAAGTGCTTCCCTTAGAATACTTGCCTGTTTTATTATAGCAAAGAAAGACAGGGTGTAAAAAGAAATAGATCTTTTCTGAATATTTAATTGATCTGACTGAGCTTTCTTTTGCTTGCTTTTTAATGTTTTACTCCCACACCTTAATTACCTTGTCTTTTGTAGAGAGGCCCTTGAAATCAGCTGCTTTCTTGAAGCTTAAGCTTTGTTCTCTGAAGTTTATAAAACCTTTATTTTTGATAGTTGATTACAATGAATATGTGCTACTCAGAGTCAATGATATAGAATTTTGGAATTTTGCTATGATTTTTGAATTTTAATTAAATATTCTTTCTTTAGTGAAGTCATTTTATATCTAGTAGAACATCACATTATTTTTGGCTACCCTGATCAAAGATTTCTTTCCTTAACATGGCAGAGATGCTGGTTTTGCATTTAGATCTGTTTTTCTCCCCTTGATAATAAGATTTTGTGTGGACATAAAATTCTTATCTGGGCACAAGATTTTTAGTTAGACACATTGTCATCTGGAATAAAGACTATTCACACTTTCATATAAGTGTGGTCATGTGACTAAGTTATGACCAATTATGGTATGTACAATTCTGGGATATTATTAAAAGGAAATGAGGTGTGACCTTTTTCCTCCTTCCTCCATCTTGTTGCTTAAATGCCAGATGTTATGGCTGGCACCCCAACAGCCATTTTGGACCGTGAGGTAACCATGGGAACAGTTCCTGAAACTGAGACCTGCTGTATGTGCTCTGGCCTGGTTACTTCCAGACCTTTGAGTGTGAGAAAATGTAAACTTATACCTTATTCAAATCACTGTTATTTTATTTTACTATCTTTTCTACTAACCAACTCAATTCTCACTGTTAGAGATAGTCATCTTTATTTCAATTATTTGTACTCCTCAGAGACATACTCAGAATCAAAGGTGGTATCTGGTGAGAAATCTCCACATTATCATCATATTTTCTTTGGTGGATGAACATGGAAGCAGGACATTGAATACTAAGGACTCTGATATTCATTGGTTTCCCTTTAGTTCACATTTACTTGTGTTATTTGAAGAAATAATACTATCCTTCTGTGAATATAATGCACATAAAGTTTGTAAATCACCTAGCAGAGTGGAGCCTACCAAAGTGGTTTTTGCCTCCTTCCATTGCGAGGTTTATTCTTTGAGGAGTGATGAGGGCCACTGTCTGGCCCGACCGGCCGTGCAGGCCCCCTTGGCCCCCGCCCCCCGCGGGCGGCATTGCTGTCGGGGCGGCATTGCTGTCGGGGCAGGGGTCTGCTGCTGCTTCTGCTGTCCTTGGTGCGGTGACCAAGCACCCCAACTCGCGGCTGCACAAGAGTGGGTCCCCCCCCCCCCCGACACCCCAGGCCCGCCCCCCTGCCCGGCTCCAGGCACCCCCCATAGAGCCACCCGCCCTGCGCCCCAGGCCTGCAGGCCTCCCCTGGAAAGCCCCCCGCCCTTCTGGCGGGGTCTCCGGGAGCTCGACACCCTGTGCCAGCCACGCAGCCCCTCTCCCGGGGCCCGGTCAGGCGAGAGCACGGGCAGGCAGGGGCGCCCTCAGTGTGGGGTGCCTAAGGTCACTGCTTGGTAGTCGTTTTGGCACAGTCGAAACGGGGAGTTGAGAGCCACTGGGACAAGTTGAACTAAAGGGGAGGAGGTGAATTTGCAGGGAGGAAGAACCCTCTGGTTAGGAGACATCCTCGCCACGCATTAAAAAAGCTTCCTACACCCGCACAGACGCTGCTTTCTCTCTGTGCTGCTACTGTGAAATTGGCAGCTTGTTAAGGATTCACATTTTCTATTGTTTTTATCGTGAAATGTTCAGTTAAATTTCTTTAAAATGGCAATTGCCTTTGCTGAAGACTACAGATGATTTTAAGAGTATGTAAATAAACCTGAAGATTTAAAAAAGAAAAAAAAAAAAAGAGTGATGAAATTTCCAAACTGCTGAGTCAAGCAGTTACTCACTCTCATTTATGGCAGTAATACAATTGTCAATTCTGAAGCAGTGATGCCAAATTATTCACACTTGGCTTATTTTAAAAAATAGAATTTGAATTTTTATCCTAAGTCTTATTGTTAACCTTATCTTCTAAAGGACGGCTCAAGAGATGAGCAATGGAAATAAAGCTGTTGGCTGAAGCTATTACAGAAACAGGTAACAGTCACGAAAAGACAAATCTATCACTTACCCAATGTAGCGTTACTAGGAAATTGTACTGGGTTCAATCCATGGCTGTGAAGATAAGATGAATTATTTGAGGAGTAAAGCCACAAGACCTGTATGTGATTTTGTACCCACATGCTGCATTCCAAACCGCTTGTGGCTGACTACAAGTACCTCTAAAGGGGATGATTTGCAAACTGTTCAGGCCAGAAGATAAACATTCAGATCTGACAGCCAACAGGTCTCTGTCTCAACTCAGCTTAATGCCAATGTAGCATGAAAGCAGCCAGAGACAATGACAGGGTATGGCTGTGTTTTAATAAAACTTTATTTACTAAACCGGCACTGGCTGGATTTGGACCACTGGCCATAGTCTTTTGAGGCTATGTCACCAATGTAAATACAGAAATAAAGCCCTCTGGTTCATCTCAGGGGACAACTTTTTCTAATTTTTCTAAAAATACTACCATAATAACCTCAAACAGATATATAAAATTAATAGTTCTCCATTGTTGAATTACAGGTAAAGGTTGTTAATCTGGAAGACCCAGCACAAGTATTGGCCTCCCCTCCTTACGATACCTCACTAAAATAGTATTATGGAAAGGAATAAAGATGTCAAAATGAAGCAAACCACCAGTGGTTATCTATTAAAAGACATTGAGTCTGTAGCTAAAAAACTTCCCAAAGAGAAAATTCAAGTCTGAGATGGCTTCACTGATGAATTCTACCAAATATTTAAGTAAGAAATGTTACCAATTCTACACAGCCCTTCCTAAAAATTGAAGAGAAAATAATTAATTAATTCTATGAGACAACTATTACACACAAACACTACAAGAAAAGAAACTATAGACTAATATCACTCATGAAATGCAAATGCAAATAATAATAATAATAAATTGAATCCAACAATATGTAAAATGGTAGCACATCATGACCAAATGAGGAATATCTCAAGAATGCAAAGTGGGTTTAACATTCTCAAAACAATCAATATAATTCGCCATATGAAAAAGCAGGAAAAAATCTCACATACAATCATATCCCTGGGAACAGAATGAGAATTTGACAAAACATAGCATCCATTCCTGATATAAACTCTCAGCAAACTAAGAGTAGAAGGAAACTTTCTCAACCTGATAAAGAACACCTGTGCAAAACCTACAGCTAACCCTAACTTAATAACGAAAGACTGGAAGCTTTCTCTCTCAGATGGGGAATGAGGCAAGAATGCTCTTGCCATTTCTAATCGACATTGTACTGGAGGTTCTTGCAGTGCAATAAAGCAAGAAACAGAAATAAAAGGCACCAGATCGGAAAGGAGGAGCTAAAACTCTATTGGAGACAAGAGAATTGTCTTTTTAGGAAATCTAGTGGAATCTATATGAAGGCTAATAAAATTAATTAGTGATTTTAGCAATATTTCAAGATACAAAATCAATATTCAAAAATCAATTGCATTTCTTTGTAGTAGCCATAATCAGAAATTGAAATTTAAAATCCTTGTTTATAATATTGTAAAAAGTATGAGCTATATAAGGATAAACCTGAAAAAATGGGCAAGCCCTGCACATTACATTTAAAACCACAAACTATTACTAAGAGAAAGAAATTAAAGATGACTTAAAGCAGTGGTTCTCAATCAGGGACGATTCTGTGCACTGGGAGACTTTTGTCAATGTTTGGAAGCATTTTGGGTTGCCACAAACCCAAGGAGGGGGGAGTGTGGTACTGGCATCTAGTGGGAAGAGACCAGGGATGCTGCTAAACATCCTAAAACACACAGAACAGCACCCCCACAATAAAAAAATTACCCAGTCCAAAATGTCAATATGCCAAGTTTGCGAAACCCCAACATAATGGAGAGATAAGCCTTATTCATGGATCAGGACACTAAACACCCTCAAGATACAGATTCTCCCCAGATCAATCTGTAGGTTTAATGCAATCCCAATAAAATTCTCAGAAAAGGATTTAAATATAAATTGAAAATCTAATTCTAAAATTCATATGGAAAGCCAAAACAGCCTTGGAAAAGAATAGCTAATTTGGTAAACTAATAGACCTGATTTTGAGACTTATTATAAAACTACACTAATCACACCAGGGTGGTAGTAAAGCTCAACATAGCCAAATAAAGCAACGGGCTCTGGATAGAGTCCAGATATAGAACCACCTATATGTGAACAGCTGATTTTCAGCAAGGGTGCAAAGGCAATTCAGCTGAGAAAGGACAGACTTTTAAAATAAATTGTACCAGAACAGTCAGATATCCATATGTAGAAAAGTGAACTTTGATTCATACCTTACAAATATACAAAAATTAACTCAAAATGAAAATATAGGGGGAAAATAATTCTGATCTTTTGTTAGGCAAAGACTTTTTAAATACAACACCATGAAAGAAATAAAATAGATAAATTGGACTGAATCAAAATTAAAAGTTTCTGTTCTTGGGATACTGTTAAGAGAATGAAAGACAAGCCTCAAACTGGAAGAAAAAAGTTGCAAAGCATATATCTATTAAAAGGATGTTTATCCAGATTATATCAAGAACTATGAACACACAACAAAGAGAAAACTAGCATACCAATTTAAAAATGGGCAGATTTGAAAAGACGCTTTATTAATGAGCACATACAGATGGCAAATTTGCACATGGAAAGATGTTCAACCTCATTAGTCATTAGGGAAATACAAATTAAAACCAAAATGAGATACAACTATGAAACTACTAGAATGGCTAAAATTCACCATACCAAGTGTTGGAGATTATGTGGAAGAATTGGACTCTCATATATCACTGATAGAAATGTGAATGGTACAACCACTATAGAAAACTCACTTTGGTATTTTCATAGAAAATTAAACAAACACCACAGGATTCAGGTATTCCACTCTTAAATATTTATCTAAGAAAAATGAAAGCATATGTCTATACAAAGACTTGTACATGGATGATCATAGCAGCTTTATTTGTAAGAACCTAAAAGTGGAAATAGTCCTGATGTCCATCAGCAGGTGAATGGATAAAAATTGTGGTATATCCCTACAATGGCTCACTACTCAACAATAAAGAATAGTGAAATATTGATACACACAACAACATGGGTGGATCTCAAAATGTTATGCCAAATGAGAGAGTACATACTTTTTTATTCCATTTATATAAATTTTAGAAAACACAAACTAATCTACAGTGGTTGAAAACACATCCGCTGTCACCTGAGAACAGGGCTGGGAGATGAGAGGGATAAGGGGTATTACAAAGTGGCATAAGTAAACTTTTTAGGGAATGGATATGTTCACCATTTAGATTGCAATGATGATTTCACATATGTCAAAATTTATCAAATTTTACACTTTCAATATGTGCAGTTTTCATATGTCAATTATACTTCAAGGAAGCTGTTAGAAAATTAAATAGAATTGTTAATGATAAAGTCAATCTCTCAGAACACATGGCTAACAAGTAAAAACCTACAGCAGAAGTGAAAGATGAGCTATTAAGGATCAAATTGTTAAGTGGAAAATATGACTAGTAGGAGTTCATGAAAATTCAGAGGGAAATAAGAAATGAACACTTATTAAAAATAATAGAAGTATTTAGAGCTAAGATATATAGATCTTTAGAATGAGAAGCTCTACCAAGGGCCAAACACAATGAGTGAAAAAGACTTACACAAAATACACCCTTCTGAAATACCATAATGTGAAGGAGAAAGACATAAAAGCTCCTTTAGCCCAGGGCTGGGGAGTGGGCTGATGAGCTGGGATGAGTTTACCTACAAAGAAATAAGAATCTGCCTGTCATCACACTCGTTGTCAGCATCACTGGATAATGAAATACATTAGGACAAACTTAAAATAGTTTAAATGGCAACTTTTATATTAATACAATTTGCCACAATAAAAAATACAAACTACAATGGGATGATGATTTCAAAGTTCTAGGGACATTAATTTTCAATCCACAAGTCAATACCCAGATAAACTACCAATCCAGCCAAGGAAATAATCCAGACTTGTGAAGCCTCAGAAAGCCCCATACACCTTTCCTGGAGACATTAACTGAGGATGAACCCCAGCAAAATGAAAGAAAATTCCAGGAAAGGGGAAGACAAGGGTGATAGAAAATGGTGCAACTATTACAGGAGTCCAACAGAAAGAAATCATAGGATAAAGTTTGCTTCAGGTCCAAAAAGTAAGCAGTCCTAATTAGAACAGGACATCATTCAATTCCAAGAAGAACATCTTCATTAAGAAAAATGGAAAAGACTCCAAACAGTAAATTTAATAAATAAGGTGGTGGATAATATTAAGTTACATGGCCAAGAAAATATTTCATCATCTCCCCATTAACAAAAAGGAATGCAAATTAGAAATCCCAGAGTAGCCTATTGTGGGTGTTAGAGTGGGAGGAGTTAAACCTAGGAAAGTCTTGATGCAAGTGTAAGTGCTGCATGGTTTGAATCAATTGGGGGCATATACAAGAAAAATTGATTTGACCTTGAACTTAAGGATATTCTTCAAATTGTGACACTAGGCTTCTAAAGGAAGGAAAGAAAAGCTCTGTTTTGAATGGTATTTATATAATCTTAATAATATAAAGACTTTAAACCATTTTTCAGCTTTTAGAATTATCTATAAGCATAATCCTGAAGACAGAGGTATCTTTAATGAGGTGAGTGTCAAAGCTTTAACCTTGACAATAACAGCTGACAGGACAGTTCTTTCCTCACATGCCATCAATGGATCTCATTTTCCTGGAAGAAAAACTCAGCTTTAATACTTTTACTTCTTCCAATGTTTATCATTACACATTTAAATGAAAACTTAACCCTTGAACTCACTTTACATAGTATAGCTCAATAATGTCAGTTTTTCACTAGTTTTCAACTTTTAGAATCAATCTATAAACATAACATTAAATGTTCAAATATAATTTTAGGATTACAATACAGAAGTAAAGTAGAAGTGTGGTTACAGCTAACAGGTGGGAGGTAGAAAGGAGAAAGAGAAGGATAGGAGTGCTCAAATATTCATCTAAAACATGGACAGTCAAGAGACATCTGGCTAACACTAGTGAAATAAGAAATGGAGATCCAAACTGTAAAGACGTTTCCATACAATCATCTGGCCATATTCAGCTTCAAGATACACACATACACTCAGACCCTCCCCAGCTATGCTTTAAGCCTGCCTTTCAATGAATTACATTTCACTTACGAATACCCTTTGGACTGCTTCCCTGTCGATTCTAAATGGAGTCTGTTTACCTAAAGAGCAAGGGCCATGGATCTTAGGAGCACGTCAAAAATACATTACCAGTTTAGCCCTATAAGGGGCTAGATGCCTACCTTAAAAATGTTACATGGGTTCCAAAAAGTCAACCTTTTCTAAAGAAAAAAATTACCATTTGGAGGAAAGTTGAGCATCCCTATCCTTTAGAAGCTGGTAGAAGGCGGAATGGTGAGAACTGTGAAATGGTGCCAAAAGGGCACGTCGGTAGAGGCAGCAGTGGGCACCAGAGTGTGAGGAGGTCTGGGAGAGCCTCTGGGAATGACTTGACCCTGCATTCTGTGATGGTTTCTCAGTGAATCAAAAGCAGGATGTTGTTTTTTTAATAAGTTTTAAGAAATTCAGTCAAAATTGAAAATTCTTTCTTGTGCAGGCTTCTTGGTAGTTGAAAATTGTCATCTGAGGTGGCTATTGCTTTAGCTTAGTGGAGTAGGTGAGGAACTTTCCCAAAGTGATTTTCTAGCCTGCTTAGATGAAGAATTAATGAGAAACCTGTCCAAGTCAGAGTCTCAAAGAAGAAAAATATTAAAAAAAAATTTTTCCATAGGAGGTGAAAAATGAAAGAACCTGTAAAGCATTACTTAAATTTGTGTAGTTTTCTTGGAGTAGATAAATTTGAAGATAAACCTCCATTAAATACTAAATGGTTGAAGGCATTTTCTAAGACTGACAATAACCACTGTGGGAAGCTTTCTTTTAAAGTATCCAAGGGTGAGCTAAGAGCCTATCCAGAGGTCTAGAGAGATATTTCTCAGTAGAGCTTTTGTCTGGGTTGGCTGCCCAGGGTTCTGAATTCATCATCATTCATTCATTTTGAGACATCTCTGACGCTTTCTCACTGGAGAGTACAGAGAAATTGCCTTATAGTTATTAAAGAATAAAACAGTAAGGACCAAGGCCAGCTTTGCTAGAGGTCATTAGCATATTGCTTCCTTGGCCTTAATGTAAACATGTTTCTCTCTTAAAGTGCTTATTTGAAGGCAGGGGTAAGCTGAATCTCTGCATCTAGTTTTCCTTAGAAGTTCAGAGTAAATTGGAATTTTAAATAAAATGGGTCAGTTGTTTTTCACCTACAGTCAGTTTGGGGCTTATTTCTTTCATACCTTCAGTATGCCCAAATTATCATGTGCAACTAAAATGCTTAGAGTTAAAATAACCACACCATTTCAACAATAGGTAACCAAGGAAGAAAAAAAAAATCAGTCTTCACATTTGTCAGTTAGTCCTTTTTTAATAAATTTGAATTCATTCATCAACAAGTTTCATATTGTATCTATCACTCAATTTTGCTGTTTTTTTTCCATGTCAAATAATACCAAAAGATTACATCAATGTACTTAAGTAAAACTGGGTTTTAATTTATCTTTACAATGAAGTGAAATCAACATGGGAATTGATCATGACAGCAATCGTCTATTCCTACTAAAACCTTCCTGTACTTACCTTGAATAACACTCACTGACTTGTGAAGTGACAATGGGGCATGAGAATGGCAACGTGCTCAGGGGCTGGACGGATGGAGAGGGCTGGTACGTGAGTCACTCTCTGGGAGGCTGCTGTTTACCCAGGTGTCAGGAATTGAATATTTCAGGAAAACATGGCACCTTTCAATGCTTTAGAGGAGGTAATCAATCCAAGGCACACAGCTAGTGTCCTGGGAAAAGTTAATTCACCTGGACAGCTCTTTGCCCCGAGATTCAAGGTTACTTGGACTGAAGACTCAACCTAAGAGCCAGAGTCCACTTTAAAGAGTAATACAATATGTCAGCAATTATTGTTCTGCTGACATAAAACGGCCAGAAATATGAATGGGTTTTCAGATAGAGAGATAAAATAAGAAGTATGGAGTGGTTTATACCTTCAAGCCAGGAGATTCAAAGTTGGACACGTTCTCTTCTTACCCACACTTTTGTGGGGCGCGAGCCAATGGGCTTATCTACGAGATGCTGAAAACGCACACCTTCCACTGCAATGTGCCCGCCCCCTTAAAGCCAGTCCGAAACTTGTTTGGCATCACCTCTGAGATGACCTCCTTGGTGAAAATGCTAATTCCACGGTTGGACAGAAGGAAAGTGCCTTTATGTGAACGGCAAGACGCGTCAACATTAAAAACACCTGATACTGCAGATGTCTGTGCCGCTTTCAGACCTCAGGGACTGAACAGCGTCGTGACATTCTCTCTAGTCCTTTGGGGATTCGGGGGGAAATGAATGTCTCGTGGTGTAGACAGTGAAAGTCCTGAACAGTCCTGGGGTTGGTGAACAGGAATACCACGTGTAAGGATTCCTGAAGTCCTCTGTGCTGTTCTCTGTATGGATTCATGTAGTAGGGCTCTTGAATTGTCTAAGATGTAACTGAACCTGGGTAATAACAAACCGTGTCATCACAAGATTCTTCTGTACATTTTGAGTCCCTGCAAAGCGTATTGGAAAGACAGGGCTGCTTAGAAAACTATCTTTTTATTACTGTCAGTTGTTGAGAAAGAAATCTCGAATCTCCAATTAAATTGGACCCTCCTTACTCAACAGGCCTGGACGTGGGTATCGGCCACCTGCCAGGAATGTGAAAAATCCGGTGTCAGAATCCATCAGCTGGGCTGTCTGCCTGGCTCAGTTAACTACTGCAGAGTAAGGAGAGGTCTTGTTACCAGAACAAGGAACCAAACTCATCGCTCCTCTGTCCGCACAGCCAGAAGTTCTGCTTCTCACTACTTCTCGCAACTTTTAAAAATGGAGAAGCTAGAAAACAATTTTATCAGAAGAAAAGTCATTTTCTTCTGAAGTGGAGTAAAGCAAACACATACCCAAGGATCTTAAAAAGTTGTGTTTTTTACAGAATATGTGTGTATTTGTGTGCATGTGTGTACATGTGCGTGTGTGTAGTTACAAACACTATTTATAGTATAGCTAATATGTTAACTTCATCGCAGTGTCTACAAAGTTGTGGATCCCAATCTTGGTGCCAAATGCATATAAAAAGCTCAAAAGCTATTATGACTATACCATGCAAATTTTTATCCAGAAAACCTTGGAAAGTTGAACTGCAGCTCTTCTGAGTCCCATGGGGTCTCTGCCTCTGACATTTGGGTACCTCAACTATGCATCAAAAAAAGTTCTTGAATCACTTTTCTCCAGAAAGAATTTAAGTCACAGTTCTGAATATTATAAATTGTACAATTACGGTGAGCAGTTAGGTCCCTCTTTTGCATGTGGAGTTCACACCTTGAATCACAGGATACAGAAAAAGACACCTGAAGTATTGAAAGGGATAAGGTCTCCACAGATGTTTGTTGTTGTTGTTTCTTTAACATGTTAACAATGATAAGGCCACTTACAAGGTTTTCCCCCATCTATTGAACTTTTAGGATTCCCCATTGTTACCCATGAATCAAAAAACAGAGAAGAGCCAAAGACCAACAAATCACTGGCTCGCCTCCAGATGGAAATAAAACCAGGGAGTGCAGTTGGAAGGAGACTCGGAAGAAAGAGAGGAAGGTGTAAAGGTCGGTCTCTGTTTCTAGCATTTGACTTTGCGGATGGTTTACCTTGACAGTGGGTTTTGGGCTGTAACAGACCCCCACAAAGGAAGGCTGCTGTGGGCCACTCAGGGAAGACCAGCTGGTGGCCAGCTCAAGGGGATCGTCCACCCCGTGCGTCCTCCACAGGGAGGGGCCCAGACACTCGAGGACTGGACTCGACTGTGTTTTGGGTAGAACGGGGGCGGGGGGGGAGGAGGCATAGGTGGCATTTGGGGGCAAAATATTTATTTAGTAGTTCTTTCCTGCATATTTTGCTTTTTTTCCCCCTCCAAATGCTTAACTCTACTGTGACACTTGTTTGCACATCTGTAGTCATTTCAGTTTATGGATGCCTGTGATAGAAATATTGTTTACAAAAAATATATCATCTCTGTTTTTTTCTTTAGAAAGATCTCATCTAAATAGTAAGTTAAGGTTGCATCTATGAAACCAGTGCACCTTGTCTTGTTTCTACGAGCTTTAAAAAGTCCAAATACTGATGAGGCTGTGGATCAGAAGGAACCAAAAATGGCCATGCTTGTTGACAGGCTGCTCTCCTGTGCCCCGAGAGGATGGTCATGGTCTCCGCGTGATGTGTGGTGTGGACTGCTCGTGTTCCTGCAGCGTCCTGGTCAGTCTAGGAGGAGCTGGATGTGCTTAGGGCGTATGTCAGATACAGAACAAAAGGCATGAGGATGCTTCTCGGTTTCTGAAATTGAATAGTAGAAGTGTTTCAGCTTCAATCTTAGCTCTAGATAATAGAAAGTAGTTACATCCCATAAAGAAAAAATATGACATCGCATGCTGCCATGGTAGCAAGCATAAGAAACAAAATCCTGGTAATATACATATATATGCATAGTATGCAAATATATTTTATATTAACATACAATGTTCGAAGAATGCTTGATGATGTAAATGCAAGGGGGGAAATCATCCTAGGTGGTTTTACCATAGAGTAACAAATAACCTGAGACGTGTATGCTTCCCATTAGATATCAGGCCTAGAAATCCATACGTGACGTGGAGCACATTCTCAGTGATCGAAATACCAACTCGACATGGTCAAAGTGTGCTACTGTTTTCCCACATGACACTTAAGCTGGATCCACTCCAAGTGAACAAAAAATAACTGTACAGTAGAGTACTTACAATGAGATGACATTCACTCCTGATGGGTTTGCAAAAGGTAGATGTGCATACATCAACTTGGTTTTTACCTACGTCTAAAACCGCAGGTGAGTGCACTGCCCGTGACTCACCTCATCCAACAACCCGTCACAGAAAAAGTATGTGCCTGATAAAAACAAACCTCGTCACCAAAAAGCCAAAAAGTCTTTACTTAGTAAACTCAAAGCGAGGACATGAAGTGCATGACTCGTTTTAAACTAGTAATACTACTGTGTGACTTACTGAGGATTAACTAAGAGCTTCTTTCTGAATTTTAAACTAAAACATCTAATTTATGGTAATAAAAGACACATTGTGGGATGTTATTGTGTTTCACGCCCTCATTCTCAAGGCATTAATATTTAGATGATGCTTGTCCCTTTCAATTAAAAAAGAAAAAAAAAACTATGACTTTCGTTAATATGCATTCTGTGTTAAATTGTCCATAGCTGCAAAATGTATATATGTATGTGTATTTGGTTTACATACACATGGGTAATTACACCTGTGTGCATAAACATATACACATACATCCTCATATACACGTGTATTTTATATATATGCTGAGAAAGTTCACATATATATACAATTGCGTATGTATGTGTGTGTGCGTGTGTGTGTCTGTGTGTACAGGTATAAAAACTTGACAGGCAGAGTAATATTTCACTCAGTGTTAAATGAAGTCTTTGAAAAATCAAGTACAGTCACTCAGTTAACATAGTACAGCCAGTAAACTAAGTTGAAGAGAGAAAAGGTGAATGGAAACACGATCCTGGACCATCTGTCTATGGCATTCACGTCGGTTAGATCGGGGATCTTGATTTTGAGCTGGGAAGACCTCCTCCGTAGGTGGGTCTTCTTGAGCGGAAGGCTTCTGTCCCCCATGTGCCGTCCGTGCCCTTCCCTGGGCGTGCTTTGTTTCCTGTACTGGATTCCTGAGTTGTCAAAGGATATTGCTGAATTCCTGCTGTCGCCCACACCTCCCGTGACCTCATTCATTTCGTTGTGAACCTCCAGCGATGTTAGCAGAATATTTCCATGAGCATCCACCTAATTGGAAGAAAAGTCACGTCATTAGACAACTGGCAGGCCAATAAATCTCATTTCTATGCGAACCCAGGGCAGGCCATGCCATATGAGCCTATCATTTTTATTATGCGAAATTACACATCTGTCCAAACCGACTCTCGGCTTTATTGGAAAATGTCATTTTGGAGGTTTAACTGCTGTTTAGAGTTTTCGCTTCCTTGATTTAAAAATTCTCACATAGGAGATTTGATAAAAATAAGGGGGGCTTTTTCAAATTGAAACTTCGCATTCTGGATACAAGTCCTTACTGAAGAGCAAATTAAAGTACTAACGTCGTCTAATATACTAACTTGGGTGTTAAAACCATTTTCCACAGCTATACACTAGATAGAAACTATACTCTCCCATTCTTCTAATGTCTTTGGAACTCAGTTTGTCCCCTTTTCTGATGATACGTAACATCCAAATCACCCTGGAGAAGCAGGCAAACGCTCCCAGGATGAGACGGTCCCTGGGGTAGAGGCCACGCCAGATCTCCTCGCCCAGTCCTGCTCCTGGCAGAAAGCCTCCTTCCAAAGGGCTGTTTTTAAGGTGGACCAAAGTCCTTTCCCACATGGAATCCAGTTTCAAAATTATTGAAACTGGATTTATTCTGTGCTAAGCACAGCTTCAGCACTACTGTGCTGCCGGGGGCTCCTTAGCCCTCGTCTGTGTGGGGCTGGCCGCGGAACTTTCCATGGAACGTGCCAGAGGCCCGGGGTCCCCAGGAGTCATCACTGGGGGGCATCTGAGAAGTGTCAGTCACCCTTAGGGCCTCTGGGCCCACCCCACAAACACCCTGGGGTGGAGGGCCATTTCCCTGTCTTTTTCTGGAACTAGGTTAAGGGTCTATGGCTTCCTCCATGAGGCTTTCACAAAATGAGCTATTCTGAGGACGGATAATGTGCTGATACCTTAATCTGGGCTGTGTACCTCTGAATTTCACTGTTGGCATTAAGCAAGATGTGTAGGAGGTGAGGTGGGGAGAGAGAACCCCCCTCAGAACAGGCGTGACCTTGTGCTGGGCTTTGAACAGCCCCAGGAACCTAGGCGGGACGGTGCCCCTTTTGCCAAGTGTGCCTCACCTGGACACGGGAAGGGTTGCAAATGTCCAGGGGCCAGTAAGGGCTTGGAAACACTGGTATCTGCAAAGATCCTGAGATGCTACACCATGGTTTGGAAATATCACTAGAGGTCACTCAGTCATGCCTGGGAAGACTAATGGACCCAGAGATGCCAGGCTTCACTCCGCCAAACCTATGACTGTGTGACCCTACATGCAAAGGGACTTTGCAGGCATGACTGAGGTCACAGACCTTCAGGAAGGAGAGTAACCTGCACACTCGGGTGGGTTCCGTCAAATCACACGAGTCCTTAAAAGCAGAGAACTTTTTTCACCAGGGAGGTGCAGCAGAAGGGGGAAGAGAGACTCCGAGAGTGAGAGGGGCTTGGCCCCACTGCTGCTGGAGGAGGCCAGTGGAAAGCGCAAGAAGGGATGTGGGCAGCCTCAAGGAGCAAGGGCTGCACCAGCCAAAGGCCGCCAGGGAATGGGGACTCAGCCTCCCAGCCGCAAGGAGCTGAATTCAGCCAACAACCCGGGAAAGCCTGAAGCAGAGGCTTGAGCAGAGCCCCTAGAAGGGGTCACAGCCCCCCGACACCTTGATTTCGGCCTTATGAGATTCTCAGAGGGCCCAGCTGAGACCACCTGGACGTCTGACCTGCAGAACTGCGAGGTAATAAATGGGCATTGTTTTAAGCTGCTACATTTGTGGTAATGTGTTATAGGAACGATCAAAACTAATACTGGAGCTGACAGGGAAAATGTAGGAGGGAAAATGCCATTTGGATTGGGCCTCACAGGATGAGCAGAAATTTTGCAGAGAGAAGGTGGGAGAAACGCCACAAGCTAAGGCTGGTAGAGCTCTGAAAAAGGCAGAGTGGTTGAGTGGGACTGATGTCCCAGAGATAAAGCGTTCCTGACACACAGCTCCTGGCACCATCGTTTTCATCTTCGCATCATCTTATCACAGTAGGAAAGCGTGCCCAGTGATGAACCTTGGGAAAGAAGATTAGACTCAAGGCTTGAAGGTCTCTGCGCGTCACGTTTGAGAGGAGAAACCAAAGAGAATTCTAATGAGTGTGCACTGGTCCTCTTGATCCGTTTATGCCAGTCTGGAAGAGAATGGCCCAGAGGTGGCAGCAATGCCCTCCTCCCCATTTCTGCAACAAATCCAGGCATTTCCTCCAAGCCCCACCAGGTACTTATGTATCCACAGCAGCAGCTTCCCTCCATCACCCAGTCATTTCTGCATCCCAGCAAATAAGAGGATGGGGAGAGAGGCAGCGAGATGCTTACAGCCCTGCTCCATCCACCTGGCTTCCTGGTTTTCTGGGCTCCCTGCAGAATCACCCACATTGATCCCAGGACTGCTCATTCAGTCAGAAGCTCAGGCTTCCTCAGTGATGCTACCAAGTTCCCAGATGTCCTCTCTGGTGCTGCAACCTCCTCTCCCAAGCAGCTCCGGAAAGGACAATGAGATGTTCTCCTACAGGGTGGGAGGCCACAGAGCAGATCTGCATGGAAGGGACCACAGGTCCCTAGGAGGAATGACAGAAAGCTTGCAGGTCTTGGAGAGGCTCATGAACCAAGGTAGCACCGATTTCTCTACCACCCAAGGTGCTGGGCAGAGGTGCTTCCTGGAGACAAGTTTTTCCCGGGAGCATAATAGAAGAATATTAGCGTTCTGATGTTTTTTATCCAGTGCAGGGAAGGATCCTAATCGGGCTTCTGTCCCAAAAGTACCAGGAATCCGAGACCTTTGCAAGATTTTGGAACTTCTGCCTTATGCCCTAAACTATAATGGTTGGCAGTGCGACCCATTTGCCTGTCGTAAGGATCAGTGAAGAACTGGTGGTTTGGGAGGCTGAGTCTCTAAAAGAAGAGGAGGCAGGAGCAGATAGAATGAAGGTGCAGCTATAAAAGGAGGAGGAGTGCCGGGGCCACATCCTCCTCGGGGAGGGAGGAGTCCTGCTGCCCCTTAGGAGGGGATGACCTGAACCTGCCCTGGACGCCTTGACACAGTCCCCGAGGTAGCAGGGAGGAAGCCTGGAAGGTTGGCCAAGGCAGCCTTTAGAGCCAAGAGGAGCCAACCCCGCCTTGCTGGTCTCCATCGCCCTCCAGCACATTCCAAGGTGCTGATGCCTGGCCCCACATTTCTGGGTATGGGGTTGGTGGAGAGCCTCAACCAGTAGGAGCTGATAAACCCAGTTTATTCTAGAACTGGAGTGAATATGAGTGACGCCTCACCAAATATTTGATTTTGAGTCATAAGAGAAAACCTATCACGCTCTCCTTTAAAGAGACTGAATAAATTGAGGTGGTATTGAATAAACTTAATTAGATTTTATTCAAATGTCCAACATTTTCCAAAAAAAACAACTTCCATAGTGGGCTCCTATGTTAAACCTAAAATTTATCTCAAATTGAGCCAGAGAATATCCAATGCTTGTTTTTTAAAGTAATAATGTAGAATTATTCCCTTCAATAATAATAATGTAGAATTATTCCCTTCAATAATAATAATTATTATTCAATAATAATAGGGTTTACTACCTATTAATTAGAATCTGAGAAGAATGAAATTGCTTTCCTGAAGGTAGAAAAATCATAAAATATTATTTAGCTCTAAAAAAATGTTATCCACATCCTCTTTCCTTTTTTAAATAGAACGAAACTGTAAGACCAAGAGCCCAGCACTCCACAGAGGAAGGCGGGGAGCCCCCGGGAGACGCGTACACCAGCTGGCAGCACGCAGCTCCCTCACGATTGTTCCTTAAAGAAAGCTGTATACCTGCTCTGTCCCAGCCACCGCGCTAGGTGTGGGGCCCTGGACATGGCCTCAGGAGTGTGTGAGACACGTGCTCCACAGAGCCAGCAAACACCGTCGCAAAATACTGCACATTGTCCTTTAAACACAGTTCAAAACATGCTGTCAGCACCATCTCTTTTCTAGTTATCGAGAACACCATCTTAGAAGTTCCTGGTCTCAAAGTCCAGGGGACTATAATTAGCAACTTCGAAGAAAGAAATACCAAAGAAAGAAACGTCTTTTCTTCAAAGAAGGGAGGGAAGTATTTTGCAACCCACTTATTCAGACACACTGACGGGAAGGCAGCCTGTGGAGACGGCAAGGAGGTAAGAACATACAGGGCGACTTGCGGAACAGCGAGGGAGAGAGAGGGAGATGCAAAAAATGGGGCCAACTGCATGTTGAGCTGATTTTTTTTGAAATGTAGTGACAAATTTTTATGACTCGATGCCCTTCTCCTCCAGCTCTTCGGAGCCAATGTCACGGGTTTGGGAAATGACCTCGTAAGTGTAGAAATCTGTGCCCCTGAAATCTAGTGAAGGACACCTACCCCGGGGGAAGACAAAACCCCTCTACTCCACTTCCTACCCATATCATTCACTGTTTCCCAAATTGAAGCGCTCTCAGGTGCTTGGGCAGGTATAGCTAGCGTGTAGCTAGCTTAAGATGCAGCTAGTGTAAGGCAGAGCTCAGGAGCCAAGGGCACTTCACACCATGCTTATTCCAGAGTGCGCAAACACCTGTGATGGAAACAGCAGCACAGGTGTGTAACGTTCATTCTAGTGTTGGAAGGAATCTGATCAGATATTGACTCAACAATACCTTGGTGTAAAATGACTTGGTTGCTTGACTTTTAGTTTTACATTTAAGTATTAAACATGAACAAATACATAGAATATAACTACGTTTTTTCTGAAGACTATTAAATGGTTATTAAAATAAGTTAAATCTTTATAACCGTGCATTTTTAACAAATATTTCTGAAAGATATGCTAATCTTTTCCTATTATCTAGAATTTAAGTCTTGAAATCGATGGAAGTTGTGGGTAAAATGCAAGACTGAGATGCCCTATATAGAATGACAGACGCCATGCAATTCTTAAATTATTTCATTAATATTCCTTATTTGGAAGGGTTTTGTCTCATAGCTACTATAATTAGAATCATTGGTTTCAATGTCGCTTTTCCTCCTACTCTATAATCTTGACAGGTGCAAACACTCAAAACTGAAAGTGTCTAGTGCAGAATATATGGCAGAGGGATTTTTAATTTTTTTCCTACAAATTTGTCACCAGATTGGCACATAATTGATATCTCATCCTCCACTTACCTTCCAGCTTCTGAATAAGTAAAATACTCTCATTTTAGAAGAATAAGAAATCATTTGCCATGTGAAGAAATAATCCTTGCTCTTTAGTAAGAAGAAGTATGCCAAGTCTGAAGCTCTGATTCTTCAGCGAGAATCAGGACTTTCTGACACTTCATGAGATCCAAACACCAATGGGTTGACTCGCAAAATACCACAAGGCGTGTGACACACATTCCAGCCAGAGACTAGCTCTTGAGTACAGAAGCAGCTCAGGAACAAATTAAGGTTAAGCCAAAATAAGTGAAGGGTCAGGCTTATATTATACCCACCACAGGCCTGGGGAAGAAACTAGGTAAATAGGCGAAAAATCGGAGCATTCCAGCGTCAACTACGAAGTTACAAAACACAAGGAAAATCCACTCATGGCTTTACACTAAGGTCACACGCATAGTCCCAAAGGTAGCTGGGACTGTCCCAGGCCCCCTGAGTGATCTGCTGAGCTCCTGCCTGCACACTTGCTCTCTGCCAGGTCCTGACAGGCACTGAGCGTGGCCTCAGGAGGACAGCGGCAGCGTAACGGCTGCTCCTGCCTGGTTGCTGCTGCTCCTGGAAAAACTGCGGCCCTCCGAGCCTTGATCTCTCCTCTGTAAATGGAAAGGGCCTCCTGGACTCTATTGTTTAAAAAATAACTCCATTCGTAACATACAGAGCCACAGCGACAACCAGTCCCCAGAGATACCACTGTAAATTAACGAAGCAATACTTAAAAAGGCATGTATAGCCTATCAAGCTAGTGGCCTGTTACAGTGCCATTTCTGTTCTTCATAAAGTTAGCGAATCTTTTTTCACTTTAATTCCTCCACATCGCCTGATATAAACTTATTGGGAGGTTTCTTTCTATTTAAAAGTCATCACTAAATTCTTAGGGGCCATGGGGAACAATTTTTAATGCTTAGCTTTAAGAGCACGGAATATGCATTTAATATTAGTATGCATGCATTTGTAGGTTGATTTTAAACCTTAAGATTTAAGATTTAAAAACCTTACAACTGGGGAGTGGATGTAGCTCAAGTGGTTGAGCGCCTGCCTCCCATGTACGAGGTCCTGGGTTTGATCACAGGTACCTCCTAAAAAACAAACAAATAAACCAACAGAACAAAACAAAACAAAAAAGACAACTCTCATTGGGGAGCGATGTAGCTCAGTGGTTGAGTGCCTGCTTCCCATGTACGAGGTCCTGGGTTCAATCCTCACTACCTCCTTAAAAAAAACAACTTACAGTTAAGATTTTAAAAATATGAACATGCAAATGCTTTAACAAAATTTCTGAGAAAACAGAAAATATTTTTCAGAAAAACAAAGAATGAAAATGGCCTCATGAATAAACAAGTTTTCCTCTGCATCTGATTTATAACACATTCCTTCTACATTCTGCTAATTTTTCTCTGTGGATGTTAAAGGTTTTTCTGCCTTTTTTTTTTTTTCCAATTTGAAGCTTCCAAATGTATTTCTGTAGCACAACCATTTGTGTGTTCTAAACAATGTCCTTTAGGAGAAAGGAAACAAAGTTATAATGTGTCTAAATGAAGAGGAGTGTGGAATAGGGAATTTGGAAAAACAGCATTGGGCGTAAGTGTGTGTCTGTGATGGAAACAATAACAACACAATGAATTCTGGTTTCCTTGGAAACAGCATGACCCTCGTAGGATGCAGGCTGACTTAGTGGCAGAATGGCGTGGGGTACTAGGTGTATTTTCCAGTAAGAAATTCAGAATACTTTTGCCTGTGGAAAACCTGGTTTTCTTCATGGATTCCAGATTTCTCTGATCAATTCCGTTTTGCTGAAAGGGCGGAAGCCATTCACACTCATTCCTTTTTGGATGGTGTGTACCTTTCATGTCCATTCGATGGGCAACGGCAATGCTCCAAGGAGCTCGCTGCCCTCCTGTGCGGGAGCATGGGAAGGAGTGGGAAAAATGCTCCAGGCTTAAGAAATCGAAATTGATCAATTAACAAGAAGAAGTGATTACAAAGCAGTGTGGGATCAAACCCATTGTGTAAATGGGTGGGAACATGGTTTTGAGGATCTGAGGAGATGGAAGTGGTTGGAAGAAAAAAGAAAAAAAAAACAACTATAATGTGCTTTCACCAAAATATTGCTTATGATTGCAATAATATGTTGCTTTCATTAAAAATAAGCAGAAATGACATCAAAACCATCAAGTTATTTTGCACTGAGAAGGGGGTACCAGCGAGTTGGGCTGGGCTGTTGGGGAGTGCAGCCAGAGGCTTCTTAGAGACCCCGTAGGTCTTCCTGGATTTTCACAAAACAAAGCCAGGGGAAAGCCAGGGCAAGGGCAGACACACGCACGTGCTCGAGCCCCTGTGCCTTGCCTGTGCGCCCGTTTCCAGCTAGGACTCTTCAACCATGAGACCTGTGGGTGGACAAGAGAGGGGTCTGCCCACTCCTCGGAGGTAACAGCATGCTGGATAACCAAATTTGTAATTTTGCAACAATATGAAGATCTAAACATTTTGGAAAAATGCTTCAGTGTGCCAGGTTCAGGCACCATACTCCATAGTTTTGTTAATTCTAGTATCCATGTGTTTTGGTCCTTTTCAAAGAAACTGGGAAACTTTTGGTTTTTCCAGCTTCTGTACTAATTTTGGCTCTATATGAAATTCAGTGACTTGTGTGGGAAACGTATCAGACTTTGCCCAACTAGACCACACAACTCCTGCTCAGAGGTCGTCGATGTAAATACGGTAATTCATTGGCTCTACGGGAAGGGGTGGTGTCTGAGAAAAGTGAGTGTGTTCAAGGAAGTGCAGAGCCTACCCGGTTGCTTTCACTCTTGGAACGATCGTTCTTCGCCTTGGCTGTCTTTTCTGCAAGCTTCTTCTGCCTTTGAGGGCCTCTTCCAAAGAAGATGTAGTTGACAAAGGCATACTCCAGAAGGGCCAGGAACACAAAGACAAAGCAGCCCATGAGGTACATGTCGATGGCTTTGACGTAGGGGATTTTGGGCAGAGTCTCCCGAAGGTGGGTGTTGATGGTTGTCATTGTCAGCACAGTGGTGATCCCTGTAAAAGAAACAGATGGGTGAGAGGCTGCAGTCAGCTGTGCCGCTCTTCATTTTTCACGCCCCTTTCATATTTTCTCAAACAGCTTGAATTAGTTGAAGAAAATGGATCGAATATTACTGGGCAATTGGAATGCAGGAGAGCGTAAAACGTCATGTGGGCAGAATGTCACACCTCAGCACTGGGAGCTGCCGCCTCTCTTCTGGAGAAGTTCGGCCCTGCAGGGTCTTATCCCTAAGGGACCTTGCCAATAAAGAGAATGGAGTTTTGAGAGTAGAGAGAGAGAGATTTAGGGCAGCAAAGTGCTCGGTGAGATTCCCAGGAAACAGAAAACAATTCTTACTCTGATGCTTATTTGAAGTAAGAGGAACGTGACAATGCTTTTATTTTTTAATTATTAAGGATGTGATCCTGTCCTGAGTTCAAAGAAAAAGGAAGAGTTGAGTGAAGATTATCTCACAGTGTTTTTTCTCTGCACCTAAGAAAGAGGCTTGAATATAAGCTGCTTAGGAAATACTTGCTGAAGTCAAGGGTTAAAGATTTTATTCCAAGTATAGAATCATACCATACCTGAGGCAATTGATTCAATCCATTTTTTTTTAATGTTATTATGCTGAATTCTTTACACAGCATCATGTGGATGCTCTCACAGTGTCCCTAATAGAGCTACATTTAGACTCTGAGAACATGCAAGGCCAGGGACCACATGTGCAATTCTCCTAAACCATGGATACAGTACTTGCTATACAAAGACTCAAGGTTGAATTGTTTGAGGTCATTAGACATCAGCTCTTGAGACAAGACAAGAGCTCATGGACTTGTAGGAAAGCTGTGGACCACTTACTCATTGGGGGGATGGTGACTACTCTGCTGGCATGCTCCTTGACGACAATACTTTTGAAATATTAGGAAGTCTCAAGGAAGAGGGCAGCTCCAAAGCGTGAGCTCTTTCAAACCTATACCACAGCTATCACTGAATGCAATGACTAACGCGTCTTCCAGGACCCAGTGAAGAGAGGCGCTTCCTTCCTGCCGAGGGGGAGAAGAGCCTTAGCAACAGGCCTACATCCACGAAAGAATAAAAACCATCGATCTGCCCAAGGCCAGCAGGCTGCGCCGGCTGAGAGGGCAGAGCTCCCAGGGTGCAGGCCTGGGCCCGAAGCATGGCTGTCTTCACCAGACAACCATGCTTCATGTTTCTGACCTCCAGGCTCCCTCCCACCTCTCCAGGGAGGGCTTGGAAGAAGGGCTTGATCTCCTCTGGATTTCCACACTGCCTTCAAAGGCACATGTCCACAGAGAAGAGCTCTGGGATGCAAAGCTCAGCCCTCCCACGGGCCACTTGTTGAACGGGGAAGAGAAGCCAGATACTCATCCCAAACATGGGCCTCTCCCTACCTGGTCTCCGACTGGTATTAAAAGACTAGAAGAGAACTGAAGGGCTGAGCCACAATTTTTACATGTAACTGCAAACCAGGATTACTTATGGAACATACAGAAATCTAAGACTTCAGAATTTTTCAAGCTTCTCCTTTAAGCAGACATCGATATCTTCAGACTTTTAAAGTTTTAAAGTGGCAACGGGATAACTGCAGTTTACAAACAAATGTAAAAACATCATGCAAATGCTAAAAAATCATGTGTTCTCACCACTATTCTAAAATTTTGGGGTGATACTCCTATTGCTTTTTTTTCCTGCTCCTGAATGGCCCCAAGAAGCCTAAATGTTTAGCTTTAGTGGTTGCTTCCTCTCCGCAGGCAGCTCTTTTGCATGGACACGCATGTGATGAGATTTCAGGCGAGTACTTCCATCTTTTTAGTTTTGGCTCACAGATGCTCTTAGCTTACAAGGTCAGTGCATTTTCCAAATTCCTTCTATCAAGTATGTCTTATCTAGAACACAGCAGACAGGGGCAGACTGTGGTGGCTGCCAGCCTGGCCAGGCCCAAATCCCACCCTGCCGCCCTGCAGTGGTGTGACCTGAGAAATCATCCTTCAGGGCTGTTGAGACGTCTAAATGTAACTACTGAAAGCTGCTTGCTCGTGTGCCTAATGAACGGCAGCTGGCATTACTGATAAACAATGACAGTAAATAATCATACCATTATCATCCTACGGAACAATAATTCTTCAGCAGCCTCTAGCTTCCAGACCCGAGCCTGGCAGCTTTGCCTTGGGGTCACTTCCCTCTCTAAGGGGATGTGTCTGGCCTGGCTGCCCACAGCGTCCGTGTCCCTTCTCCAGAGCGCCCCCAGTCGGAGGGAGAGGGTCCACGGAGACCTCTGTAGCGCATCTGGGCAGACGCCGCACAGTTTGACCTCGATTAGGAATGCGGGACACAGGCGGTGGTGCAGCCAGTAGGTGGACGCAAACAGCCTGAAGCTTTTCAAAGTCTCGACACCAGGCAAGACGCTCGGGCTGGGACTGAGGGGTTTCTCCACCCAAAGCCCGCCACGTCCTTGCCAGATGCTCTTAGGGAGCCAGAGAGCACAGTGGCATCTCAAAGGCTCTGGGTGAGCCCACAGTAGTAAGAATTAATAATCCTCACTCCGGTTTTTTTAAACCCATGGTTTTGACAACATAGGAGGCCAAATAATTCTTCTGCATAATGTCTTTTGGCATTTGGGGAGTTAGCTGTAGAGGTGAAGGGAGAGGGCCCTGGAGTTTGACTAACTGGATGGAATTCTTTCTTCTGCCATTTAGTAATTATGTGACCTTGTGCCAGTTCCTTGGCTTCTCTGTACCTCGATTTCCTGACCTGTAAAATGGGAACTGCCTGTTCTGATATGGCTCTTCCACAGATCAGATAAGAAGAGAAAACACTAACGTCTCAGCAGAGAGCCCGGCACGTAAGGGCTGGACGCGTCTCGGCCGTCACCATCGTTGGTGGTGTAGCTGACGTCAGTGCTCAGTGTTCATGACCCCAGAATACGCTTTTCCTTGATCAACGGGAGCCAAACAGCTGATGTTTCCTGATGCTTGTAGATGCAGACTCGGAGCCCCGGGCTTAGATGAGCAGAAGGGCAGGGAGAATGGGTTTGCTGGCGCCACTCAGAGCTGGGGCTTTGGGACTCGTGGCTCCTGTCTGGCCAGATTCAGGACCTCCACTGCCTCTTGGGGCTCCAGTCGCAGCTTCAGCCTGGTGTCGCCAAAGTGCCCGTTCACTTCTGCCCCTCCTCCCGCCTCCCAGGCCTTTGAAGTCAGTCTGACCCTGGCGTGCATCTCGCCCTCTTTTCCAGGGGCAAAGCCTCGATAACTTTGACCAGATCATTCTTTTGTCCCAGCAAAGCCGAGGAAGGAGCATTTCGGTTTATAATAATAATAAGGCTGTTTCGTTAAGAAAAAGTGGACTCTATGTTCATATATTGCAATGAGGCTGGGTGGACCATAACCCACTTCAGGTAGATTATCTGTTTAATATTGTGGAAGACAATGATAGGCTTACAATGATAGAACTTCTATTACCCAGAAAATTCAGAAATTCACTTTTTCAGAATACTCCACCCCTAGAAATGACAGATAGTTCTGGGTTTTTGGTACTTATATTTCACTAGTTGTGTCAGGGGAGACAAATTCACTGAGGCAGATTCAGGGCGAAACTAATGACGCTTCAGCTCCGTGCATCCATTTGGACAGTGAAAGGAGCGGTCCCAGGAATTTTAATTTGTACATTTTGTGTTCTTTTTCTTAAAGAGCATTCTTGAAATTGTATAAACTCCCAGCTCCACAAATGTTGGGTCTGTCCCTGTAAATTAATTTTATCTCACTTAATTTTCCAGGTGAGAAGAGAAGGTAGTTTAACAAAGAGTAATGTAGTAACATAAAAAAAAAAAAAGGTAAAACCTTCCCAAAGAACTGAAGTTTTACGGTAACCTCTGCAGGCTGTAGAGAAATCCTGGAGACTGTATTGTTTAGAGACATTTTTACTACAATCATTAGAAATACACAACAATTAATACAGCACTTTCAGTTTTTTTATACTTTATTCTTCTTAAAACTATTTTTCTTAAGTCATAGCTATATGTTTTTTCTTGGGAAAAATCTAATCTCAAATGCAATTGTGCAAGTCCCATATTTGTAGGCCTAAACCAGAGATCCACATACACATATTTATGTATATGTTCTTAGGAAAAAAATGTTAAGCAGCTTAAAGTTCTGGCTAAACAGAGAAAGGATGAGAAGAGGGTATAACTGGAACCTGAATTATAATGGTTACCTGCAAGCTACTTTGCCAACAAATGTGTTGATAATTCTTTTCCAGGTACCATTGATAATTTCATTTTCAGGAATTAAATTTAACCTTACCAAAAAAGGGAATGGACTGAGTAATTTTTCTTCAACCCTATAGTTATCTGAAGTTTATGCTTTAAAGATTACTTTGTTGATACAGTTTCATAAAAGTTTGCAAGTAAAGAATTATGCTTCTTAAAACATAAGCCTTCTCTTAAATATTAAAAAAATATTAGAAATAATATTACAACCTGTATATAATGTACATAAGCTGATAACACTATTGTCAAATGGACCAGTGGCCAGAATAGATGAACATCAGAGCTTTTAAGACTCACTCAGATTCTAATCACACATTTTAATGCTCATTAAATTGCATAATTCCAATTATATGCTATAATATATGAATATTTTTCTGATTTAAAAAGAAGAATGCACAATTAATCAAATCTTCTTTTGGGGCCACAGAATAATTTTGAGCAGGAGATGTTAATCCTTGCTTTAAAATTAGTGTCAAAAATAGTTTTCTTATGCCAATATTCTGCAAGCATATTTCCCCTTTCATGGGCATGAAAACTCACATTTCAGCCCTATAATTAAATGAACACATAAAAGGGAATTGTGCATGAAATTAGTGTTTCAAGAGAAAATGTGACTATCTAGGCAAACCTGGGGTCATCATATTGAAAAACGGTCGCTGAACTGTAGCCTTTGCACTCCGTTTTAATACTGTAATGATGTGGTTACTTTACACGTTAGGTACCACTTAAAAGGACACGTACCGAGGGCAACTCTTGCAGCAGATGCATCGTAGTTGATCCAGAAGGAGACCCAGGAGAGAATCGTAATCAGGATGGAGGGCATGTAAGTCTGGAGGATGAAGTATCCAATGTTTCTCTTTAACCGAAAGCTCAGAGAAAGTCGAGGATAAGCGCCTGGGGAAACACATAGGGGTCACTGCACTGGAGAAAAGATGTGGCAGGCAAAGGACTCCCCATGGATTTCCATGGGCCAACAGCGTGCATTTGATGGCCCTGCCCAAGGAGCCACTGCCTCCTGTGTCTACAGTGGACCGTGATGGGCGGTAAATTACAAAAGCTAAAGCTCAACCGAGAATGATCCTGGGAACACTGCGAAAGCTTTTAGCTTCAAATACAAAATAGTGCCCAGGATCTTGCTGCTCTTTTAATCAGTGACTGACCCCTTCTTCTCCATTTTCAACAGGGAGCTTGAGCTCAAGGTTTTACTGTACAAAATGGTTTTGACCGATTGTCCCCTCAAGCCGTCCAGGAGTGGTCAAGAAACCTTTGTGCTAAGGGATTTGTTGGAGGCATTGACCTCGATCAGAGTCTACTCAGGGACCACCCGAATGCTAAAGAAGCAGAGAAGTGGTTCTAGTATCAGAAAAAGCAGTGGTGTACACTGAGCTCCTCTGCTTGGACCACAGAAAGGGGCCCCAAGACAGCCCTAGAGCAGGACCTTGTCTGTTTTCTTGAATCCCAGAGCTAATCCTTGGATGTGTACATCCCACATAACACATGTTGGAACTCCTTCCCACCACCACCACCATTAAAGAGTGATAAGGCAGCCCATTTGTTATGTCGCATTTAATTTTATATTTGCCTTTTCTGCTTTGTTTGGTTTTTCCTGGAGCAAGGTTTCCATTTCCTCCTGCCCTGTTCAACAGTCCATTTTATCAGCTCCAATTCCCTAGGCTCCTTCACTTCTAAATTCCAAGGAAGCTGCTTTCAGGTCAACCAGTAAAAACCTAATGGCCTTCTGGTCTTCAGCTTTCTCGCTTACCCCGTTTCCATTGATGGATGGCTCTCCTCCTGGAGACTGCTTACATCCTAAGCTTCCAGAGACCTTGCTTTTCTTGACCTCCTTCTGCTCCCAACCTGACTGGCTCTTTTTCCCTCCTGAACCCAAATGTGTGCACTTTCCAGATTTCACTCTTGTTGCTTTCTGGTTTTGACCCTAAATTCTTTCCTTTAGCAGTCGGATTCCCTCAGATGACTGCACCTAGAGCCTCTATGTAGAAGATGGAAGCTTGTATCTTCAGCCCTCTTACTTTAGAATCAACCACACTTCCTGTCAGAAGGATTAAAGGAGAAAAACATCATTGTCTAGGCCCAGTACTTCAGGGATGACAATTGTGAAATTGCCTCCAGTATATATTTTTTTCGGAAAGTTTTACATGACTCTGATCAAATGAATGTACATCACATTGTTATCATAGCATAAACATGTTTATAGTTGATACAAGTTCTTTGTAAACACAATTGAAAATTCCTAATTTCCCATCAAATATATGCACATATATTCTATAGCTTACAAGTACCTATTCTTGAATGCTTTAGATTTCGATTATGTCCATGTCTTCAAAACTATAAAATACTATTTAAAATATCTTTCAGCAGAGCCCTTTTGCTAAATTTAGACTTATTTCCTTAGGCTAAATATTCCAAAAGAGGACTTGTTAGGCCAGTGTTTAAGGCTTTTAATACATATTGTCAAATAACTTTGCAAAATAATCATAGCAATGTACATTGCCACTGCCAGTACTTTATAAAAGTGCCCGTCTCACCTTGCATACATGACATAACACCTCTTAAAAATAAGTTTTGCTAATTCCCTTTGGAAACATTTGTCCCTTCAATTACTTTAATTGAATACTTCCTATATGTTTGATTGTCCTCTGTATTAAATTTCATTAATTACCTGATTATGTTATTTGTGCATTTCTCTCATTTCTATTTCTCTGACTATATTTACCTCTTCATTTATGTTCTTTATATAGATGCTTGTTTTTATTCTCTGCAAGCATTTGTTTTAAAACCTTTGATGTGTTTGAGAGGAAGACATAAATACTTAAATTTTTACATGTAGTTGAAGTTATGCATGCCATTGCTTTTCCTTTGTGATGTTTTAAAACTTGTTTTTAGACTTAGAAAAGCTTGCCTAGAGACTTACCCACAAACCTTTTTTGAGTGTTGGCAATTATTTCAGCGTTTGGTATGAGGTGAAGATGTACATTGGTTTTTGATTCCCCAACAAATAGTCACTTTTTCCATGACAATTAATGGAACGAAGCTTCCCTCCCATGGATCTGAGAGCGCCCTGTGGTCTATAGGACATTCCCTGCGTAGGTGGATCGCCAGCATGGTGTGCTCCTCAGCCGAGTGAGCTCCCAGCCACGGGGTTTCCCATCTGCAGACCCCAGCCCTCCACTCAGCCCGTGAATTTTGGAAACCCAGCCCATATCCGAAATCTTCTATGGCTTATTACTTCCTATTAAAATCAAAAGATTCATCCAGGAATTTCAGTTTCTATACAATGTTTCCCGAATTGGCTTCAGCTGTATTGCCCACCACAGCTCTGAATTAAGCATAACATTTTCGAGCAAAGAGGATTCTCACTGCCTCCGGCTAATTCTCCTATTTCCCACCTCTGGCCTTCACACTTGCTGTTGCTTGCTTGGGAAATGTCTTCCCTTATACAAACTTGAATCCTTGCTTCTTCTTCCTTCCAAATATAAATGATTACCCTGCTGAGTTTTTGTTTCTTATTATAAATGTAATTATTAATATCCAGCAAGGTACAATCTTCCTTGGTAAGTTATACAGGCTCTACAGCAGAGTTTGTGATATAATGTAGTAATTATAAACTGCAATGCCTGTGCAACTGTCTAAAACATCATAGGTTGTCAGTAAATATTTCTGTATGCTGAATGAATGAAAATAGGACTACTTGGTTTATATGATGTTTTAGTGAGCTTAATACTCAAAATGTTCAATATCTTTATTGAATCTTGGTTTGAAATGCCATGGGAAAAGGTGGTAATAAATGCCTTTTTTCTCACTTATCATTTGCTTCTCCTTGCTTCAGTGAAAAATAGCTTTAACTGTCTACCTAAGAGTGGTTTTAGAATTAGAGGTCCATGATTGTAAAGCACCTAGCACAGTACCTGGTGAGTGATGGGTGTTCAATAAATGGTAAGAATAATTATTTTTATATTGCATATTCTGAGTATTTCTATTACTAAGAATAGGGCCTTATGAGTATAATTTGGCTATAATATCTTGGTTTTTATTTGCTGTTTTCATGATCTTTTTTCTTATATGATATGATCCTAGGCTGAAATTTTTTATCTGTTTGTATTGGACAAAAGGCACTAGTCAGAGACTCTAAAATAATTCAGCTCCTTCTTCCTTCCCTATGCCCCCAAAAGTTATTTTTTAGAATTAAAAAACATTTTTTTAATGATTTATAGACAAAAATCCTGTGTTGTAAAACAAAACAATTTATTTGATAAATATACTGATTATTTTTAATTGCAATGGTGATGCCTCTAAAAATAAAACATTTTTCAGTTGCTAAAAAAAAATATCCACTATACCTGGAATAAACTGTGTATTGGTCAGGAAAAGTTGGCTTATGCTGCAGTAACAAATGGCCCCCCAAATTTCAATAGCTTACAACAACAAAAATTTCTTTCTCATGCTACATATCCACTTAGAGTCCTCTATCTGGAACACTGCTGGACAGAAAATTCCCCTCACATTTCTTTGGCCACAGCAAGTTGTATTGCCAGTCCTTATGTCACCGGACTGGGAAAGTTTCATCCTCCCCAAGGGAAAGGTAGCAAAGGCAGCAAACAGTTTTGAATGATAATGCAATCTACCATGCTCTCCAACTCTTTTTTCTCCAAGTTAACGCCCCTAACATTTTCTAAAGTACATCTTCTCAGGGAAACTATTCCCAGTACAGGCAAATCTTGGCATTGATGAAGTGAAATACAACTGAAACTATGTTTTGAATACTTGCCCCCAGTAACGTGGGAGGCCAATGTCATTACTGTATAGTCAAACATTTAGAAGACAGTAGGAGAACTTGAGGAAGAGAATACTATTCCAATTTCAAAAATGCCTTGCTATCTGGAAATTCACCAAGATACTCATTTAACGCGGAGCTTAAAATTAAGAAAATAAACTTTTTTTTTGGCACGTGTATGCTTAGTAATACATTCTCTTTGTGAAAAGTGAAATGCTGCTTAAAATTGGCAAAATGTTTAGACATTCAGCATATGTCTATGCCATCACAGTTTCTGAGGTGGGGGTGGTGAATGGAGCAGGCAAAGATGAATGAAGACACAGTCTATGCCCTCAGCCAGCTCCTAATCAATGCCAGGGAAAGAGTCATACAGAATGGACGTGGGTCAAACTGAGGTAAGTATGACAATGGAGATACAAAAAAATTCTGGAAGCACAAGGTTGTAGTGAAGTTAAGAGAGAGTTCAGGATATCTGAACAGTGATACTGATGGTTGTGTAGGAGGACCCAGCAAGGCCAAAGAATGTCTCTTTAAGGATGCCACAAGAACTTATCCAGGACAACTAACAAGGAGATGATGATGGACAACATCTATCCCGAGGAACAGAGAGTGTCTGCAACTGCAAGCAAGACAGTTCCATCCATCTGCCCCATGGGATCTAACCCCCACTCTCAATTGGAAGCAGAGTGGGCATCACCATCCCCAAATTCTGAAGATTAGGGAATGAACAATGGACTAAAGTAGACTTATTCTATTATAGACTTATTATTCTAGCAATGGAAGAACTTTTATCATTGATATAAAGCAGTGGCCACCAGAGGTTCTGAGGGAAGGGAGAGGGAAGAGTAGGTGTAATATGGGGGCCTTTTTTTGGACATTGGAATTGTCCTGCATGACATTGCAATGATGGATACAGGCCAGTATATATTTTGTCATAACCTACAAAATTGTACAGGACAGAGTGTAAACTATAATGTAAACTATAGTCCACGGTGAGTAGCAATGCTTCAATATGTGTTCATCAATTGTAACAAACATATCACATTAATGAAGGATGTTGTTAATGTGGGAAAGTATGGGAGAGGGAAACAGTGGGGAATATTGAAATCCCCTATATTTTTTATGTAACATTTATGTAATCTAAATCTTTAAAAATAAAAAAAAAATATTTTTTTAAAGATGCCACAAGATACAGTCCTCAGAATGCTACTAAACATGAAAATTATCAGAGACACCAAGACCCTCGATTTTGGGGGGCAAAGGCTTTTTCCATTAAATGTGCAATGTAAAGGGCTCATAAGAGTCTCTTTGCAGCATCTGTTAGGCAGTGTCCTTTCATGAGCAGGAAGGGATGCCATGATATATGGTGTATCTGTGGGGAAAACTTCCAAAATGATCCTAGCTAGTGGCTGATGCTTTAAAGCTGAGAAGAAGCGAGTCAGATGCACCAAGGTTTGCCCTTCAAAAGAGCACGAGAAGCCTAAAACTTAAAACAGAAAAGCACAGAGCTCCTGACGCCTGCGAGCCAATGCAGAGGCAGCCAGTTCTCCAGCGGGTGCTGAGCTGGCACTCAGAGGCCTGATCCTGAAACACGAGTGCACTGTTCCAGTTCAGGGCCTCCCTGGCAAAACTCTCCCTCAGAAGTTGCTGATCTCAACCCTTTCTTCCCAGATGCATAAAAGTAATGGCCCAATACAAGGCTTTCCATCTCGAATCTGCCTAAATTAATATCGCTCCTTAAGGCATTAGTATTTTTAAGAACTCATAAGGTTGTGGCTTTAGTATCATATCACCTTTGTAAAGTGATAAGGGCCATTCAAATGTATTTGTGATGAAACCAGGTGATATTTTAGTAACTGCAGCAAAGCTGTTTGTATGCACACATCTTCCCCCTCAAGAGAGCCACTGGGATGGCCTCCATTGTCTAAGATGTTTTATAAACACTCACTGTTGCTTTTGAGTCTCTTTAGCCTGCTATGTTGTTCATTTACAATCTACCTTCTTAGTTTATAATACAACCTAAAATAAAAAGTAGTGTGAATTTTCTCATTCTCCATTAGAGACACTTTAAGTATTATCTGTTTTTTAAAATCCATGAGATAAAGGCAATATATGAAATGGAAAAGAGGAGAGAGTTCAAAAGCTATTGTCTCCGCCAGGCCACAAGTCTCCTTATCTTCCACAGTAAAGTCAGAGTTGGATGATATGATGTCTGACCAAAGAACAGGGTGCTTGAGGATTCCGGTTTAGTTTACTGTTGTTCGGGAGATCCTTTGAGATGTTGGCTGACCTCTCAAGCCCTCAGATTCCACCGGGGGAAATCAGGGCAAGAAGATCTACTATCACAAGCAACCAAAGCAAAAAGAGATAAATTGTACAAAGGACAGCATTAAAAAGTAAAAAGACAACCCACAGGATAGGGGGAAATCTTTGGAATTCATTTAACCAATAAAAAACAGATTATCCAGAATATTTAAAGAACTCTTTTAGAAAAGACAAATAACTCTATTTAAAAATAGGTAAAGGATTTTGATAGACATTTATCCAAAGAAGGTATAGCATAGCCAACAAATGCATGAAAAGATACTAAACCTCATTAGTCATCCGGGAAGTGCAAAATCAAAGCCACGATGAAATGCCACTATATACCAACCAGGATGGCTGCAATGAAGAAGTCAGACAGCAACAAATATTGTTGAGAATTTGGACAAAGTAAAACCCTCATATACTGCTGATGGGAATGAAGAATGGTGCAACCACTTTGGAAAACACTCTGGCAGTTCCTCAAAATGTTGAATATAGAATAATCATATGAGCCAGCAATTCCATTCCTGGGTATATACCCAAGAGAAATGAAAACATAAATCCAGGCAAATACTTGTACATGAATGTTCACAGCAACATTATTAACCGTAGCCAAACAGCAGAAACCATCCAAATATCCAACACTGATGAATGGATAAATAAAATGTGGTATATCTAGGCAAGGAAGTATTATTTAGCAATAAAAAGTAATCAGTGCATGCATGAGTCTTGGAAACATTACACTAAGTGAAAGGAGCCTGATACAGATTACCACATAATATATGATTCCACCTACATGAATTGTACAGAATAGGCAAATCTATATAGGAAGTAGCCAAGTGATTGCCTTGGCCTGGGGGAAGGGGCAGTTGAGACTCAACACCAATGGTTACAGGGTTTCTTTTTAGAGTGTTGAAAATGTTCCAGAATTGATTGTGGTGATGGTTGCATAACTCTATGAAAATATTAAAAACCACTGACTTGTATAGTTTATACTTTAAATGGGTGAATTGTATGTGTGCAGTGTGAAGTATATCATTATAATGATATACCCACTACATACATTTATTTCTTTATTAGAGAAGTAGTGCATTCACAGAACAATCGTGCATAAAATACAAGATTCCCATATACCACCCCACCATCACCATCTTGCGATGGTGTGAAACATTTGCTACAATTGATGATAGCATATTTTTATGATTGTACAATTAACTATAGTCAATGGTTTGACTTAGGGTTCACATTTTTGTGTATTGTAGATCCACGAACTTTTTTTAAAATTGTATTCTGCTACTATATATACAATCTAATACTTTGTCCTTTTAATCACCTGTTAGATATATATTTGGGGGCTATTTGCATTCACAGTGTTGTGCTACCATCACCACCATCCATTACCAAAGTATTTCCATCATCCCAAAGAAGAGCCCTGTACATTTTAAGCCTTAACTTCTCATTTCTTATCCCACCCCAACCCCTGGTAACCTGTATTCTAGATTCTGGCTCCACAAGTTTACTTATTCTGATTGTTTCGAATCAGTGAGATGATACATATCTGTCTTTTTGCGCCCGACTTATTTCACTCAGCATGATTTCTTCAAGGTTCATACATTTTACTTGGAACTAAATGGCTTAATTCCTGTCAAGAATGAAACATACTACTTGGCCTGAAATACACCTTGATAAATGATAAGCTCCTTCCTTCCTCCCTCTTCTCTCTCTATGGAAAAGTCTGTGTCCAGGATTCTGCAATCTAAGAGTTTCACCACTGAACATATTTTTAAAAATTTTACTAAAGGTCCTAAAAACAATTTCAAAAGATGAAGATAAACAAAGTACTGCTTTCTGTGAAGAAGGTGAGGGCCACTAGACTTTCACAGAAACTTAGCTTTGAGACTTTTCATAGGGCAAGGCCCTTCAGGGCAGGTGGTTTCACAGCAACAAGATGAGATAGCCAGCTCCAATGTGGCACTGGGAGTGAGCCTGCTGTGGTCCTGTCCTCTTGGACTGTGGAATAGGGGTGCCATCTGGCTAGGAATCTCAGTAAATGGTCTTTAAAAGTTCTAACAAAAAAAAAGGGGGGGATGAGAAAGAGTGGGGATTCTTCTCTGGAATTTAAGATTAAACTAAATTGTAATTGAGATATAGTCTGCAATCCTTTCTTTTAACATTCCATATACTTTATTTTCTAGACCTATGGTAGATGTCATTTATAGAACCAATGGACAATAATTTGATTACTAGGTTATGGTCTTATAAAAACTAAAGCTTGGAGTTCACAAATGGATGCTAGAGAAACTTAAGTGCATGTATTAACAGTGGGAAGTGTAGACTAGAAAATTCTTAGTTTGGCATGATCAAAGAGGCAAAACAGTATTTTGAGAATTAACTTTTGAAGAATAGAAAATTCACATATCTTAACTGAAATGATTCATCATCATTCATTTATGGATCCGTCTCTTTTTCTTTCTTCCAATCTTGTCAGAAGTATTTTGAAATAAAGTTAGCATATATCACTGTCTAAATATACCCCAGAAAAAGGAAAAAAAGTACCATGTAGTTAAAAAAAAAAAAACATTAAACACATTAAACAATCTGTTTTCCCCTTCTCAAAGCAAACTAGAAAGTTAAGAGTCAACTTCAGATTCAGCAGAAAGTGTACTTTCCAAATTTTCCTGGTCAAGAAAGCACACGTCCAGGACAACCACAATCTGGTGCTACTTGCATCCAGAGGGATATTTAGAGGGCTCCTTGATTGTTACCTGAATATGTATGTGTTGAAATAAATTGAATTCAGTATTTCTTTGAACCTGATCCCATTTACTCTTCACTATTCCAGTGCTTTGCTCACATGTTCACAGCTTGTTAGGCTACAATGGAAGACTCGTGTTCCTTAACTCTAGCTTTCGAGCACTTCCCTTTATAGCATACTGTTATGGATAAAGGCTTCCTCTATATCCTGTTTTCTGAAAAATACAGAATTAAATTATTTACATTTTCTGATGAATTATAATTTTAAGAAATGTTTCCTAAATCTTCTTTTTTTTTCCCTTCTACTGTGTAATAGCCCAAACTAAATAAGAAGTAAATATTGAAACCATTATAAACTTTTTGAAAAAATAAAATCTGGGCCAAGATCTGCGAGAAGAAGAAAACTGAGAGAGCTGAGCCCTGTATTTCAGGTAGATGCAGATTTTAGAAGAGGTAGGTGAGAAGTTAAGCAGAACATTTGGTAAACTCATGGGCCTAGGGGAGCAAAAATTAGAGAAAGTGACCATTAAGAAAGGGAATCATATTAAAGCCCCTTAGAGATCTTCCTAGCATGTAAGGATAAACCAGAAAGAGTCCAGCATGCACAGAACCTGAATCTGAATGCTGAAATACCAAATCCCAGAAGGTGGAGGCAGCTTATCCTAGATTGCTAATGCCTGTAGCCACCTGCCAGGAACAAGCATAGATCCACTCCAAAGAAAGAAAACTCATCATAGGCTTTGAATTTTTTCTACAATTTTCCAATGAATTAATAATAGCAGATTGGACACAGATGAAGAGAGAAGTTTTGAACTGAAATATAGGTCAGAAGAAAATTTCCAAAGTGAATTAAAAGGAGAAAATAAGAGGAAAATTACAGAATAGAGGGCAAGACTAGAGCAGATATAGTGGAAGATTTACATGGAGTTGGAATCTGAGAAAAGGAAAAAGAGAATGAAGCAAAAAAAAAAAAATATTTGAAGAGATGATGGTTTCAAAGTTTCAAAACTGTAGAAGGACCTCAATGCAAAGGTTGAAGATGTACCACCAAAAACCCACTCAATAAGAACAATTTTAGAGAAAGCAGCACCTTGGCATATCATAATAAAACTGATGAAAACCAAAATCAAAGAATAAAGTTTGAAAGCATCTAGAGGGGGAGAAAAACTTTCACAATAGTATTAATTAGATCAACAAGGGTCTTCTGAAGAGAAACAATGGAAGTCAGACACAATGAAATGATATCTTTACATGCAGAAGGAAAAAAAAAAAATCCAACCTAGAATTGTGTAACCAGTAGATACAACCTACAACAACATATATGATATAAGGTCATATTCAAATATTAAAAATTCTTGAAGAAATTTGTTACAGGACACCCAAACTAAATAAGATATTTTTAAAATGTTGCTTTTTAGGCAGAAGAAATAATTTATAGTTGGAGACCTGGGATAAAAGAAAGAATGAATTTCAAAAAAAAGAGGATATTTATAATTATACCTAATTGAACATTTACTGCATTTAATAACAATAATAATATCACATAGGGTTTAAAATATATTTAATTATAATACCTAACAACAATAGTATATACAAGTAAAAAGGAGGAAATATGCAGTTAAAAGTATGCTAAGGGCCCTGCATTGTTTGGGAAGAGGTAAAAGCACCACCTCAGATAAATTATTAGAAGAAGTATGTTAGCAAGATTGTTTAATACAAAAAATTCTTATAAGTCAGTCACACAAAAAAAAGTATATTTTAAAAAGTTTGCTGTTTATAATAGTGTCAGAAAATATCAAATACCTAGGACAATTTAACAAAAAATGTACAAGATTTCTACACAGAAAATTATAAAATCTTGAGAGAAATTAAAGCAAATCTAAATAAATGGAAAGATAAAATTTATATTTATATAGGTAGGAAGAATTATAAAGATGTCATTTTTCAAATTAACTACTTCAGCCCTAATAAAAAGTCAAAACAATTCTAATAGCAATTAATGATCAAATTCTAAAATTTATCTGGAAATGTAAATGGCCAAGAATAACCAAGCTGATTGTAAACAAAAGGACAAGAATGAAAGATCAGCTCTTAAAGCTACAGTAATGAACACAGTGAGGTAAGGGTACAAAGAGAGATAAATAAACCAACAGCACAGAACTGAAAGTACAGCAGCAGATCCATGCACTCACAACCAGATTGAAGCTAAGATAGCTGCAGAGAATAGAGTTGGGGAAAATAATGAAACATGACCCATACTTCCCACCACTCACAGAGAAAAATCAACTCCAGATGGACTCTGGATCTAAATAGCTGATTTTTGTAAAACATATAACCTATCATAAGTGTGCATCTATAATGTATGAGTAACTTCTACAAATTAATAAGAAAAAGACAGACAATTCAGAAAAGAAATTTGTGCAAGCAATTCACAAAAGAGAATCTCCATGTAGCCCAGAGGGGAAGGTGCTCAATCTCACTAGGAATCAGAGAAATGGAAATTTAAACCACAATGAGATGCCACTGAAACCCCACCAGGCAAGTTTCCATGTATTACTGGAACAAGTGTAAATTAGTACAACCACCTTGGAATACAGTTTGGCATAATCAATGGAGCTTGCGCATTCACAATTCCACTTTGAGGTCCACACTCAGTATTTATATGTGCCTATATTCACGAGAAAATCACGTATAAGAACGCTCATATTACCATTCCTCATAAGTGTTTGTGAGTGGTAGAATGGATGAACAAATCGTGGCATATATACACAGTAGAATGTAATTCAAGCATACCAAGGCTCAGTGACATGGATGGACTTCACAAAGGAATGCTGCATTAAAGAAGGAAGTCTTTTAATTATCCCATCAAATAAGGTTCAAAAATGGGTAAAATTAAACTATAGCTAGATAAGTTGACAGTGATTTTCCCTGAAATGAAGAGGAAGTTTCTGGGGTACTGACAACATTCTACAATTTTGCCTGATAATAGTTACATGATTGTTAACTCTCTGGTAATTTACTTAGCTGTACATTTATATACTTTCATTTTTTTGTATATGTACATACAAAACAGTTATAAAAATCATCGAGAGTTTATAAAATCCTATAAATCTTGGTATTAAAAAATAAAGCATGAGAAATATTCTAATGCTTCCTAGGACTCTTGCTAAAATTAATTAGAGCCTATTAGAAGATCTACCAACTGAGCTTTGACAATTTCATTAAAATTCTTACATATTCTTTATGCATTAGGAGCAGTTTGCCTTGAGACACCTGCTTGAATCTTTGTTTTTAATCTCCCTAATCAGCAACTGGTGATATAACACTTTGTTTTATTAAATATTTTTCAAAGAGACATTTTCAGACCCCCAGTGTATTTTCAGGTTTCAAACAAAAGAATTTAAAGAAGTGGATGGCTGTCCATATTTTTAAGTTACATTTTCTGTATTCTTGGAAATTCAACCATAAATTCTTAATGGGTCTTACAGAAGAAGAGTAGATCATATTAAATAGAAATTTGAAAGGTGATACAACTATAGTGTGGCAGTTTGAATCTTTTGTGGACCCCAGAAAATCCTGTTCTTAAAGCCAATCCATTCCTGTGCATGTAAACCTATTGTAGATGGGACCTTTTGATTAGATTCAGTTAAGGGACCTTCCTTTTGATTATATCCCTTCAGTAGGCCATGACCCTGGGTAGGTCTTAATCTTACTGGAGTCCTTTATAAATGGAGGAATTAAAAACCACACATAGAAAAAATGCTGCAGAGACAGAGAAGCCTCCGGAAGTTGATAAACCCAGGGGAGAGAGAACCACAGATGGACAGCCCAAAGCTGAAGGCAACAAGGCTCAGAGGAGAGGGGAGAGAGGAGAATACGCTCCCATGTGCCTGATCGCACACGGCTGCACCTTGGGAAGAAAGGATTTCCTGATGGTGCCTTGATTTGGACACTTTCATGGCCTGGGAACTGTAAGCATTTAGCCTAATAAATTCCCATTGTAAAAGCGAACCCGTTTCTGGTATATTGCTCCCAGCAGCTTTTAGCAAACTAAAATCTATAGTAAACACAGTCTCCATTTAAATGATGACAGCCTCTCAATCTCAAATCTAAGTAATGGCAAGGTGTTAGAAATGAGAGAATCCCCTCTGCCATTCTTTCTCTTTGCTGTCCTGGATTCTTTTACAATCTGACCTCTCTTCTCTTTCTTGGAAAGCCTTTCCCATGTATGTGTTAAGATTTGGCTTAATCCTATTGATTGTAAGTGCCAAAGCATAATCTGAATGCTTATTTAGAAACTATTTCATTAACAGTTATAGTACTGCATAAAGAAGGAACATTGATAATGGTTTCAAGACTTTCCAAGAAATCCAGCAGATTTGAATGGCAAATGGTATGCAATGTGCCTAAGGAAAATAGTTTACATTTTCTTTTCTCCATTTGAATTTCAAGGACAATCTGTACTTGGGGTTTGTGAATTTTATGGGAACCCTGAGTATATGGTCATAAACAAATACACTAATTCAAACGGTTTTTATTAGATTCCTGGCATGCATGAGAGTGAGAATAATAATACATGCCAGTTATAACATCGTCAGAGTGTAATTCAAAGCTCTCCCAAGGAAAAAGATAATAGACAGAAGTGCTCAAGGAAGGCTAAACAGAGATGAATGACCAGAATTTGGATAGAAAGTAAAAGGAAGGAAACATCAAATGGGGACTATAAGAAGAGCAAAATTCTTCTGCCAGAATGATATGGAGAGAAAGAATTAAAAGTCACAGCTGTTAGGAAGATTTCATGTTGGGGAAGCTTGTGAGCTAAGAGTTAAGAGGTTGGGGCCAGACTTGGATACTGGTGGGGGCCGTGGGTTCCATGCTGCAAGCAAAGGGAAGCTGCCAAACATTTGGAGCTGGGTGATGGCTTAATGAAAATGGTATTGCATGGCAGTCAACCTGGCAGCAACAAGCAGAATGAATTGGAAGGCAGAAGGTGCATTTCTTGCCATAGAAGACTCTTGGGTGTTGGATTAAGCAACTCCAGGGCTTTGGATTAGGAATTTGGAGTTCTGAAATACGAATATCTGTTACTAGAAATCTCCATTAAACTATCTTCCTCCATAACATATGAGTGTAGAGAAGGGGTGACATAGATGCTTGTTGATGAGGACTGTAGAGATCGTTTGTCATCCTAATTATTTATGTGGGAGTTAGGCAGGCCATGGGGGAGGGGCAGCTAGGGGTCTCTTGCCAACAGAGCAGGCCAGGGGTTTCAGGAATGCGACCACAGAACCGGGGCTGATGTCTACCCACTGGTTGTTTAAACTATCCTGCAGGAGAAAGTCAAAGGGGGCAGAGTCCCAGCTCTGTCACTTAGCATTTTCAACCCAGAGTCTGTAGTCTTCATCATGCCTCAGGGGTTACAAAGCACTTGCATTTAACTCAGTTACAATAATCTGCATTCAGGAAAAACACAAAGCTACACTGAAAGCAAAACATGCAAGGTCACCGTTCGGTAAAAATATAGCAAGAGCAAAAAGATGAACAGAAGACATCTTATCAGTCTTTAGAGAGTTGAACTAAAGATAACAGTGAAACCTAGGGTAGCCTGAAACCAGAGAAGGCTGGGAAAAGATGGCCTTGTCCTAAAAAGCTGGCACTGACTGCAGATGACTACATCCTTGAGAGAAGGGCCAAGTCCCTGGGACACGGGTGCTGACTGCACTCACAGCAGTGTAAAAAGGTGTTTAACCTCTGAGGCGAGAAGAGTGTCATTGTGGTGTGAGAGGAAGGACAAAGGGTCTCCACCCCAACTTAAGGGACCCAAATTCTGGCTTTCCTCTCCCCCCTTCTTTCCTGTCTCCGAAGACCATCGGTGTCCTCTTGGCTGCCCAAAGACAAAGGTCTCATGTCATTAAACATCAATTGGCTAAATTCTTCTTCACTCTTAACTTTTCAATAACCAGTTCTAGAAATCTTGTCCTTTTCAGCTGATCCATCAAAACTTATGGATCTCCTTTAGCTATGGAGAAAAGGGGTGTATGCATCATGATGAATTGTCACAGTACTTCTTTGGATGACCTAATACAGCAAGTCACTTATCGTGAGTTTTATGAGCACCTATCAGGGCTAGTGTGACTGGTGCTTCTTGGTGGTGGGGAGAGGGAGGGACGCATGAGCAGAAGCAGGACTTACCTGTGGCAAAGACCACATTCCTGGAGACCAGGCGGTGCTCCACTATGGAGAACTGGGGGAGCTCGATCCTTTCGACTCCAGTTACAGCCTTGTCTCCACCTCGCCAGTAGAACTCTATGTCATCCGTGGTGTAGCCATCTGCCAGGAGAGAAAAGCAGGAACATGGGGGCTAGGAAGTCATCCCAGCCTTCCTAGTACTTCTACTTTGTATAAATGCAAGCTTAAAGGAACTTTTATTAGTAGAATAGAAGGGACAGCTTTCCTAAATTTGAAGTAGGTTTGCTTTTCTATCAGAAATGTCATTAGAGGACTGCCCTTCAAATATTCCTGTTGAACTCTGTTGTTTGATTTTCACCAAACTGGCGTTAGGACATAGAGTAGCTGGGGCACTCAGAGTTCTGTTTGCAAAGCATGACTATGACTTTTAGAGTGTGCCTGGGCATCGTGCAGAAACGGTTGCAACAGAAAATGAGAACTCTAGTACGAATTCTGGGAAGCAACTCCCCTCGAAAGTGACAAAAATTAAAACACTGAGGACAAGCTTAACCCATCAAGGTTGGCTAAGATGAAAAACTCTTACAAAGCAGTGTTCTCCTCAGCATTGTAGGATGGTTACACCAGGTGGCCATTCCTGAGCATGGGGCTTTTTTGGGGACAATCCGAGGCCCAGGAGATTTAATAGATGGTCTCATCAGAAAGTGGTCATTAGCCAGATATAGCTGCTCCAAACCCAACTCATCATACAGCACGGTGCACTCACTGGGTAATTAATCAATGCTCCATGTGGATGACTAAATATGACCTACGAAGTTGATATTACTTGCCACAATCCAGGAATCTTCTAAAGGATTAGGCCAGCTTTACCATCAAGGGCAATTAAAACACAGATCATTTCAATATAATGGATTTTTAAAAAATGTGACCAGGTAATACAACAAAGAGGGAAACACTTTATATTTGACACTAGACAGACAAGTGGACCTGAGCTATGGGGAGGCAGAGCTGCACTGTTAATGCTGCGAATCTGGTCCAATCCCCCGTTCCCTCCCTGATCACTGGGGGAGCCAGCCCCTGTCTCCGCCCTTCTCTCTGACTAATGGATTGGCTCTGGTATATGCTCTCAGCACATCCACGCCCTCTCATTGACCCTGGCTCAACCCCACCAGACTCCCAGTGGCTTCTCAGACCAGCACGCTGTGTCCAGGGCTCTTGGTCCTCCATCTTCTCAGGGCTCACTCCTCCACACGTCTGCATCTCCCCAAGGCCCTCCCCGGGAGTCCCACTGAAACAGCAGCCTCACAATCACCTGTTCTCCTTTTATGGGTCTTTATGTTCTTCAAAGAATTTATCACTACTCGTTTTTTGTCCTTTTATTTCCTGCCATCTCCTCTGGATTCCAAGCTCCATGACAGTAAGCATTTGGTCTGTCTTCTCTCTATATCCCTGTGCTTACAAAGTGCCCACATGCAGATATTTGGTGGATGACTTAGTGGATCAATGAATTTACCCTCAAGCTTGGAATGACTTTTTTTTTTTTTTTTTTTTACCATTCCCAATACAGAGATGTGTGTAGCCTGGCCCCCATCAGGAGAACCTTGTGCTTCTCTCAGATGCTTTACCTTGTGCTTCTCTCAGATGCTTTACCCACAGATCCTTCAAGTGGAAAAGGATCTCACACGCTTCAAGAAAATCTATTTTACAACAGAGTTGCTTGCCAGTCATCCACCTCGGCTCAGACAGAATCTAGTTTTAGAGCCTATTCAATACATATTCAGACAGTTGGAATAAGAGAGTCTTCCTTACATAGACCCAAAATTTGCCTTCCTGAAATTTTCATTCACTAGTCCACATTGTGCTCTCCCATCACCCAGGATCTAAGTCCTTCAGTTATTGGAAAATAGTCTTCATCTTTCCCCAGAGCCTTCTGTCCTCCTTGTTAAACACCCCCAGATGACTCAACTGTACATCATTTGTCATGATCTCATGTCCCTCACCTGCTCTGAAAGCACAGCTCACAGTAGAGGTAACCACGATGGAGGTGGGAAAGTAAGGGGCACAGAGGGCTGCTCTGAACACCAGCCTATCACCAGTGTGATTCCTCAATATGTTTATTCACAAAGACACATTCACTTCTCAACACAGTTGCACCAAGTGACAGTGCCAAGTCATTAGCCACCAAAAAAATTCAGTGTAAGAATGGACAAGCCAAAATCCACTCAAGACTATGATGAAACAGGATAGGAAATACTAAGATAAACAGCAACACGGCATCATCCCCATACGCTGGGAGACGTACTTCAGGGAGCAGATGGAACATTTGTTTGGTACATGATATAGATGCAGCTCTTGTCCTCACATAGGAGTGTGCAATGCTGAATTATCAATAAAGCATCTGAAGGCTGCTCAAATTGAAGAAAATTGCCGAGATGCAAAAAAAGAGCGTGCTTGTAGAGCTGAGTTCCTTACGGGAAATGAGTTTTACTCTGGCTGCCCAGGGTCCCCGCAGCACAGCCACTCATGTGTGATGAAGCATATTATAAGAAAACTGCATCTCAGTGTTTACTCTCTACTCACTGAATGCACCAAGATGGGGAGCATTTGCTTTCTTATTTCAGCAAAGCAAACTGGCGCTTTTAATCAGAGTAGGCTGGAGAGCTCCTTTACGCTGAGTCTCATCTCTGGCTCTCTCTATTTTATACAGTAAAATTTATGAATGGGGGATTAACCTCAAATCTTTACAAAAAACATCAAACAAATGACAAATGACTTGGAAAAAGATTCCAAATAATGACAATAAGGCTTAAAAAGCAAAGTGGGAGGAAAGGAAATGCAGACATAAATACACACAGCTTTCAATTTCCAGGGTGCAATTCTGTTCGTCCAGGGGATATCTTCTCAGGTCCATCATGCACGCTGCTGTCGTGGTGATTCTAAAATACAGGGAGGGAAGGAAGACATTAAGCATGGGCTGAGAAACATACCAGGGAAAACTGCTTCTCGATAAACAATCCCTTCCCCCAAAGTACACCTGGACTAAAGATATTTCACACACTGAGACACTTGAGTGACTAAGAAACTGCTTTTAGGACAGGACAGCTTCATCAGAAAGAAAAAAAGAAGAAAAAAATCCACAACAATATGACTTTACATCCTATGAAAAGTATTCCTTGAGTCTTGTTGACCTTGGATAATCAAGGGCAAATGAAGGGGTTTCTGATGACGGCCCCGTCTTCAAGTTTTGTTCTGCCTCCTTGTCTAGAAGCTCTCTAAACTTTATAGTACAGAACAAAATTTACATGTGGGAATAACCCTGATTAGGTTGAGATTCCAATTCTTTGGTTTTCCCTGTGAAGTGTCAAAGTCAGCTATGGATCTACAGGCTGCACTTAAAAACTCTAAAGCAAGCTTCCGCTTTGTGCTGTTTTACTCTAGGGGTCTGTTTGGCTGAATTCTAACACTCCAGACTTTTTCCACCATGCGATCAATCACCTATATTTTCAAAGATAGTTTTGGCTTCTGTGTTATTGATTATGAATAATAACTGGGTGGGTTAGTTTTCCATGCTCCAAGGTACAGCCATGGTAAGAATTTATATCACGGCCCAAATACAGTTAACCCTCCAGCATCCAATGGTAAAGTCCACCACAGTGAGACAATGCTTCTAGATTTGCCAAGTCCATTTTCTAGTCTCTACAGGCTTCTCTCAGGGAAACCAACTTACCCAAGGCCATTGCTGAAATTTAGACCTTTGGGCCACCTTTTTAAAATGCTAGAATTCCCTACAATTCTACCTTTCTCTACCTCAGCCACAGCTGACTGGCTTGGGATGGGTTTCCCATTCAAGACTAGCCAACCATCAGCTGGTCAGGGACCTAGGCTGTGGCCTGAGGTAAAAGACAGAGTGGAGCCAAAAAAAGATTCTCTTTTGTGGAAATGAATTAGACTGTGAAGATACCAGTGGGAGCTGGACCTGCAAGAGCCAAGTTTAGAAAAGCATAATAAAAGTCGAGAAAATGCAGAGTTGCCATGGTGACACCAGAAGGAGACAAGCAGACCGCAGCAGCTACGCCACAGTGGACCCCCCTGCAGGGTGTGTGCTACTCATCTCCCGTCTTGCATGGGCATCGTGCACTGGCAGCCTTGGTTATGCACATTCGATGGTGGGTCAAAAGGATGAAGAGAGAAGGATGTCTTCTCCTAAGATCCGTAGAGTCACCTTGAATCCACAAGCACCCTCCAGGTGACACCTTTCTTGAAGAATTCGAGCTTCTTCTGGATATTACATCATGTGAATATTCACAACAAGCCTACTCCCACTTCAGGCAAAGTGAGTAAGCTCTGCTCCTATCAGACAGCAGATCTTAACCAAAGCACCTGTACCAGGCACATCCTTGGCTCCGAGGGCTCATCTCCTTTAACCCAAGTTCAGGTGCTAAGGGAATGATGGAGTAAAACAGGTCCTCCTATTAGCATCCGGTTAAGCCACAAGTTAAGGAAACTTCTACTTTTCAGTGACTGAGGAGAGCAGTACGGGTAAACATCAACACTTTTAGCAAGTGCTCAATTTTTTCATACCCAATATCATGCACGTGCCATGTAGACATACAGTCTAAAATCCATACCAGTGGTAAACGTGTGTCCTTCCCAAGTGCGATAAAGCTTCTAGGTATCATCCTAGGAAGTGCATTACATTCCATAATCCAAAATCAATACACAGCACTTTGGTATATTTTTCTATATCCTCTGACATTCTAGCCAGTTGAAATACCAATCTCACAGTTTTAAATTCTGACAGGTTCTATGGCAGATTGACAACCCAACATCCATAAAAGATGCTTATGATGTAAGATTAGAATAAAGCTGTGCTAAAAATAGGAATTTTATCAAGAAGAGAGGAAGATCTTTATTGGAAATGTCCAATAGTTTAAATTATTCCTGCATACCTAGTCACCTGAACTGAGTCTACAATTGGGAATAGTGTTTCTCATTGTTTGTATTCTTATTAGTTTCTTTCTTCCTTCCTTCCTCCCTCCCTCCCTCCCTCCTTCCCTCTCTTTCTTTCTTTCTCTCTCTTTCTTTTTTATTTATTTATGTTATATTTTAAAAGATGCTTAGATTACATAAATGTTACACAAAAATTACAGGGATTCCCATGTTCCCCACCTCCCATACCTCCCATAACTTCCCACTTAAACATCTTTCATTAGTGTGGCACATCACCTGCAATGGATATACACATCTTGGGGCTTTGCCACTAAGCACGGACCATAGTTCACATTGTAGACCACACTTTCTCCTACACAGTTCTGCATGTTATATGCTGATGTAAATTGGCCTATATCTGTTGTTGTAATGTCACTCAGGATAATCCCCAAGTCCTGAAAAAGTCCCTGAATTACAACTGCTTTTCCTTCTCCCTGCCCTGAAAGCGTCCAGTGGCCACTGGCTCCACATCTATGTTGTAATTTCTTCCATTGTTTGAATAACAATATGTCTATAACAGAATACCAGTAAGTCCACTCTAGTCCATAGCTCTTCCCCTAATCCTGAGGAGTCTGGGATGGTGATGTCCACTCCACCTCCAAGTGAGAGGGGGCTTATATCCCATGGATAAGATGGATGGGATTATCCTGCCTGCAGCTGCAGACTCTCTCCATTCCCTGGGATGGCTGTTGTCCATCATCATCTCCTTGCCAGGTGACTTGGGTGAGTCCATTAAGCTGTAGAGTAGGAGTTGCAGCTCCACTGAGATTCCAGGCACAGCTGGCACATGGGCAGGCCAAAGGCTCCAGTCTCTGGAAGTACACCTACAAACTCCAGCACTACATATAGGTTTGAATAGAAAGGACTGATGGATCATGTGCAGGGAGGACTTATTTGCGTCCAACTCTGTCACTCTCAGGAGCACAGATTCCAAAGTATAGCCCACTGATAAGGCATCAATCTCTGGAGCTATCCCCCCTTTATAGGACCTGGGTGTCTCCAGAGCCCTCAGGAGCCCCTCTGTGTGGGGTGATATCCACTTTGGTGTTCTATGAGATCCTACTGAGGTGTGCATAAGCGTTACCTCTGGGATGACCTCCTGACTCTCTTTGAAGTCTCTTAGCCACATGAACTCATTTGTCTTTACCTTTCCCCCCTTTTATTCAAGGTCTTTTTCCAGTCATATTGCCAGTTGGCACTTGGTATTAATCCCTCGTTGCCAGGGAGGCTCATCCCCGGGAGTTATGTCCCACGCTGAGAGGAAGGTAATGCATTCATATGCTGAGTTTGGCTTAGAGAGAGGCCACATTTGAGCAACAAGGAGGCTCTCAGGTGGCAACCCTTAGGCACCCCATAACAGTAAGCTAAGTTTCAATTATGAGAGCAAAAACTCATAAAGCTAGTCATCAATAACAAGAACCCATTAGTGGACCTTTCTCCTTTGCCAGTCACTGCCCCTGTACTCAGGGGACTGTTGCTGTTCCCTTGGAGAATGTGGCTGAGCTCTCCAGGCTGGGAATTCAGTATTCTCTCATTTATTGAGTGATTCTCCACCCCTTATTCATTTCTTAATACCACACTTAACCACACACACACACACACAAATGCCCACTTGCCCAAATTGGGGACAGCGTCTATGGCAAGCTCATGCTTGTCACATTATAAAGTGTTTCACAGGAATTTTTGGAAGGGGAACATGAACTTAAAAGAACTGGTGAGAGTATCCCCTTCTTCTCACAAAAGCAACTACTGTGTTTTCCCAAAGTAGAGTCATTGTTCTCATTCCAGTAGAAAGCCAGCCATTAAGCGGGACCCTTTACCGATTTTCTTGTAGAATAAAGTAAAAACATCCATTCACTACTCTTCTTCACAGGGAAGAAATACTTATAAACCTTTTTTAGGGTGGAGAGTGGCTGAAGAGCTTGCTCAAGCTACAAGAGAGAACACCGACATGCTACAATGGAAGAAGGAAAGGAGTCTGTGGTGCTGATGGGACAGAGTGCAAAAAAATGTGGTGAAGAGGGGAGGAGGACAGAAAGGGAGATTGGAAGGCTATGTGCTATGTTGGAACTCTTCTTGGACCCACAAAACCCTCACTCAAGTTGGTGAAGCCCATGCCATGTTGGTGTGACTGGTCATTCTATGTGAATTGACTGAATGCTGCACCCCTGGGGCTTTACAAAACCCACAGGAGGGCTGAGGAAGTTCAGTCTCGAGACTCAAGAGCTCAAGCCGTGCTAATAGAGATCAAGCAAGGGCAGAGGGGTTCACTGACATGTGGGCTCAACACAAACACACCCCTTCATAGTTTTCCTGAATTAATTTTATCGTCCAGAGAGGAGAACTGAACTACCCTCTGACTTCACGTCCCTGGGCCTGTGTAATCTGAGAGTGCCACTTGTATTTCTAATGAAGAATGGCAAGGACAAAGAGAAATCTTGCTGGATGGGAATCTCTGTAGCATTTCCTTGTGTTATGGTCACTTGGGGTTTTTTTGCTTTTTGGTGGAGAGACAACAGTGCTTAGAGTCTCTGTCTGCTCTGTGTACTTCCGATGGAAAATCGGAAGAAAATTGTGGCTAAGTGGTGTAGAGGGCGTTCGCATTCAGTGTGTCCCTCCTTAACATACTCACTTTGGGGAAGCTGGAAGTAGAGAGTAAACTAAATGAACATGAGTGGAAAGGTGGAGAGGTGAGGGTTGGAGGACTGGACAACATTACAGGAACGGGCATGATCTTACTCACACGTCTACATCGTGGAATGCTAGCTTGACCATCTCACTGTGCCAGCAGTTTAATAAGTGTGCACGTGACCTCACCACAGCCATAGCAGAAAGGAATTGTCATTATCCCACTTTGCAGATGAGCAAGCGAAGGCTTGGAAAGAGCAAGTCACCTGGCTCTGCTCACCCAGCAGCTGAGGGGCGAGAGTGGTACTTAGAGCCAGGAAGTCTGGCCCTACATGCTCTGATCTCATCAATGCCATCTGCCCTAAAACAGGCAAAGCATAATCAGTTTTTAAGAGTCTAATCAGGAAGTGGGTTCTTGTTTTGAAAAAAAATAATGTAGAGAAATTTTGTAAAAAAAAAAATATATATTTATATATATACACACAAACATTTTATATGTATATAATACATACATATAATATTCTCATTATATTTATGACAAATTAAAAATATAATATGTAATAAAAAATAACTATTCTGCATGGTACAGCTGCAGTTACTATAGTGATACTTCATCCAAATGTTTTCTCATCCATTGTAGAAAAAGGCAGAGTTCACTAAATAGTACCTGCTTTGTTTTTAAGTACTGTATTCTGAAAGATATGCTTAACAGTCAAAAGTTTGAACATTCGAACAAAAACCCTGAAGGTTTTAAGGGGCATTTTATCTCCAGAGAATTTAAAACCCCACTATGAAATACTTGTGACATGTCACATTGAAGCCACTGTCCTCAAACTACACGTGCATGTCCTTTTCCTACACAACACAGTGAGACTGAAGACACCAGGTGAACGGAGGTCAGGATGCGTGGCTTCCAGCATGTCAAATGGTTTTCACTTTGTCTCAATTGTATTAATCTTCTGAGATGTACTCTGGTATCAGCACTCCCACTTTTTAATTTCCGCCAATTTACAATTCTAATAAGGGCAAATGCAAACAATTCAAGTAATTGCACAAATACAGGTTTCTGCCCAGACCACTTGGTAGGGGTTGCTGTGGAAATGTAACTGTTAGCTGGCCAGAAACATGACTTAACCACAAACTTTGCCTGAAATATCCACTTGCGGCCAGCCAAGATACAAAAACACTCTTGCCCGTGTTGCTGCTGTAGGGTTGACTGTGAGCTGAGTCTGAGTTTCACACTCACAATGAATCATGGGGGAAATGCACACAATCTCCTTCCCTACTTGCTTTAGATTCACTGTCAATTCACAGAAGAGAGATTTTGGTGTTCAGTGTGCATGTGGATTCTTATGCCGCTGGCTGACCTTAGGAGCATGGGCTCCTTCCTTGACCATCTTGCTCGGAGAGGCTTTCTGGAGCTAAAGTATCCCTGCTCCCAGCTCTCTCTCCTCCCATTGCCCCATCTTCATGTTTTAGCATACTTAGAACCATCTGCAGTTGTCACGTCCATCCATTTGTTGACTTGTGCCCTCGCCAGCCCCAGGTTAGCCCATGAGAGCAGCGGGCTCCCTCTCCTGTTCACAGCCCCCTCCTCAATGCCCAGAACAGCATCCATGCACAGAAGGTGCCTGAAAATGTTCACTGAATAAATGCATACTGGGACCAGGTGTAGCCAAGAAGCAAAAGGTGGAAAGAAAATGAGGTGGCTTAGCCCTCCTTGGCTTTCATTCCCAAATGTAAGCATGAGCAGGGACAGCTGCCTTCCACCAAGCACTCCCTGCAGTAGCTTGGCCCTACGTGGTCACTGGCCCCCTGTGTCCATTGGTCATAACTGCTTTCACGGTTGAGTGGTCTGCCTCGAAACACTGTGGGCTTGAACCTTTCGGAGGCCCATGTTGACTCCGGCAAGCTTTAATGGCTTCAGCTGCAGTGAGGGTCATGGAGAAATGCAGCCTCCTGCATTTCAGACAGAGTTCTGCCTCTCTGATTACAATCCTGTTAGATGCACAGGACCCAGGAGCCAATTAGCAGTGTCTTCTGCATGACTGCAGGCTTGCGCTTGAAATGCCCAAACATCCAAGAACTCTGGGCAGTGGCCACACCAAGGGTACTGCTTTGCAGACAACCAGTTGGCCTTTCTCTAGTGCTCTATAGTTACTCATATTCATCTTCTTTCCTGGTTCCCTAGATGCCAAGCACGTTGATTGACAGAGGCTTCTACCATTTCCCCAGGAACAGGAGCTCAGATGCTGGGATTAAGGACCGATATTCAAATAATTCAAATGGAACATTTTTCTAAATCAAGGGCTCATTATTCAATGCTGAGAAGGCACAGGGCATGGGCCAACTTTTAAGTTATCCTGATTTTTTGTTATGTTTTATTTCAGAAAATATATAAGAAACTGCGTTCACAGAACTGTCCACAGGCCCTTCCTACACAGACTCCTTGAGGAAATTGGTTGGGAATCTTGTTGTGACATGAGATTGCATGAGCAGCAACCTTTCTTACCCCTTTCTGGGAATGCAGTCTCATTTGCAATTCTTTGTAATTTTTCTCACTAAAGAGGAGCATCCCTTGGTCCACCCCTTGAATCATGGTCTACTTGGTGACTTGCTTTGCCTGACAGAATGTGTGGAAGTGAAAGTGGGCCAGTCCCAAGCTTAGGCCCCCCCATAGGCTTCTGTCTTTTTGGCCTTCTCATGTGTCCAGGCAAGTCTGGAAGGAGAATGGGAGACACAGGAAGCAGGACCAAGGTACCTACTCATTCCTGTCCAGACCAACCTAAGGCTGGACTACTCACCTCTTGGCTGTGAGTAAGCCAGTTAGGATCAGCAGAGATGCCCATTAACCACCCAGAAAAGTGGGATGAACACATTCTATGACATGGAGGCTTTATAGCTGTTTGTTACACATAATTGCCGAGGTACTAGGTAACTGATACAATAATCAATACAAGTAACTGCACAGATAGAAAAGAATAAGTTATTTTATAAATAAGTACAAATCACAACCTGGTATTTCTTAGGGATAAGATAGCAAAGCCCTTAGCAGATATCATTTTTCCAAAGTAGGAGTATCTATTTCTTTGTTTAAGTTCACTATCATTTCAGGAATATAATCTTTGTGAAATGAATAGTCACATCTGGTAAACTAGACAGGCCGCCCCAACTGTCAAACTATATTAAGATAAAGCCACACAAAGGTCAAAATGGACAATAGTGTAAAAACCAAAAATAAGAAAAAAGTTTATGCTGGGCCTTAGTGCACCTGCCAGGAGATCCTGGAAGGTAACACCACCAGCTCAACCATATGGGGGAGGTAGAAAGAATCAGGAAAACACTTTGACTCACTCCAAACGTCTGTATCTAATTATGGCACTTGGAATTTCACAATCTAGACCCATGTCTTCTTATATAATAGCAACTAACCACATGTGGCTATTCATTTTAAAATTGTAAATAAGAAAATGAAATAACTGAAAATTCAGTTCCCCAGGTACACTAGCCACATTTTGAGTCTTCTGCTGGTGGCCGCCATATTGGTGCAGATGTAAAACATTTCCATTACCACAGACATTTCCATTGGACAGAGCTAGAAAAATAGCTCTGAACCAGACAGAATGAGAGATGTGTCCCTAATCTCTAACCGACCAGCTCTTCCTCTTTTCTCTCTCCCTCTCCCTCTTGCCCTCATTAGCTTTAGAGAACACAACTCCCAGCACAAAAGTGGGGAGTGGGGACAAATATAAGGGACCCAGAGGCTCTAAGGTAAGCCATCCCAGCTAAAGTCAGATATCCATAGGGCTTGAAAGCCGTGAATGCGGTCCTGGAAAATGTTATCATCCCTATTCAAAGTAGTACACATTGTGTCGTATTTCATGGCCTCATCAGTTAAACCATCAGTCTGAGGGAAGACCTGCCCTAAATGATGCCAGTTAGGCATTACAAATTGAGCTCATTAACCTGATCTTCAGATTTATACCTTAGAGGTTAAAGCTTCCAACCCGAGAGTTGAAGGGGCCAAGGGTATCATATCCATATGCCACTAGAAAATCACTTTGTCTCAATGGAACTGTGCCATATAAGGATAAACATTTAGAATAAAACAAAGAAGTGTTCTATGGAAAGTTATGGAAGTATAGAAAACAAACATGAAAAATTCAGAAGAGATATGTCTTATGGTCAAAAGGTATGAATGGATGGGAGAACAAGGAGACAGAAGGAAACAGCCTGAGATGAAGACAGAAACACATAGAAGAAGCTGTGAAACTGAGAAGAGAAGGTAAGGACGCTCAGCTATGGGTGTAGGACTGAAATTTGTACTGAAGAAGAAACAGTAGAATTGATCTGTTGAAAACCATTTAACGACACAGATGGTTTCTTAAACTTTAAGCACACAAGTCTTAAAATGCATCTTGTTAAAATGCAGATTCTAACAGGAGCTCTGTACTTTCTGCATGATTTTTCTGTAAACTTTATAACTGCTCTAATAAAAAAAAAATAGCAGAGTCTGATCAGAAGGCTGTGGTGGGACTGAAATTCTGAATTTCCCAGATGATGCCTCCAGATGATACTGAATGCTGTTGGTCTGAGGACAACACTGTGAGTAGCAAGAAGATGGCAAATGGTTAAATTTTCCCAAAGGCAGAAGAAGACAAGGTTTTGAAAACAGAGAAATTGATAGGTGTAGTAGACAGAAAACAGGTAAGTAACATTTATTAGACAAACAGAACAAAAGCAAAGAGAGCATGCAAACTAACAAATTAAAATTAAACTTGAAACAACAAAAGCAAGAGGAAGAGGATGTTTATAAAGATAGATGAAGGAATTAATTAATAGAATTATGACATAAAATCAAAGGTTAGCTCTTTTAAAATATAAATAAAATAAATATTTCTTGATGCCACTGAACAAAACTATAAATGGAAGAGAGAACACAATATGTTCTCAGGAGTTTAAAAATATAAGCAAAGTCAATGCACATGTAAATGATAAATTAGAAGTCCAAATAAAAAGGACATTTTCCTGAAAAAAATTTGAATTCTTAAGACTGATATAAGAAGAAAACCTGAAAAGATCCATAACTATAGCAGGAATTGAGATTATATATACTATATAAAATTACTTCCCCAAAAAGTTGAGTGTGAAATACATATTTATGGGTAAATAATGAAAGGAACATCAGCCCTTTGAAGAACAGATATTTCCCATAAAATATAATCTTTTTAGAACATAGAAAAAAGAGAGACATCTGCTTTGACAAAACACAAGAGAAATCCATAGAAAAATAGACTCTATTAATATATTTAACTCAATCTATTTAGTACATATCAGAGAAACTTGTAAGAGGGCCCTGTAACACCACCTCCCCATTGAATAATTTACCAGAGAAATTTAAGTGAATTGGTTTATGGTTCTTGGTATCTTTAGACAAGTCATGGATGTTCATAGGAGTCAAAATAAGGAGAGAGGAGGAACTTGGGAATAGATTTCCTGGGATAATTCCTACCCATCCTCACAAAGCTTGGTTCCTTCCAAGTGGGACACCAGAGGAGGACTGGGAAAGTTAAGTAGCCTTGGGTTGGCAGAAGAGAGGAGATTGAATGGAAATCAGCCAATTAGACTTGGAATATAGGTGTATTTCCTGTGGTCCAGACATCAGTTACATGGAGAAAATGGAGTACATGGAGTCATGTAGGATCCTCTTCAACAGGGGATCCATCTCTCCACTCACCTGGAGGAGGGAAGGGATGGAAGATGACTATGAAGGATGGAGTTTTAGAGCTGAGGAGAGTCCCAAAGGGCTCCATGGGTTATGAAAGCATCCTACTAAGGAAAATTTCCCCCAGGAATTCAAAAATGGATCAAGGTAGGAAGTTATTATATCATATTTACAGGCAAGATTTTTTAAATGATCTTATAAATAGAGATGAATTAATAAAATCTCTTTCTAATTTTTGATATATAAAAAAATAATCTAAGGTCAGCCATCTCATTCATAATTACTTTGCTGAATATAAACACCATGAATTGGTGACATTATCTGCATTATTCTCCCCTGTATCTCAACAAATGGCACAGTTCTTAAAAACTAATTGGGAGTCTCTTAAATTTAATGGAACTAAAAGCATAAGTAATAACTACCTTAAACTAAATAAGTGCAAATTGTGTTTCATGGTGAGTATAATGGCTAAGCTCATGTGTTAACTTGACTAGGTAGTGCTGTCCAGTTGCTTGGTCAACCAAGTCCTGGCCAGATTGTTACCATGAAGATATTTCATGCATTTAAGTCAACAGTAAATTGATTGCATCTATGGCTGATCACAACTATAACAACTACAATCAACTAAGGAGATTGCTTCCAAGTAGTTAAAGGCCTTAAATGAAGAATGGATGATTTCAGCAGACAGAGGGAGAATTTCCACCTCTACTTCAGTCAGCTAGCTTCTCTGTGGAATTCATCTAAAACCTTCATTGGAATTTCCAGCTTGTGGCCTGCCCTACAGAATTTGGACTTGCCCATCCCCACAGTCATGTGAGCCAATTCCTAATAATAAATACATATATTTATAAACATAGATGTATATTATGTTTATATATTTACATATATTGTATATTTATATATATTATAAAATATATATGTCCTGTTTGTTCTGTTTCTCTGGAGAACCCTGACAAATACAAATTTGTTACTAAGATTGGTTCTTGAGAATTGGAACCTTAAGAATGAGATTTCTGAGTTTTTTCTGCAGTTTTGGGAATTGGTTCTCTAAACTCTTTATTTCTTGTAGCCACAAACTTAAGATTTCTGAAAACCAGAACCAGAGTCTGACTGTGCAACACAAACTAAATGCTCCAACTTTCAGGGTGTCTGCTGTTAAGTGAAGGCATTGATGGCAAAAGAATGGAATCCTGAAAACTGGAATGGAGACATATAAATCGATAATGGTGGCAGTGGGAACATTGAAACTCTAGATTCTGCTGAGTCTCCCTTGCCAGATAAACCTGTAGTGGTCCACTCTGATGAATCAGACTCCCAACTTCCACTCAGCCCAGAGGAATCAGCCATCCAGCTTATACGTGGAAATATTAACTCTGCTGTGCTTGATAAACCTCCCCTGAGCAACCAGACCTCAAACCTCTGTCTGAAGTTATTAATCTTGTTTTACCATGGAATTCCCTGAGGTACTTGGCTTACGAGACAATTCTAATTCTTCTCATGACCCACTCTACCACCCTTATTTTCTTCCAGACCTGTAACTACACTGAAATCCTAAGAGGCCCCAAAAGGTGAGTTACAAAGCCTGACCCATAAGGAAGCATGCTACATTCCAAAAGGACTGCATGATTTTTCCAATTTATATAAACAGAAATCAGGGGAATATGTGTGGGGATGGATATTAAGGGTGTTGGATAACGTTGGAAGGAACATAAAACTGGGTCAGGCTGAATTTTTATTATGGGCCCACTAAGTAGAGATTCTGGACTCAGTGTTGAATTTCAAGGGGCTAGAAAGGGCTTAACAGTTTGTTTGGGTGGCTGGCTGAAACATGGGACAAAAGGTGGCCAACATTACCTGAGGGTGAAAGGTCAGAAATGCCCTGGTTATAATGTGGATGAGGGATACAAATGTTTAGAGAGACTGGAATGTTAGAATGGACTTATCATGTAAGACCTGATCACACGCCCCAGGAATGTCCAGAGGACACACCTTTCACCAGGACCGTAAGAAATACATTTATGAGACTAACTCCATCTTCCCTGAAGAGCTCTTTGGTTGTTCTTCTCTGTAGGTCAGCTATTACCACAGGAAATGTTGACAGTGAACTTGGATCCTTAAAACCAATGGGGATGATCAGATCCTGGGTTGGCAGAAGCCAAGTGGCAACATTTAATCACAAAAGAAAAGGTGGGCATGACTACCATAATGAAAAGGAGACTCAAAGCAGCAATCAAAATACTTTGACTCACACAGACTTGTGGCACTGGCTAATAGATCATGGGGTATATAGAAGTAAAATAGATAGGCAATCTACTAAATTCTTACTTGAACTGTATGAGCTGACTTCTATGTCAAGTGAACAGAAGTCTAACTTGAATTACAAAAACAGAGAGTTACAGACCCTCACTCAATTCCCAGATCTGAGACAGTTTACAGGCCCACCACCCTTTAATGAAGGGAAGACCAGATCTCCTTGGGGAAGGGCCTTGTTACATTGCCAAATATTTATACTGTTAATCTTCCACCCAGCCTTACCCAAAGAGTCCTACAGACTTTTACCAGGATAACTGTGTTTTGAGGAAAAGGAAATCATAAGACATTTCAGGGATTGTTAGACACTGGCTCAGAAGTGTCTACATTCACTCCAGGAGACCCAAAACATCACTGTAATCCACCAGTCAGGGTATAGGCTTATGGAGGTCAGGTGTTCAGTGGAGTTTTAGCTCAGGTCCGTCTCACAACAGGTCCGGTGGGTGCCCAGATCCATTGTGTGGTTATTTTCTGAATTCCAAAATGCATATTTGGAATAGATATACTCAGCAACTGGCAGAATCCCCACATTGTTTCCTGGACTGGTATAGTAAGGGCCGTTTTGGTAGGAAAGGCCAAGTGGAAGCCACTAGAACTTCCTCTACCTAGCAAAATAGTACATAAAAAACAGTACCACATTCCTGGTGGGTTGTAGAGATTAGTGTTAACATCAAGGATCTGCAGGATGCAGGAGTGGTGATTCCCACCACATCCCCATTCTACTCTCCCGTTTGGCCTGTGCAGAAAACAGGTGGGTCTTGGAGGATGACAGTGATTTATAAACTTAACCCAGTGGTGACTTCAATTACAGCTGCTGTTTCAGCTGTGGTATCATTGCTTGAGCAAAACTGCATACCACGTGGTACCTGGGATGCAGTCATTGATCTGGCAAATTCTTTTTTCTAGATATTTCTTGGTAAAGACTGAAACAGCTGCAATACACCCCACATCAGGGGAATATCAACTTTCCAGCCCTATCTCAAAATCCATTCTGCAGAAAACTCGATCACCTTTCCCTTCCAAAAGGCATCATATTGGTCCCTTATATTAATTATAACATGTGATTGGATCTAGTGAGCAAGAAGTATCAACTACTCTAGACTTATCGGTAAGACATTTGCATGTCAGAGGGTGGATGATAAATCTAATAAAAATTCAGAGGCCTTTCTCCTCAGTGAAATTTCCAGGCATCGGTGGTATGGGGCAAGCTAAGGTATCCTTTCCTAAAGATAAGCTGTTGCACCTGGCCCCTCCTACAACCAAAAGAGGCACAATGCATTGTTGGCCTTTGGTTTGGGGGACAACATTCCCCATTTGGATACGCTGTTCTGGCCCATTTACCAAGTGACCAGAAAAGCTGCTTGCTTTGAGTGGGGGTGGGTATGGGAGAGGGTTCTGCACAGGTCCAGGCAGCTGCCCAAGCTGCACTGCCACTTGGGCCATAAGATCTGGCAGATCCAAAGGCACTGGAAGTGTCCATGGCAAATAGAGATGCCGTCTGGGGCCTCTGGCAGGCCCCTATAGGAGAGTCACACTGAAGGCCCTTAGGATTTTGGAGTAAAGCCCTGCCATGCTCTGCAGATAACTATTCTCCATTTGAGACACAGTTTCTGGCCTGCTGCTGGGTGTTGGCAGCAACCAAATACTTAACCATAGCCACCAAGTTACCAGGACACCTGAGTTGCCTACAATGAGCTGGGTTTTGTCTGACCCAACAAGCTATAAAGTTGACTGTGCACAGCACTTCATCATTAATGGCAGTAATGTATGTGAGATCAGGCTTGAGCAGGCTCTGAAGCACAAGTGGCCCAAATGCCCTTGACGCCAACTAGTGCCACGTTGCATTCTCTAACCTACCCCACTTACGGCCTCTTGTGGAGTTGCCATTGATCAGTTGACCGAGGAAGAGAAAACCCAGTCTGGTTTACAGACATTTCTACACAATATAGAGATACCACCCAGACGTGGACAGCTGCAGGACTGCAGCCCCTTTCTGGGACATCCCTGAACAACAGTGCTCAAGGGCAATCCTCCCAGGGGGCAGAACTTTGAGAAATGCACTGGGCTGTTCATTTTGCTTGGAAGGAGAATTGGCTGGAGGTGTGTTTGCACACTGATATGAGCTGTCGCCAATGGCTTGGCTGAAAGGTCAGGGACTTGGAAGGAACATGACTGGAAAACTGGTGATAGAGAGGCCTGGAGGAGAGGTATGTGAATAGACCTTTCTGAGTGGGCAAGAAATCCTGAGGATATTTGTGCTCCATGTGAATGCTCACCACAAGGTGACCTCAGCAAAGGTTCAGTTTAATAATCAAGTGGATAGGATGACTCATTCTGTGGATACCAGTTGGCCTCTCTCCCAAGCCATTCCTGTCATTGCCTAATGGGCTTATGAGCAAAATGGCCATGGGGGTAGGGATGGAGGTTATGCATGGGCTCAGCAACATAGATTTCTATTCTCCAAGACCGACCTGGCTATAGCCACTGCTAAGCTCCCAATCTGCCAGCAGCAGCAACCAACACTCAATCCCTGATATGTCACCATTCTCCAAGGTGATCAGCCTGCTACCAGTTGACTAGTTGATTACATGGAATCACTTCCTCTATGGAAGAACAGCATTTTTTTTCTGGCTGAAATAGACACATACTCCCAATAGGGATTTGCTTTCTCTGCATGCAATGCTTCTACCAAAACTACCATCCGTGGACTTACAGAATGCCTTATTCACATCATGGCATTGCACACAACATTGCTTCTGATCAAGGAACCCACTTCATGGCAAATGATGTGCGGGGAAGGGCACTTGTTCATGGGATTAACTGGGTTACCATGTTCTCCATCATTATGAAGCAGCTGAATTGATAAAACAGTGGAATGGCCTTTTGAAGACTCAATTACTGCATCAACTAGTTGATAATACCTGGTAGTGCTGGGGCAATGTTCTCCAGGAGGCTGTGTATGTTCTAAATCCAGCGTCCAAGATGCTGTTTCTCCCATAGCCAGGATTCATGGATCCAGGAATCAAGGGGTGGAAATGGGAGTGGCACCACTCACTATTACCACTAGTGATGCACTAGAAAAAGTTTTGTTTCCTTTCCCTACCACCGCAAGCTCTGCTGGTCTACAGGTTTTATTTCCAAAAGGAGAAGTGCTTCGACCAAGAGACAGCAATGATTCCACTGAACTGGAAGCTAAGATTGACCCCCCGTCATTTGGGGCTCTTCATGCCTCTGAATAACATGGGCAAAGAAGGGAATTCCTGTCCTGGCTGGGACAATTGATCCTGACTATCAAGGGGAAATAAGACTGCATCTGTACAATGGAGGTAAAGAAGAGTTGCCTAGCATACAGGAGAACCCTTAGGGAATCTCTTATTATTGTCATGACCTATGATTAAAGTCAATGGATAACTGTAACAACCCAGTCCAGGCAGGACTTCTAATAGCCCAGAAGCTTTAGTAATGAAAGTCTGTGTCTCTCCACCAAGTAAAGAAACACAACCAGCTGAGGTGGTGGAAGAAGGAAGTTATAAAAATGAGCTATGACCACATGACCAATTACGGAAGCAAGGATCATAATGGTAATTAATATTTCTTCCTTGTTTTATTATGAATACGTTTACATACATACATAAAGAAGTATCTTCATTTTCTTCCCTATAAAAGCTCTTCATCCTATGTAGTCAATTGTATGAACTTGATGTCATAGTATTTAAGTTGCAGGATATCAAGTGTAAGAGTGACTGTTACCCAAAGATTTGCACCCTCTTCTCAGAAAACAGCGAGTTTCTGGTTGTATGCAAGAGTTGAATTATGTTAGGCAAAATTATGACTGTTATTGTTTTAATTTAGAGATTAAATATGGTTTAAAGGGATGTGTGTGAGCACCAGGTTGACAAGAGGTGGACTGTGATGGCTAAGTCCACATGTCAATTTGCCTAGGTTATGGTGTCACCCAGTTGTGTGGTCAAGCAAGCACTGACCTGATTGTTGCTATGTGTCTACTTAATGGAGTTAAATCATCAGTAAGTTTACTGCCTCTTTGGCTGATTACATCTATAATCACCTAAGGAGATTACCTTCAGCAATGAGAGAGTCTCACCCAATAAGATGAAGGCCTTAAAGGGAGAACTAATGATTTAATGGAGGAATTTCCATCTCTACTTTAGCCAGTCAGCTTTTCCTGGGGAATTCATCAAAAACTTTCATCAGAGTTCTCAGCTTGCAGCCTGCACTACAGAATTCAGACTTGCCCTTCCCAACAGTTGTGTAATCCAATTCTTATATTAAATTTCATAATATTTATATTATCTATCTACCTATCTATCTATCTCCTGTTGGTTCTGCCTAATACATAGAGTAGGAAACAAGAAGGAACCCCATTGTAATTAAGAATACACTGCTTTCTCTATTGTTTACCATGGTGCCAGAAGTGGAAGCCAAGGTAATGAGGCAGCAAGCAGAAGGAAGAATAAAAACTACTGAATGAAGATAAAAAAGCATTATAAGTAATATGATAGTATGACCACAATCATCAAGAGAATGAGCAAAACTGTTGGAAATAATAAATTAGCCCATCTGAATATACTGGATAGATTATAGGTAACGATAGCTATAATCAAATAGATCAATAATTTTTCCATATACTAGGAAAATCCAGTTCAAAATGTAATGTAAAAACAATCCCATTAGTAACAGGAAAACACCTTTAACTTTATCATGATATGAGTTAGTTTTCTATGGAGAAAATGACAAAACTTTACTAAAAGCTATAAACACTCGTGCACAAATGCAGACATGCCATGTCCGTGAAAGAAACATTAAGTGTGGTATGAGACTTTTCCTTCCCAAAGGAATTCTATTTAGGATAATCTAACCCAAATAATCTATAGATTATTCTAAAGTTCATGTAGAAAAATAAACTGGTAAGTGTGGAGACAAATGGCTAACCATTTGAGAACAAAAAATTGGATAACTACCTTACATCCTATACGGACATAAATTACAATGGATTAAAAATCTAAATGTAAAATATGAAAATACAAGTTTTACAGAAATCATCGGGATTCAAATTTAATCCTTATACTTTTTTTTTTCACCAAGCAGTACTTTTTTTTTTTTTCAACCTTTCTGGAAAGTATTTTTATTTTATTTTTTAAAATATATTTTTTATTTATTTTTAACCAAACAGCACTTTTGGAGATGGAAATATGAATAAGACAGAAACAGTCCTTTTCTTGGACATTTTATTGTCTCATGGGGATTTTATCACCATCACGGACAGATGTAGAGAGTCAATAAATAAGAAGTGCAATAAATTGATATGATAAAGCTGGATCTGGGTAAGTGCAATGATAAAAATAAAACAAGGTGTTAGGTAAATAGATGATCACAGAAGGTCTATCTTTTAGACGGTGACATTTGAGCTGTCCTTAGTTACGTAATTACATTATGATGCTAAAAACCAGGATATCTAGACGCTGAGCATTCTACATCCAGCAGAGAGCAACAGCAGAGACCCTTAGACAAGGTGGTCTTAGCATTTCTGGAGAGCATAAGGGAGTCTGCATACTGGAAAGATGATCGAAAGCGGGGTCAGAACGGCAGGAGCCAAATCCTTGAATAAGGAGAAGACGCCAAGGGGAAGATGTCTTTTGAAATGGTCAGGGACCTGCTCTCCATTTTGACAGAGAGGAGACAAAGAGTGGACAGGCATATTGGATTATCTCTTTGGAAATATGGGAAGTTGAAGAAGTTTCTATGTTTTTAAGTTAGGCGTGAGGTAATGTCATCAACTGAGAGCAAGCAGGAGAGTCTGAGAGAAGGTGTGGAATCATCTCTGCTGTGGGGTGGGGGGAGAATAAACATACTTGAAGGGAGAGATTTATGGGCCTGAACTTAAAACGAGACCTGGGATTTTCTCCAGTCTTGTGAGTGCACATAGAGATGGAGAAAATGAATAATTATTTACCGTGTCCTAACTAACGGTAAAACCTAAGGCATTCATCACAACCACAAAGGCAACATGTTCTTCACTGCTGGTGAGAGCATAAATTGGCATAGTCCCTTTGGAAAACAATTTAATCATATGTTGTTTGATTGAGTGATAGTGAAAAAGCAAAGGTTTGGGAATTAAGCATCCTGCATTCAAACGACGTGGGCCTAAACGCCTCTGTGAGCTTACATCTTTGCTGGGGGAAAAAGATGTTTGACCGGAACCACTTTATAAAATTCAGCTTTGGAATGAGAGAACTACCAAACTGGTTAGGAGGCTTAATCTGAGTCTTTTAAAATAAGTTTCTAGCTTCATTTTAATATTGCGTTCAACAGTTTAAGTATGGAAACGGCAACTTTAACAATTTTTAATAGCAAGTGGATATTTTAAAAATATTGTCCAAATAAGCTTCTCAGGCTTATTCATTGTTTTGATGAATATAATACACCCTCAGAATCCAAAGAGCTTTGGGGAGCAAATAAAATATTATTTTGTGAACCCCTTACCAATTCCCAGCATCGCAGCAAAGGTCTGAAGATACATAATGCATGAATGAAGAAAAGATCATGTTACAGAGTATGCTCAGTGGTGCAAGGTGAGACACTCCAAGGCATCAAGTGCCCAGTCGACCGAAAAAGAAAGACAGGAGGACGGCAAGGACCCTGCCTTCAGAAGGCTGTGGCGGGAACGGGACGAAGCCTGTGATGATTTCCCAGAATAAGGCAGGGTGACATATGGAGCTACATCAGGGACTGCTCACCCACAACCAAAGATCTTCATCTATCCCAGATATTCTTAAAAGACGGACATGAAATAAGAAAAGGAGCAGGGGAACTAAGTGTCCACTGATCTACCAGGGTGGGTTACAGTTGGATAAACCAGGTGGTGACCAATCCCAGTGATTCCCCAGCTGCTGGACTTCTGACACAGAAGCTTTGACCTTAGCTTGAAACTTCAATTCTGTATCCAGTGGTGAGACAAATACAACCTGACGGTCTCAGGGATGCTGCCAGTCCAATGGTAGGTAAGGGCTCTCTGTTGGGTGGGACTGAAAAATCCCAGGTTTCCATGGACTTTGTGCCAAGGTGAGTTTAACCCACTAGGATTCTCAGGTGTGCCAGCCTCCTCCAGGCCCTTCAGGGAGGCACTGACCATGCCATGGTACTTATTTACCCAAAGATACAATGTGTCATTGGGGGCACACGCAACAGCCCCCTCCAGATTTACCATGACACCAGCACAATCCAACGAGTACGGGGGTGCAAAGAGAGGAGAGCGGGTGGGATCTAGGACAGGGGGAGGGCAGAGTGTGAGCTACCGCTGTGAGCACTCACACCACGTGTTGTCAAATCAAAAGCCACAACGCACAAAGCAGAGGCAGCATGTGATGTCTACAAGGGGCTTAAGTCCACATATCAGTATAGCATAGAGTATAGGGACACGTGAAGTCAATCAACTTATCCACTTATTGAACTGTTAATGTGCTCTTCTCTCCAAAATTTCTTATTCTCTCTTTTCACTATATCTACGTGTGTTTCTTAAATCTTCCGGCAGAAGTTTCTATATTTTGAAGAGAGTCGGTCGTCCGATGTGAAGAATGTAGTGGGTGGTGGTTGGGAGAGTTTATTTCTGATGGTTTATCCAGGTCCACAAAGATCCGAAGAACGGTTTGAAAATTATGAGGCTCTAAATAAAGATCTAAGGAGTACATTGAGACTATATTTGAATAAAAACAGCTACTTATTTAGAAGCCCATTTACTGATTTAAGAGGCTGTTTGAGATGCATAATGAGTGTAAATTTGACTAGAGATAATTATTTTAGGTTATTGCACAAAGTTTATTACTGAAAGTTTCCCGTATCTTATTATTACACTTTTATTTAATTTCTTATATATAAATATACTCACAGGCAGATAATTAGCTAAAGATAGAGGGAGATTTTGTTATTCTCTAGGTCTTGCTTACTCTTGCTAATTTTATGGCTTTAAATCCAGCATTTTCAAGTGGAGTTTAGAAATGTATAACAGTGCTTCATATGTATTATACAGTTCTATGTACTCTGCTTCTGATAAGAAAACAAAGCATGCAAACATGAAAATGGAGAGAATTCAACTAGTAAGTTTTCTATAAAAAGCCAAAATGCCCAAGGTTTATTGGTTTTTGTCTCTTTATGCACTGTCCCTATGCCACACCTACACACACACACACACACATTCAAACCCAGGGTAAATTAAAGCCATGGCTCCTCATTTTATGCTCACATGATTTCTGGACAATCGTTCACACAATTAAAGTACTTGTCAGAACCTCCAGAAGTTTACCAACCATATCTCTTACTTTCTGGCAAGAATATAAAGTGTAAAAACAAAATCCCAAGGAAAGTTCAGCTAGATTCTTTTTAAAGCAACACTGTACTTTGGTTTACACATGCCACTTTTTATTCTTATAATTTAAAAAGTCTTATTTTACTAAAATCCAACTCTTATTCTATACTGTTGTTCTGAGTAAGCCACTCAATGTTTTCTATTCACAGCAATGCTAAATAATTCCCTTCAATCATCTCGAAGCACTGAAAGTCACAGTTGTCTGGATTTAAATGTACAATATGTTAATGATTTCACTTATAGCTGCTGGGGTCATAAGTAAAGCTATCTTCTCACAATATCTTGAGATAAATATTTTCCCCAGGATATCTGCTTGTGCTGCTCTAAAATAGTGTGCTACTCCTCGCAGTCCCCAAGGACAGGAGACCAGGAAACACACACAAAACAAGCATTAGTGCAAAATCCATGCAAAAGGCAAGAGAAGGGCTTAAGAAAGAGCTCCATTTAGCAAGGGAGCGATTCCGAGTTAACTAACCACCGCAGTGGTGGAGCACCCGGGGAAGACCTGGGGGTTTCCAGGGGGGACCTGGCGGCCTGGAATCCCGGGGAGCCCCTCTGGGGCTCAGAACTGCAGCCTCCCTTTTCTGAGTTGCGTGCATTCCTGATGAGACCTGAGTGAGAGATGTGTCTCAGCAGGAAACCTCTCACACAGTCAATCCCATAAATATCGGTGCCAGCCTCAGTAAGGCTCAGCGGAGACCCACTCTATTTCAGCAAAGCAGCTATTTTTTTTACCCCCAACTGTGCAAATAGCTTTGGAAAAACTTTATTGAGAGCCTGCAAAGAGGCAAGGCAATATGAATTACAGGCCTTTGTGGCTGTAATACAGGAACTTTGTCCTGAGGAAATCTTTATGCTCTTAGATTCGGTGACCCAGTTATACAAAGTCAATCCAACGAGGCTGTTTTTCGATTGCTTGAATGACTAGACTAGGAGCAATGCCCCAAATCTTCTATTTATGAGTTGTTGGTTTGTTCTTTTTTCCTGCAAACCTTCAAGTGTTTCATGGGCATGTTCTAATTACTCGGAGGACACGGCCTCACTGGCCATGATCAACTCAAGCGAGAACTCAAAGCCAAGACACCATGGAACTGCAGAGGGGCCGTGAAGGGGCACACAGACCTGAGCCCGTACAGCACCGTCCCATCGGGGTGAAGGCGGATCATGCGGTTTTTCACTGTCACTCCATGCACAAATGACTTTTTGTCATTTAAGAAATATGTGTCGGGCACCCACAGCTGGTCAGCCACTCGATTGTCAAGCGTGAGGTTGAGGGGGATCCCAGAATAGGCGAGCCTCTTATCTCTCCAATATTGTTGAAAATACATGGTTAAAGTGTAATCCTGGAGACAAAGAAAGAAAGAAAAAATTAGTTTGTGCTTAGCCACAGGTAGGTTTCCTCCACGATTTGCCAAGTGCAAGATGAACTCTAAGCTCCATCGTGAAGAGCCAGAAGAAACGGCTGTCATATTAGGAGGCGGTGGATGCTGTCCTCTAAGTGCAAATACCAGGCTTAACAGCTGTCTCGCGTCATAAATCCTGGATGTTACATAGGCAAGGACCAAACTAGACAAATTGGCATAGAAGAGATAACAACATAGAATAAAGGTCAGAATCAAAATGTCATAGTATTGCAGTTGTGGGGTGCCTAAGGGTTGCCACCTGAGAGCCTCCTTGTTGCTCAAATGTGGCCTCTCTCTAAGCCAAACTCAGCATATGATTGCATTACCTTCCCCCCAACGTGGGACATGACTCCCGGGGATGAGCCTCCCTGGCAACGAGGGATTAATACCAAGTGCCAACTGGCAACACAACTGGAAAAAGACCTTGAATAAAAGGGGGAAAAGGTAAAGACAAATGAGTTCAAGTGGCTAAGAGACTTCAAAGAGAGTCGGGAGGTCATCCCAGAGGTAACTCTTACGCACACCACAGTAGGAGCTCATAGATCATCTAAGTGCCTATCACCCCACACAGAGGGGTTCCTGAGAGCTCTGGAGACACCCAGGTCCTATATAAGGGGATAGCCCCAGAGACTGATGCCTTATCAGTGGGCTCTATTTTGGAGTCTGTGCTCCTGAGAGTGACAGAATTGGTCTCAAATAAGTCCTCCCTGCACATGGTTCACCAGTCCCTTCTATTCAAACCTATATGTGATGCTGGAGTTTTTAGGTATACTTCCAGAGACTGGAGCCTCCTGCCTACCTATGTGCCAGGTGTGCATGAAATCTCGGTGGAGCTACAACTCCTACCCTACAGCTCAGTGGACTCATCCAAGTCACCTGGTGAGGAGACAACAATGGGCAATGGCCATCCCAGGGAATGGAGAGGGCCTGCATCTGCAGGCAGGATCATCCCACCCACCATATCCATGGGATATAAGCCCTCTCTCACTTGGAGTTGGAGTGGACATCACCATCCTAGTCCCCTCAGGATTGGGGGAAGAACTATGGACTAGAGTGGACTTGATGGTATTCTCTTGTTCACATATGGTGATTCCAGCAATGGAAGAAATTATAACAATGAGGTGGAGCCAGTGGCCACTTGACACTTTTGGGGTAAGGAGGGGACGAGCAGTTGAAATACAGGGGCTTCTTTGGGAGTTAGAGGTTGTCCTGAGTACCATTGTGGCAATGGATGTAGGCCATTTTAAATCAGCACACACCACTCAGAACTGAGTGGGAGAGAGTGTGGTCTACGGTGTGAACTGTGGTCTATGGTTGGTGGCAAGACTCCAGGATGTGTAAGCTCATTGAGGGTGGTGGGCCACACTTGTGGGAGATGTTTGTGTGGGATGTGGTGGGAGGTGTGGGAGGTGGGCAACATGGGAATCCCAGTGGGTTCCATGTAATATTTTGGGTAATCTAAGCACCTCTTAAAATACATGTATATATATATATATATATAACATTTTTGTAAGCAAATACACATATATGCATATATATTTATATATCATTTTGCAAATGTTTGTATGTATTGTGAGAATTTTGATTTTTACCCACAATAAAAATAAATAAAAAATTAAAAAAAAAAAAATGTCATAGTATGATCAGGTTGCTGGTGGGGAACCTGAGCAGTCCCCTATCACCAGGCAGACTTGTGCGTCAACACTCCAAGATGGACAACTCTATCTACAAATTCTCTCTCCACAATTGCAGCCACTTTCCTCTCATTCTGCCCCTTGTAAAACCTTCCTTAAACATTCAGTGTGTGATCACCTGTGGGAAGTCTCTATGACTGTTATATTTTCTTTTTCTTCCAGCTTGCCACGGTCATTTCTTCACTAACTGGACCAGAACATCACCTGGAGATAATGATGTACCAGTCTGGGGGAAAATGGGAGCATGAAGCCAAAGCAGGAGATAAGAGGTGGGGGATAAGGCATAGTGTTACCTTGTGGGTTTCCCCCATCTGCCAAGAAAAATGAACAAACAGCTAGGCAGACGATCCTATGGAACTTTATTTTTGCAAAGTAGTTAGTACAGTGAGAATAAAGCAGAGAAAAGGCAAACCAGAGGCTGGGCATGGAAAAAAGGAAATTCTATTTATTGTCAATCACTGTTTAACTCTAAAATGAGCAAGTCTGAAATTTTGTTGATATTCACAGGGCATTCTGAACTCCATAGTGGAAGGATCTAAGTGGAAAAACTAAAGGTGAACAGGAAAACTCTCCAAACATGGAGAGAGAAAAAAAACTGCTGTTGTCACACACAAGGACCTTGTAATTCACAGACTTTCAGATCATGTCTTCAAACACCCTTATTTTATAGATGGTGGGAATGAGACATAGAGAGGTGATATGACGAATCAGTTGAGGAACCCATCCTAAACAGGGGTCTTTTGACATCTAATCCAATATTCCTTCCACTACTTCACAGGGCAGGTCTCAGTATTTACTAATCTAGCAATGAATACCTATGTTTGTTTATTAATGCCCTAATTAGGTTTGGACCACAGAAGCCTATGAAATGACAAAGAGTAGATATGGACTTTGGTCTTTGGGTACTTACAAACAAGAAGATGACAAAACCAATACATATACAAAAATTGAAACACTATAAGGCCACAAGTAATTAAGTTTTAAAGCTGTAAGCCCCATAAAAATCAGAGGAGAAGGAAAGGCAAGACAATTCACACGGGATGGACTAGAGAATCTTTATAGAGCCTTGAACTGTAACTTGAAGGAGAAGCAGCATTTGAGTAATTAGGAAGAAACATGGGATTTTTTTTTTCCAGGCACGTCTATTGGCAGGGCTCTGTGACTCCCATTACCTGTGTGAATTTCCCTACCCTTCCCCCATCATTGAATGATTCTCAGAGCAGGTTACACTCAAGATAGACCTTGTTTAGCTAGATATCGAGTAGAGAGCATGAAAAGCACACAAGGGTATTGATTTTAATGTATTTATGGGAAACACTGGGAGGTGTGTTTTGCTGGAACACGGGGGACATGGGGAGAAAGAGTGAAGAATGTGGAAAAGTCTGGATCCCGAGGCAGTGGTCAGAGGTAGAAAAACCCAAAATGCCAGTTCAGTAGCCAAGGGAAGTCCCTGAAGTTCCTGAGTAGTGGAGTGACATAAGCTAAGCTGTATGTAAGGAAGATCCATTTGCACTGTGTTCAGTGCATGAACAAGGAAGATGAAGAAGGCTAATGAAGAAAAAGCCCTAAGTGAAGTGGAGGGGGCCCGTTGGTGGATAATAAGGTGGGGGAGGTAGGCTGGGGCCGGATGAAAGAAGCCCTTAAATGTTAACGGACACCATTGGGTTTGATGTAGGACATTGCCATGAAAACGGGTATTCAGAGTGCATCACTGCACACTCCTTTCCATTATCATCACCTTTGGTTAATGTAGGCAATGCATTCAGACTGAAACAAGCAAGGCTTTGATGGCATAGCGAGGAGAAGGAAATAAACTGGCAGTAGTAACCGAAAGGTTTTCTTTTTTAATATAAACTCCCGGATTATATTCTCATTCAAATAAGAGTTTCAGTTGCTCTGTTCTTCAATTTCTAAGTACACATTGCTTCCTTACTGCTGAGGCATGAAGCTTAGCACGCTTCTTCACAGCTCCCCCCCACAACTGGCTTGCACCCAGGCTGCCGTGGGAAAGGAGGGAATCTGTGGGTCTGCTGTGGGAAGCTGGCTATGATTCACAGTCTGAAAGCACGATCTTATTTTGTGCTGGGTTGCTCTCCACGCCACCAGCAGCACCCTTCGGTTCTGGTCTTTGGTATTTACTGAGGCACCTGAGTGGACTGGATGGGAAGAGCTTAGGTAACAGAGGGAGGGAAAAATAGCATTGAAATCCCACCCTAGCAGCATCTGCTCCTGCCTTCTGGCATAATTACATCAGCAGGGACACAAATCTGTATCCCACTTCTTCCGCTTGTGGAGAGACTGGTGGACAAAGGCGTGATGGTAAATTCTAGGTGTCAGCTTGGTTACGTCATTGTGTCCAGCTATTTGGAGGCACTTCACAGGTGGTTTTGGCATCTACAATCAGTTGACCTCAAGTAAAGAAGACCCCCAGCCAATTGGGTGGGCCTCATCCAATGAGTTGGCAGTCTTAGCAGCAAGAACTGAGGGAATTCTGCCTCCAGACTATCCCCTCCACTCCCTCCTGAGTTTCCAGGACCTCAAGAATCCAGCATCACACTCACTGGAATTGCCAACCAATTCCTTAAAATAACCCTCTAATCCCCCCGCCCCCATATATTTTCTGTTGGATCTGATCTCTGAGGAACTGATGCAGGAGGAAAGGGCAGGGTGACTCAGTCCGGGTGAAGGTGGCACTAATGGAGAGCCTGTGTTCAGTGTTTAGGGAGGCACATTCCTAAGTCTCCGGATGTGCAGTGATGAGCCCTCGTGTAGTACCAATGGCAGCAGCTAACGTTTTCTGATCCTTCATTCATTCTGAGTCAGGTCTCATGCTATCGTCAGCTCACTTAAATATAAAGCAGGTATTATTCCCATGAAGATGAAGAAAGAACAACTTAGAGTGCTCAAGTAATTTGCCCCCGTTACACACGAGTGTAGTGTGTGACTGGGGGCAGTGGGGTTTGAAGGCAGGAGCTGGCATGTCACTAAGAACAAGGAGATAAGAAATGGGACAGGAAGTGGGGAAGGCGAGCCCCTCCAGGGGCAGTGAATTAGGCCACCCTGGAACTGGAAGGACATGTGCTGCTGCAGTTCCTGGTGGCTGAGAAGGGACTTCAAAAGGTAGCTGTAGTCACCAAAATTAGAAAGAAAACAATGTTCGTGGAATAAGCCTAGGCCCTCCCATGCCCTCCCAGACCCTCCAGCAATTTGGCTGGAAAGCCTCTCTTCTGCCAGAACCCCAGACTGCAGGAGGGCATTGCTGTTTATTTCAGATATTCATTCATTCAACAAATATTTATCAACTGCCTACCACATACATGTATGGGTACAGAAATGAGTTAGACGCAATCTGGGTCCTCGAGAGGGTGGCCGTGTAGCAGAGGAAAGCACACCCCCCGGGAACCAAACCAACCTGAAGGACGCGCTCTTAGGTGGAAGCTGAGTACAGGTAGGACGATCAATGACAGCTTCTTGAGAAGAGAATCATCTGAATTAAGCCTTGAAAGAGAAGCAGGGTTTAAAGGGCCTTGAAGACCGGGGTAGAGGTGACTATGGGTGGAATCATGCCCCTAAAAAGACACATTCAAGTCTTAGCCCCGGCCCGTGATGCGGCCCTCTTTGGAAATAGGGTCTCTGGAGATGCGATTAGGTGAAAGGAGGCCCCACGGGATCAGGGTGGGCAGTGATGCAGTAGGACCGGTGTCCTTTAAGGAGAGGAAGGTGGACAGAAGGACAGAGCGCGCATGCCGTGCCCTGCCGGCCACCCCGCCAGGAGCTAGAAGAGCCCAGAAGGGCTGCTTCCCCTCAGACTCCACCTGCAGCCTGGCCCTGCTGACACCCTGACGGGGGCTTCCAGCCTGCAGAGCTGGGAGGCTGTACCTGGTGCTGTTCCAAGCCCCCCAGCCTGAGGATTTGCTCACAGCAGCCAGGGAAGGCAGGGCAGAGGCGGGGCCGGCCAGCGGCCTCTGATGCACCTGGACCTCTCGGCCAAAGCAGCGCCTGGTGGTCCTTGGAATCATGTTCACGGAAAAAGCCGTGCTAGTAGGAAGCAGGGAGAGCGCGGCCGGGTGGGGGGTCTGCCTCTCCCCGGGGCACAGGCATCTCCAGCACACTGGAGGCGCTGGGCTTCCTGGACAGCAGGGATGGGAGGGCTTTGGGAGGGTCGCCTCCTTGCCCATCTCCGCCCTTCACCGGGTAGACAGAACCCCAGGGCATCGCGGGACTGTGGCCTGGGATGGAGGGCGGAGGGGGGCGCCTCTGGGGAGGGGCTGGGCGTGGGAACCAGGCCCCGGGAGAGGGGGATTTATTAGCTTCAAGCCCTCCGTGGAGAGCCGGGCTTCTCCAGGTCCTGGGCTCGCTGTGGCACAGCCAGGGACGGCAGCACATCTAGAGAGCGCTGCCCAAGCAGCCAGGCTTCCAGGGGGCACAGCTGCCCGGGCGCCGGGTCCTGTGTCCAGGGGAACAGGAGCCCTCCTCTGCGTGGGTGGGCCTCGCCTCTCCTCGCCCCCAGCCCAGTTCTAGGCTCAGCAGCCCCCAATGCCCCTCTAACGACAGGGTGGAGAAGTGGAGTCTAGAAGCTTGCAGCGTTCAAGCCTTTCTGACCTCTGAATAAACGAGGTTGTTACTCACTGAATTCCTCCGTTTGGCTGCGTGAGCTCATTAGCTGGCGTCTCCACCTCCCTGGACAGCCCGGGAGCACTCAGCTCTCGGAAGGGCCTTTGGGTCCCCTGCCCGCAGCCCCCCAGGTGTCCAGCCCCAGGTGCTAGCCCGCAAGGCTGCAGGTGAGGCCTGGGACAGAGCAGTTATCCTCCCAGCCGAGGCCAGAGGTGAGCGTGGTGGTGTAGGGGGAGCCAGACCCTCAGAGCCTCTCTCTGCCAGGTAAATCTGCAGGTGAGACCAGCGTCCACAGCAGGGAAAGGCGCGGCATGGAGGCAACGCGTGGGTTTTTGTACCGCAGCAGGTTCTGCCTCAGCTGGAGCCTGGGGATTTGGTATTCAATGGGGAGAGGTCCCAGAGGGAGCGGAAATCCCCAGTGTATCCTCCAGAATCCTCCCACCCGCTGGGCTCTCTGACGTATAATGTGTAAATGCGAGCTATTTAGTTTAATTATTGTTAGTCTAAGCTATGAGAGTGCTTCAAAATCATCAGATAAGAGATCTCTCTCGCTCCCTCACTCTCTGTCTTATGAAGAATGTGGGATCAGCATAAAGAAACATTGAAGTAATTGTATTTTAAAAAAAGGGTCTTTTTAAAGAAAGTCTTACAAGCATATTGATTAAACGGTCTTTTCTTCCTCGGGGCTTCTCTTAGGCACCATAAAGTCCTTTGATAAACTAATGAAATCATGGGCCCTCTCCACAGAAAACATGCTCTCCTCATCTCTCCTATTCATACACACACGAATACACAGATACGTCAAATCAATCAGCACGGGATGTTAAAGTTCACCGAGATACATGTGCTTAGGGGCTTCAGGTTGCCTGCATGAAGATACAGCAAATACTAGTAGGTGGGATTCCAAAACTTTGTAAATTATTTGTTTGGGATTTGTGTAATGTTTTCCCACTGAAACAATATGACAAAGGAATTGTCAGGCTTTATCCCAGAATACAAAACTCTATTCCATGCAAAGTTCAGAGGCAATAGCTCCTGGGGAAGGCACCAGGCCAGCCCAGGGTCCAGTAGCTTGGAGGTCTGGATCTCAATTCAGGGACAGTCCAGTGTGCTGTGGATAGCTGTGGGGTGGCATGGGAAGGGGTGGCGATGGTGGCAGGCTGTTTGGGGAGGCTAGGAGAGTTCCCGTGGCAGCCAGAGCTCTAGGAGAAGCTCCACGTGCAAGAGCTGGGGGAGCAGGCATACATGAATAGGGCAAGCATTTATATATAGGTGACTGTCTCTCCAAAGTCTCCTGAGTATGCAAACAGAAGCAGCAAAACAAAACAGCAGCAACAAAAAATTCAGCTCATCTTTAAATGGATAATTCAAGCAGCTCGTCAGTTTTCAATCTCAAATAAATTTCAGTAAGATATAAACAACAAAATTTCTTGGCACATATTGCACTAAAATGACAAGAATACATATTTAAATGTGGAAATATTGCTCATTATTCTGCAATTACGTAATTGACTAGACTCCTCAGCACAGGAAACGAAGAAAAAATTTACTAACCCCGAGAAAATAACGCAATCTCCAAACCAAATTTAAATATTTAATTGCCGCTCTGAAGGCCACAGGACACCTGCATTTGCATCTGGTTCAGCAAGTTTATGATACAAAACCTTGCAGGTAAGTAGTTCGCAGGCCAGGGAGGATGGAAAATTATCCCAAGAAGCTTACATAATATAAGCCCTACATGGTGGCACCTTCCTTTGAAGGCATTTCTGAAACTATGGTTAGACTGGGGGGTCTTGGCATCACTGCTACCACAATTTATTTAGAAAGTTCTAATCCCTTCCGTTTAATGACCTAAAAATGAAGGGCCAACGTTACAGGCATCTCTCCTCCCCCAACGTGCTTCAGTGGCCTCTCGATCCACTTGGTCAAATCCATTCACTCATCACCGGTAATAAAATACGGTCAGCTCTTTCTGCTCATCTCCCCCTCCCCCCATGCCTCTTGCTCCACGCATTCATTGAGCAGCCACCATGGACCAAGAAGCATAGTGTGTACTAGGAACCCAGAGATAAGGAAGACATAAATCGTACCTGTAAGTGATTTCCAATGTGGTGGACATAGAATGAACCAAAAGAATTACTGTGATTAAGAAAAGAAACTGTGGACTCAAACAGGCCTGTCTCAAGTCTGCCACCTAGTGGCTGGGCAAATGTGGCTGTGTCACCTTCTTGTCTAAGCCCGTTAGTTTCTCTGGGAAGCATCGCAAGACTTCCTACTGCACATCCTAACAGGGTTAGCATGGTGGAGGGCAAAAAGTGAGGAGACAGTTGTGCTGGCCTTTTAGGACGATGCAAAAGAGGTATATTTTTTAAGGGACATTACAGTCTGGGGCTGGCAGGAGAGGAGGCTGTGATGGAACTGCAGAAAGAGGTCACAGATATCTTCTTGTCTTCATACAACCTTTATGCCTGCCAAAAGACCAAGAGTCTGTTTTGTTTTTTTAATCCACCTGCACGCTAAATGTATTCAGAAGATGAACCCATCACATATGTCTGAAAATTGGAAGGGCTGATGAAAATAGTTATAAGCTAATAATTTTCCCCAGCCCCCTAAAGCCACCTGAAAAACTGGCTTAGTATAGAAATTAATTTTAAAATATGTATTTCTTTAAATGGATGAAAATATACCATAGATATTTTTCTGGAGCCAAGTAAGTTTGCAAAGCAAAATGATGGCACTGACCTCCTACATTCAAAGGACAAATCAACTGCAGTATCAGAAGAAACCAAAGATTCAGCCCAAGCAAATGAGAACCAAGTACATGTAAGGAAGATGCCCTTGGCACCTTTAGCTTTGTAGGGTGTGGTGTGACAGGAAGAGTCAGATGCACCCAGTCTTGATCTTTCCTGGCTGTTCATCAGCTGTGTGACTCACTCGGGAAAGTTACCTAATCACCCCAAGCCTCAGCAACCTCATAGATAAAAATGGGAATAAATACGCTCATTTGACAAAAGTGCTACAGCAATTAATTGAGCTAACAATGCTTGGCTCATAATAGGCGTTTGGAAAATTCTCCCTTCCCTTCCCTCCTCCTAGACATCGACCACTGGTGAAAAGGGACTCGATCTCATTTCGACCCCAGCCCCGCTGCTCCACGCCAAGTGCACATCAGACTGCGAAGGGGAATATGCTCTCTTCTCCTACATGCAGGTAAAGACGACGCAGCCAAAGATTCTCGTGTAGGATTCCCAGCACTACCTGAAGTCTGCTTCACACTTTGCCTCGACCAGAATTCCGGCGTCTACTCGTCATCCAAATGCAACACAGAAACAAGCTTGTTCCCTGAAGGCGGAAAGTCAAGCCACTAGATTTTTCATAAAACATTTTTCTGCTTTGAGATATTTTGAAATTACAATATAAAAAATTGTGTTGTAAAGTGGCTACAGCACTATTTAAAACAAGAAACAAAAACCAGGGGCCTGGCCTGCAGGGGACTCTGGCTAACCCTCACCTGAACCAGTGTTTCCTCTCACCTACCCCTCCCTGCTGGGCCTTTTGAGAAACTTCACCCCTCCAAGTATGCACTATTTTCACTAGGTGTCCCGTCCTCAGCGTCCTAGGATTGTAAATTCGTGATCCTACTGTAGTCTTTTTTATAGAGGTTTCATATTTCCCAAACCTGGCAGTGAGGTGCTAGCAGAGAATAACATCCCTTCATTTCCCATGCCGCCAGCCTCCAGGTCGTTGCTCCTTGTGGCTGTCTGTGGCCCAATTTCCCCCTGAGGTTCAGAGGATGGACCCAGCTGCCTTCTGAAAGCTCCCATCCAGATGCCCCGCAGGCAAGCCAAGCTTAAGATGTCCAGAATTAACTTTCTACCCAAAACCTGATCCTCATCTCTACCGCCACCCACCCACACACTCAAACAAACCAAAAATAGAGGCTGCATGTCAGCCTCTTCCATCTTTCCCCTCTTAATCCCCTATTCATTCAATGGCTCCACTCTGTTTATCCTACTACCTAAATAGCTTCCGTATCTAGAGCCAGATCACGAGGTCAGCAGCAGCGAGGGCTGGCGTGATTCCAGGGATGTCGCCAGAGCAATAGAGAATGAGATCCTCGACTCCCAAATTGCATCCCAGAAAAATACTCCCCCGGGGCATCCAGAGTCAGACCTCAGAAATAGCATGGGTGAGATGGATGGCTAAGCAGGGTGGCCGTGTGAGAACAGATAATGCAACATCTATACATATGCTGTGTGGATGAACTTTGGTAGAAGGTTCTAGAAAATTGGGAAGTCGGTTTAGATTCCCCTTTATTTTAGATGAGCATTTATCTGAACAATTCTCAATAAAGACACCGAAGTCTTCAGGAAACAATGCATATATAATACCCACAACATACATACCATGCATTACTGTGTCTAATCAGATGCAGAGTTTTATTTTCCAGCAAATCTGTTCAATTAATAGGCTTCCAAGAGGGATACAGAAACTCCCAAACTTGTCATCCAGCCAAAGGTGCTCTGAGAACTGAGATGGCACTCATATTGTTTGGACAAAACACCCCCAGACCCTCTATATTTGAAAGATACTTGAAAAACTGAGTTTTCAAGTTTACACCTGGAGATCAATGAAGGAACTTTCCAAATTCTGATTGCACCATTTACTGACTTAGAGAGTTAATGCCTCTGGGCTCTGCCTTGCTTGAGCACAGAAACTGCAGACAGCCATGAGGCCAACAATTCTGTTTTTAAATAATCAAGGTTATCTCTTCCGTTACATAGTTTATAGAGTTTATACCATTACATTTTCTGAAATGAATATCATTTAAAATTACCTCTCTCTGAATCCCTTCAAGAGGGCAGACAAGCCAAAATAATGCTTGAACAGAAATTTGTCATAAAATAAAAAATGAATATTTCTGTTTTAACACAAGAACCCCTCCCATACACTTATAATTATTGAAATCAAACCCAGAAAGAAGCAAAAATGCAGGTTTTTATACACCTGGTTAAGCAAAGAGGGAGACCACAATGTTAAACTTTGCATCAGAGAGTAATGCAATATTTTCCTATTTTTTGAACATTTTCATTTTGTACAGAGCCCCGTAAATTATGTAGCTGGCCTTGGATGTGAGTAATATACTGTCATTTGTCTCTGACCCACGACGTTTTTGTCTTCTTCTAGCATCTGTGAGACTGTGGCAGGCTAATTTGTTAGGCTGCAAGTAGGGTAAAATCTCAGACCCTTCACCATTCTTGGCATGCATTCTTTTGCTTTCCCTCTTACCTTACTGGTCCATCCCTGATATTGTTTGCTGCTCTCTCCAATTCTTCCTGACTTCTTAATGTTAGAGTGCCCTAGGACTCCTCTTTCTGTATTATTACCTACTCACTCAACCAAACATTGATTTCTTCTCTTTTCCATCTGCTTTCACTCCTTTGGTGATCTCTTCTAGGTCCATGCCTTTACATTCCCAAATATTATCTCTCATCCAAAAGTTTTCATCAAACTCCAAAAATAACTCAACACATCCAAATTGAACTGCTGATCTTACCCTCAAAATGTATCCACTTGCAGTCTTCCCAATTCACTTGATGGCATTTTATCCTTACAGTTACTGAAAAAAATCTTTTAGAGTCAACTCTTCTCTCACATTCTCAATCAGTCCATTTGAAATTCTCTTGAGTCCACATTAAAAATAGAGCCAGGTTCAGCCACTTCTGATCACTGCTATTGCTATCACCCTGGCCAAACCACCATCTTCTCGCCCCCTAGATAATATGGTAGCCTCAGGAAGAATTGGAGAGAGCAGCCTTTTCTCCCATTGTCTGATCTCAACAAAGCAATCAGGGCAATTTTTATAATTTAAGTCTGATCATTTGCTCTTCTGTTCAAAACCATCCAATGGCTCCCTTGTTTCACTGAGAGTCAGTCAACACACTCTGGCCCACTCACCACCTCTCTGACCTCATTTCCTGCTCATGTCCCCTTCACTATCATCATTCTAGAAATTTATTATCCCTCAACAAACCAAAATTTTCCCATCTTATGCCTTTTGTATTGGCTGTCCCCTCTGCCTAGAACTCTCTTTCTTCAAATAACCATCTAGCTGACTTCTTCACCTTAGTCAAGTCTTGCTCAAATTCACCTTTTCAGTGATCCCTATCTTTACTATGGTGTGGTAGCTTGAAGTTCTTATGGGCCCCAGAGAAATCATGTCCTTAGAGCTAACCCATTCCTGTGAGTGTGAACATATTGTAGATGGGACCTTTTGATTAAAGTTAATTCAGTTAAGTGCCTTTTGATTAGATTACTTCAGTAAAGCATGACTCAAGGTGGCTCTTAATTCTCCTACTGGAGTCCTTTGTGAATGGGATTAATACAGAGAGAGAAGACCACAGAAGCAGGCAGATGAAGGCAAGGAAGTCCGCTATATGTCTTGCCATGTAACAGAGGAGTCATGGATGGCTGGCAGTTGGGGAGAAAGCATCACCTGATGAGGCCTTGATTTGGGCATTCTTCTCAGCCTTGAAACTGCAAGCTTTTAAACTAATAAATCACCATTGTGAGAGCCTACCCATTTCTGATCTATTGCATTCCAGCAACCTGGCAGACTAAAACAAATGGCAACCTTCACCTCCTGCACACTCCCATCCTGATAATATTTTAGATTACATTCATTACATTTATTTATTATGTTTATATCCTTTCCTCACACTAGAATGAAAGCTGCATAAGATCAGGAACTTTTTGTCTGCTTTGCTCACTGTTGTATCCCTAGCACTTAGGACAATGTCTAGCACATAATAGGAGTTCCATAAATATTTTCTGAAAGAATGAGTAGAATTCTGTGTAACCTGAGTTGCAGGTGTGTTTCTTCTGAAAAGTTCTGCATGTGCTTTTACCAGGTGTTCCAGACTGGTTGATAACTTTGAATCACTTTCAGTGAAAATTCTTCTGAAGTTTAAATTCAAAACTCAAATCCAGATTAGTATAGGCATGAAACACAAATTCTCAGGATAGATGTTTTCTTTTAACCTGAGGCCCAGATGAAACAGACACATTGCCTTGTCATCTCCCTTTGATGGAGGGGGATTTTTTTCTGGATCACCCATTGAGGATTGAGTTATACCAGCCACAAAAGACATGCTCAAGTCTGAATCTGCATTCCTGTGGGTTGGAACCCATTTGTAAATAGGACCTTTAAAGGTTTTATTTCTATCGAAGGTGTGAACTCATTTGTGAACAGGATCTTCAAAGATCCTATTTAGATGAGGCCAAATTGAATCAAGTGGGCCTTAATCCATATGCCTTGAGTCCTTATGAGCAAAGCAAATTCAGACACAGTGAGTCAGAAGAAGCCAGAAGTCAGTGGAGATCAGTGGGAAACAGACACAAGGAGAGAGAGAGATTGCCATGGGATAGAGGATTGTCGGAATCCTATCGACTCCAGGAGAAAGCAAGCCCTGCCAACACCTTGATGATGGACTTCTAACCTCCACCCACTGTTGGTATTTGTCACTATAGCCCTGGCAAACCAGGACACACCCTGTCACTGAAGGTCTAGCCTGTTGAGTGTGCAGAAAGATTCATTTCGATTCTCTGCATTGTTGTTACCTAGTCAGTCTCCAGTTCCTGCCTGGTCATTAACACCACCCCACTTGGGTACTAAGGGCAAATGGCCCCAGGGCTTTCAACCAACAAGTGTTATTTACAATACTTTTATTTACAGACTTCCCTTCCAACCCCTATTCCTTTCTTTTGCCCCTAGGGATTTCTCCTATTTTCCTGTGAATTAAGTGATTCACTTAAACAGTGCTTATTCACCCTTTCTAATGTTTTTATAATGAGTGTTCTTTAAAATTTCTTCTGCTGGACACAGAAGTCCCCATCCCTCATCAGTCTACCTGGGGCTTACTGCTATCTCCAGTCCACCAACATATGTGCTCTGGTCCCAGTAAGGTCACCCAAAGACCTCCAAACAGCACTCCTTTGTCCTCACCTGACTTGATATCTAAACTGTTGGCAGCATGGGTGAAAATTCTCTCTCCTTGAGATATTCTGATCAGCTCTGTGGTACTTTCTCCTCTTGCTTGTCTACTCCACTGGCTGCTGGTACCTCCCATCTCTTTCTTAATGTTAGATTGCCTCAGGCTTGATCCCTCTTCCTGTCTTCCAAGGTGATTGTGCTCATCCCCAATTCTTTTAACCAAATCTACAGCTGATGACTCCCCGTTACTGCCTGAATCCCAGATCTCCTTTGGAGCACTGATTCCTTATCCTACTGCTCCCTTGACATGTCTATTTTCTATTCCTTTTGTCATCATTTTTCTTTCTCTGTCATATTTCCCATAACCAAATCATCAGAAAGCCAGTCTATTTTGTTTTAAAATCAATTGACTGTTCCCAGGTTCCACAGGCAGCCCATCTATCCAAGATACCATCTTCTCTTGCCTGAATGACAGCCATCACCTGCTAATGGATTATCCACATTGTCAATGCTGAGTGACCCTCATCCCTTCCCATTTCACTTAAACTGGTCAAAGTGATATTTTAAAATGTAAATTAGATCACACTTACACTCCCCAGCTCTAAACCCAAACGCTTTCCATGGAGTTGAGAATAAAATCACATCTCCTTGGATGGCCCAAGCCCTGCATTACCTGCCTTTTCTGCACCCCAAATCTATCAGTGGTTCTCAACGCCTAAGGAATATGTGACCCAACTAAAGATCAATGAGAATCTCCAATTCCAGAGTCTACCCCACCTGCACTGGACTAGACTCTCAGGAGGTAAAGCCCAGTACTGGCATTTTTTTTTTTTTAAAGTTCCATTTGTGATTCTTATTTTTGCATATAGTCTCTTACACCATTAATACATATTCTGGTAACTATTTTTATTGAAAATCTAAAAAAAAATTTGACCTCACTAAAATCAGGAAACTATTTCCTGAAATCAGTGGTTTATACTTAGAAAATACGCACGTGTGTCTGGAAACACGGAAAACACGGACGCGTGAGCAGCTCCTGCCATGCTGCACATCAAGACGCAGGAGAGCCTTTTCTCGCTGAGTGAGGGAGTCTGCCCACCGACCGCCGGCAACACCGTCTTGCTGTAAACCGCTTCCAGAGGGTCTCCGGCAAAAACCATGAACCCCACGCCCACAGCTTACAGGGCAGGCGGAAGACGCGGTCTTGACTCTCGCCTCACAAGCGTTCTCCGGCACCCAGCACAGGCCTCTGCAGATTGCTGCAGATCAGGGATCTCCACCCAGAAGTTTGCCCTACCTGGTTCCTCACCCTGACGCTATAAATAACAGTGGCCACCAGCCCCGGCCTGCGGTGTTAGCTTCACACTCAGGCTCTTTGTTCCAATAGATTAAGACTAGAAATGAGGATTTCAGAATCTTTGTGCAGTACAAGCTAACATTGCTTACTTATTTATATAATTTCATAAAGAATCCTTATACACACACAAACATGCACGTGTCGTGGTAGAAAACCCAATACCCTCATGAGGTCCAGACATTCTTGCAAATCCAATTTCTTTATGCTGTTGGGTAAATCTTCTAATATCTGTTGCTGGCAAATGTAAACAGATGTTTCTAAGTATTCCTTTCCAGTGTGTACGCAGGGATATTATCCATAAACATGGAAGATTTAAGCTTCACGAGGAGTAGGTGAAATATCAGTGGTGCCAATAGGAGCCTGGAAAAGGATTATTTGATTGTCAAAATGCCCATGTTTTACTTGGAAATTGGTAAATGAACATCAACAGTTAAATTATTCAAAAGGAAAAGCATTGTTTTAATAAAGCAAGTGGACACCCTCGGCTGGGAGCTGTGGTCCTGTTAGATTTAGACATAATATGACACTATTCATACTCAAATGAGTTCAGACGAGTTACGACACAGGGCTGTGGACCAGCTAAGCAGACTCCAGGCCACTGAAAGCAAATGCTAACGCAGCATCCAGATGGTGATTCAAAGGGGCAAAAGGTCCCTGTTCACCAAGGCACTGCTTAGCACATCAGCTATCAAGTTAATTGTACATTTTCCTGATTCTGTGAGTAATGTTGGATATTAAAATACAGGTTTTCCAGTTGTGAATTGCCTCATATTGGATAGCAGCTAGACTATTTTTAGTGCGGGAACAAAAATTCTCTGTGTCCTTTATGTTTCTCATTCCTTTGTGGGGTTTCTCAGGACTCACTTAGGATTCCGTCGCCATGCAGCTCATCTCACAGCTTATAAATTCACTGTCTTTCACGAGTCAGGAATCGTGCATGCCAGATTCAGTTTTAACATAACCAGATATGTCAATTAATTAGCTGCTGTGTTAATCAGAATTAGACTTTATAATTTATAACTGGAAATATAATTAAGACCTGGAAATCTAATCAGTCATGATTCACTTGCTTTACACTCACCTTTAAGTCTGTGAGACGTGTCATTTAAAAATGTATAGGGTGTGATGCCACAAAAGCTACAAACTTTTTGCTTGTCTCCTGCTCAACACCTAACTCTATGTCCTAAAGAGGCCATTTAAGCTAAAGTGAACTCATTTGTAAATAGGGTCTCTGAGGATGTTCTTGGGTAAGATGAGGCCAAACACGATCAAGGTGGCCCTTGTCCAATATGACTAGCGTGCTCGAGTAGAGGAAATTCAGACACACGCTCAGGCAACCGATGCACAGACAGAAAGGCAGAGAGGTGGCCAAGCGGTGGAGGAGGAGACAGCGTTACCGACGGCCAGCAGGCCACCCCAGAACTTACAGAGCCCTGCAGGGCGCGTGGCTCCGCTGATTCCTTCGTGGAGAAGTTCTCGCCCCTTGAATAATACATTTCTGTGGTTGAAGCCAATTAATCTGTGGTTCTTTATTACAGCAGACCTGGCAAACTAAGATGGCCCCTCCAACCATGATCAGATTTGCTTTTTTTTGAATAACCCCTTGCAATGAACTGTTTATCTTCCCACACAGGACAGGAGTCAGAGAAATAATGCCTGGGACTTGGTCACTGAACACTATTCCTTCCCAAAGGGAAGCAAATGTGGAGACAGTCTGAGGAGCAGGGTTTGCTTGGCACTGCTCCGGTTACCTGGTGCGCCCCTGGAATCGGCTGGGTGAGGACTACTGGCGTAGCTGAGATTCAAGAATCTCAAGGATAGGTAGGCCATCAGTGGGAAAAAAATTAATGGAAAAAATTAATATTTTTAATCTATAGCTTTATAGCAAAGTTTAAAAATAGGCTAAAGGGAGAAAATTGAAAATCTCTAATTTTCTATGTCAAAACTCAGTGTGTGTGCCCAAAGGTAATTATTTGCTAACAAATAATGAATCATCCTTACATGCCTGGTATTTTACGTAATATGTTTTTAAAATTTTCCACATTTTAATATTACCTTACCAAATAATGACCTATTTTAACAGCTTTATTGAGATATACCAAAAGAATTAATACCAAAAATTCACTCATTTTAAGGGTACAATTAAATGATACATGCTATCTCTTATTGTCCAAAGTACTATTTAAGAAACCAATTTGGGAGACAGGAATCTAAGCAAACAGGGTAAATATGTAATTTTTTTAAAACTCCAAGCAAATGTCCTAGAAATGATAATCTTGCCTTTATTCACCATAGCACCAGGTGCACATGTTTCCTCACCTGTAAATCAGGAAACTAGAAATAACACACTTCAATTTCTTGGATGCCTCCAGGTGCAAGTAACAGAAAAGCCAGGCTCCACTGGCTTAAATAGGAAGTAAGCTTATCTATCCCCTTTAGTAGACTGCATTCTTGTTTCCAACTTTTTGCCTCTCCCCGTACTCAGCTTCTTTGCCATATCTTGTCATCGATATTTGGCTTTGCCATGGGTCTTGCTTTGGGCAGTGAAACATTAAGGGGCATGACATAAGCAAAGGCTTGAAATGTGCTTGCATAGTTGGGCTTGACCTCTTGCACTTCTGTCTTCACATGCCCCAGTAAGCCCACACGCCCAGAGAATGAAAAGATACATGGAGCAGATCTGGAGCCAAGCCCACCTGAGTCCAATCTAGATCAGTCTCTCCCCACCCCCACACCCTACCCAATCAACCTGCTAACATGCTAAGTTGAAAAAATGATTGTGATTTGAAGCTACTATATTTAGGTGGCTTGTTACGCAGTGTTATTATGGCAATAGCTGACTGATACATCTCCCATAAGAAGTCTTGAAGTTGTTTCATTTAATGGTTCAATGACATCATCAGAGCCTGGGATCATTTTTCTTCTTCTTTCCCAGAAATTGTCTTGTTCCTCAGGCTATCACCACTATTGGCTGTAATATGGCCATGCAGAACAAGATATCATATCACATAACATACCCCTGCTTCACATACAGTACTGCATCTTCCCTGTCCCTGACGTCAAAAAGAAAGATAACTTCCCCAGGGAGCCCAGCTCCATCAGACTGCCCCCATCTCTGGCCAGAACTGGATTACATGGTCTACATCTAACCAAATCACTGGCAAGGGGAATAGGATGCCATGACTGTTCAGAATTTATATCTGAAGTAGGGATAGGGTTCCCTTATCTGAAGAAAATAAATGAACAAACCTGAGATTCTATAAACAAATTAGAAGGAAGGCAGATGATGTTGGGGAGGAGTCAACATTGCTTAATTCTTCATATGGTGGCTGTGAGGCTAATTCATGTAAAGGGCTTAGAAAAGTAATTGCTTTGTACAAAGTAAGCTCTTACTGTGTGCTAGTTTTATTCCACTTGCTAATAATGAAAGTTGATAGGGGAGGAGAGCGTAAAGACTAGATAGAAGCTTTATCTTCATAAAGGAAGCTATAATAGGACAAGTGAGTTTGCAATATTGTTGAGGCAACCAGCTCTCTGCTAAGTCCTAGATTTTGTGCTTTCTAATGTGATGTAGAGCCACAAAATAGCAGGGGATACATGCAACAAAAAGTATGTCATAGGTTGCTTTGGAAGATTCCTTAATTTCACAGCCAAAGTAATTACAGAGGTTAATTGAAGTTTAATTCTGCCATCCACTGATGGTTCTCCGAGATTTAAACATGAAGTTAATATCATTAACTGCTGGTTTTGCAGCAACGGTGAGGAAGTACGCCCGGTGGCAAAAGGACTCTGATACAAGCAGCTGTTCTCAGAATAATATTAATTCCACAATTGTATAAGAATCTTCTCTTAGATCCACCATTTCCCTTGTCTCCAGTGAAGACAAATCCCCTTTACCCTCAGCTAGTCAGCAAACAAACTCCAGGGTGCAAATTCAACAACAGTCAAACCAATGAGGAGGGCCCAATTAGGCTGATCTCACTGAATTAATGAAAGCGTTGCCGTGCATTGCCTCTCCTGGCTAATTCTGAAGTCAGAGGGGGAAGAACCCACACTGCCCAATGCAGAGCAATGTCAGTGCTTGAAGAAGCTTCCCAGTAAGGTGCCAAATGCATGGGGAAAGCATTGGCTGGGAGCTGGAAAGGGGTGTGCAGAGAGGGTGGTAAGCAAAGCCAAGAGTGTAAAAAGAGGGAAGGGAAAAGAAAACATTTAGAAAGAGGAAGGGCAGCTCTGGCTGCAGGGTCATCAGGAAGGAAGCCATCACGGTGGAGCCTGTTCAGGTGCAGTGCCCTTCAGGCACACACCCCTTGGGTGGCGGGGAAATCCCCTGGCCCTAGCTGAAAGGTTCTGGCACTGCCATGCATCAGTGGCCTGCACGCTGCACACGAGGTGAATGAGAAGCAGGTGCAAGGGGCAGGGGCAAAACCTCTGGTTCCTGACTTTCCCAGCTGTGACAAAGAACCTGCTGTGGCTTCCTCATTTCAGCAGGAATTCTATTGACTAGGGCAGGAGAGGAATCCAACATCTTCAGAGTGCATGATGAAGACCAAGGCCTTTGTTTCCAGTCTAGGATCTTGAACAAAGTAACCTCAGTGCCTTGCTCCCTTTCCTTCCCACACTCCACCCATTCAGTCTGATTTCCTCTGCCTTTCCCCTGCAGAAACCTCGGGTTCCACATTAGCCACATCTACAGGACACACTGCAGTACTGATTTCCAGGTCCTCTCAGGTGCTTCTTCACTGCTGACCAGGTACTTCCTCGCATTTGCCCCTTCTTTAGCCTCTGTGACTCGCCACCCTTTCTCAGCCTCATCTTCAGATTCTTCTTCCTCTAAGTGCCCTTTAAAGATGGATGATGCTGGAATCCACTTCCTGCTCTACAGCTGTTCTTGGATAGCCCATTCCCAACTCCCAGCTATCCGAAATAAACTAGTGACTGTGCAAGTCCAGACGGCCCTCCTCCCAGAGCATCTTCCTCCTACCCTCAACAGACTCTAGAAGACTATATACATTTCTATGTATACATATATGAATACACACACACATGCATCCTAAATATACTTAAAACACAACATGACCCAAAATGAAGTCATTGTCCTTTTTAGCTACTCGTAACCTTCTCCTGAGCTGACTCTTTTAACCGAAGGCATCTCCTCCATTCATATGAGCTGAAAACCTGGAAAGGATCCTTGATCCCTGCCCCCACGAGCCAACCACAGTTTTGAAAAGCTACAAATTCCCAGGAGTTTCCGCTCCCTCATTTCGTACCGTAGGTTCTTTCCTTTCCATACTTCCTCAGTGCAATCCCTTGGCATTTTTACCTGGACCATGACAAGAGCATGTCAATGAATTGCCCAAACCACGCATCCATCCTTCACTCAGGGTCAGAGTGAGGTCTCCCCACAGAATTGGGACAGGTTTCCCCTGCTCAGAAGCCTGTCATACTTCCTTATCAACAAGCTGTCTCGAGCCGTCATGAGGCTCTCCGTGACTTTCTGGCCCTGCCTAGCTCTATGGCTCCATCTCTTTCCACTCCCAACCTAACACCTCTCCTCCCGGTAATAGTGGAATGTATCGATTTCTGAGTTGTCTTCAACTATGCCCTCTCCTCAGTGACCTCAGCCTGCCCATGATTTTATTTTCTTATTCTTTAAAAATTTATTTATTTCTCCCCCGACCTCCTTGTTGTTTTGCATTCGCTGTCTGCTCTCTGTGTCCATTCACTGTGTGTTCCTCTGTGTCTGCTTGTCTTCTCTTTAGGCGGCACTGGGAACCGATCCTGGGACCTTCCAGAGTGGGAGAGAGGCACTCAATCTCTTGTGCCACCTCAGCTACCTGGTCTGCTTGTCTCTTATTATCTCTCCTCTGTGTCTCTTTTTGTTGCATCATCTTGCTGCACCAGCTCTCCGTGAGGGCCAGCACTCCTGCGTGGGCCAGCTCTCTTGCACAGGCCAGCTTGCCTTTCACCAGTAGGCCCTGGGAATCAAACCTTGGACCTCCTATATGGTAGATGGGAGCCCAATTGCTTGAGCCACATCCGTTTCCCTGCCCATGATTTTAAATACCATTTTACAGTATATATATATATATATATTCTATCTATTGTCTATATATATCCTTTCATCCATCTATTTAAACTATTGTCTATCTATTTTCTATATTCCTAATCCAGATTTTTTATAAGCTTTAATTTAATTTTCCAGCAGCATAACTGGATTGTCTATTTGAATATTCCACAGGTGTTTCAAAATTTAAGAAATCCTGATAAGAAATCAGCTTGTTCATTCTCCAGTCATTACCTCCAAAGACCAAGTTGCACAAGCCAATAACCTGGGAGTCACTATGACAACCTGTCTGTCTCCCTCTAACGTGCAATTTCTCATGAAGTTCCATAAATTCAGCCTCTGAAACATAACTGAACTCTAGCCCATTATCTTGGTCTCCATGGCATCCAAAAGAGCAAGACTGAGTGATGGCTTCACCTGGCGCGAGGCAGTTGATCCCCCAATGCCCCACCACCTTTCTTGTTGCCGTTCAATCCATTTGCCACGCCACGGCCTTGGTGACCTTTAAACACAGGTCACAACTCTGCTTAAACGCTTTCAATGGCTCCTGAAAAATAAGTGTTGGTGGGATGTGGGGAAATTAGAACCCTTGCACATTGCTGGTGGGAATGTTGAATGGTGAAGCTGCTTGTGGAAAGGAGTTCAGCAGTTCCTCAAGAAATTAAGCAGAATCGCCATGTGCTCCAGAAACACACCCCTCAGAGTATAACCTAAACAGTTGAAAGCTGGGACTCAAAGAGATAGTTGTAAGCCAAGGATGCCGGCAGCAGCATCCACAATAGCCAAAGGAGGAAGCAGCCAAGTGTCCATCAACAGATGAGAAATGTGGTATAGCCATACAACCAGATATTAGTCAGCTATAAAAGGGAATGAAGTTCTCATGCATTCCACAACATGGATGAACCTCGAAAACATTACGTTCAGTGAAATAGACCAGACACAAAAGGACAAATATTGTAAGATTCCATGTGTATGAAATATCTAGAATAAGCAAATTAATAGAGACAGAATCGGCTAAAGGGGCTAGGGAGGGAGAAATGAGGTGTTTTTTCTTTGGGGTGATGAAAAAGTCTGGGTTTTGTATAGTAGTGATGACAGCACAGCATTGTAGATATAATTAATACCAGTGAAGTGTTCAGTTAAAAGTGGTGACAGTGGAAATTTTAGAGCCATCCCTGAGTCTCTTGTTCAGTTTGGACCCCACTTCCTTGCCCGGGTGGTAATTACATCTCTGGCTGAGATGCCCTACCTTGACCCCTGCTGTCCACGCTGCTTGGACAGCCCATCTTCCTTGGCCTGGATACCTCCCAATCCTGCTGAAGCAGATGAGCACGACGGCCCTCAGGATGCATTTCCTGAAGTCCTAGGCTGGGCTCAGGGGTTCCCCTGCCTCCCTTTTTCTAGAAACTTAGGAGTACCCTGTGCATATCTTGCTTTTACATTTGACACATCTCTTTGAAGTCACCTGTTTGAGAAGTTATTGGACTGTGAGCTCCTTACGAAGCAACTGTGCATTCGTCCTTTTGCCCTTAGCATCCTGCACAGGGGTCAAGAAATGTGCATGGACTGATTCAAACGGCACTTGCTGGGCAGTGGTCCAGTTTCTTTTTCTACTGTGGCAGGAGTTCCCTCCACTAGTCCAGGATAAACTATGAATAAGCGTGCCTCTACCAGTGCTCTAACACCCAGCACCGACTGCACTACAGTCCCGACCAACTACCCGGAGTTGCTGAGACTCCACGGGTTCAGCGCACAGTCCTCAAAAGGCTGCTCTCACTTCAGACACTACCAGGAGTTCAGGGATTCCCGAGCCACCTGCTCTTCCACCCTAGCGGCCACAAACCAAGGGTTTCCCACCACTCCCTCAGGTTCCACAATTTGCTGGAATCACTCACAGAACTCAGGAAAGGGCTACAGATGAAATTATGTTTTTAATACAGCAGCAAAGGACACAAATTAGAAGGAGCCTGATCTGGGAGGATCTTAAGGCAAAGCTTCCGTGTCCTCTCTCTCTGGAGTCAGAATGCATCTCCCTCCCGGCACACTGATGTCTATTATCAATCATGAAGCTCACACGAGCTGCAGGAGCCCAGGGTGTTGGTGGGGTTCATTACAAAGGCATAAGTGATGGAATCAATGCCCACGCAGTTGAACTCAACTTCCACCTCCTGCCCTCCCCAGAGGTCAGACTGATGTGACGTGGCTTCAATCCCAGGACTGGTCCTTCTGGCCTGGCCTGCCCCGCCCTAAGCCTGCAGGTGAAGCTGGCCCCACCCTGAGTCACGCTGTGAGCATAAACTATCAGGCATGGTCTGGGGGCCTACCGTGGGTGAGAAGACACTCCTACCTTGGGAAATTCTATGCATGTAGAGGTCACCTCCCAGGAACCAGGGGCAAAGACCAGCCAAGTTCTTTATTATACTACACCCACATCATCAGCTGCCCGCAGGAAACTCCAGGTTCAGCTTTCAGGTCACCATCATCGTCATCTCGTTGTCTGAAGACAGCCTAGCGCCGTACTATCTGCCCCTCTACTGACGCACATTCACACTGCCCAGCAATGAGAGGAGGAAGAGGGAGCCCCGGCCACGGACAGACCATGTGCTCCAGAATGGAGCCCGCCAGGAAGACTGCATCCGAGGGCTTCCAGCCGGGACGAGGAGGGACGCACACCTCCCCAGCACTGGTTCCAACACAGCCCTGCCGGCGTGAAGGCCGGGAAGGGATGGCTTCCATCAAGTCGACGATCCTGGAGATCTGAATTAAATAAGAGTAGGTGATGCTAGCAGCAAGGATGGGGGTTACAGGAAGGCTGAAACGACGTGGACATAGTATAGAGCCCTTTTTGCACCAAGCACTCCCTCTTACAAACTAGTAAGGATGCCATTTACTGGTTACGAGCCACTCCTGATTCCTTATATAATTACATCTTCTTTAATCTTTACAGCACTCTACAAGGCAGCCTGATTATTATCCCCAATTTGCAGATGAGAAAACTCAGTCTTGGAAAATTGCATACGTTGTTCCGGCTACTGAACTGTGAACTCTCTGAGCAGGAATTAATCCAAGACTCCCGTCTTTCCAGCGTGCTGCCCAGTCACGACACCTGGAAGGCTGCAGTATCCACCTCCAGAACTGTGGCCATAGAATTTCCTCAAAGCCAGGAGGGACATGGTCTCAGTTCATTTCGGAGATAAGCGTGAAGATGTGGTGAGGGACCCATCCACGTCACATCTGGACAAGCGACAAAATGCCCATCATAATGCGAAACCAGCACAGCTGTGAAAGCGGCTACAGTGCTCGCAAGGAGAGGAAGAACTGGAAGGAGAAAGCAGGCCTAAGTATTCAACTGGATAAATGTTCTCGTGATAAAGGGAGCATTTACAGAAAGTAGCTTATTAGAGGACAGTGATTAGAGTAAACCGAGGACAGGAAGCACACACAGGAATGAGGAAGATCCGATGCAGAACCCAGAGGAGGGCAAAAAAACCCACTGACATAACTTTCAAAAGCAAAAAGCAGCCCAGATAAGTAGTTGCCATAAACTAAAATTTCCTCTTTTGTATAACAGAATTGCCTTTATAAACTATAACTGTCGTGAAATAAGGCAGACACAAAAGGACAAATATTCCACTTCCAAATATCTAGAAAAATCTAGAATAGACAGATTCAGAGAGACCGAAAGTAGACTATAGGTTAGCAGGGGCTGGGGGAAGAGAGAGGGAAAGGGGAGTCACTGCTTAATGGAGAAACTTTTTGACACAGATGCTGGTGATTTTTGTACAACATTCTGAATGTAATTAATGGCACTGAACTGTATACTTAAGAATGGTTAAAATGGCACATTTTATGTTCTATATACTTTACCATAAAAAATACTATAACTGTCTCACTGACTCAACTCATCTAAACTCTCTTGAGGCTTGCAGTCTATGACATTATAACTCTTTAAAGAGTTTTACTGTGGTTTGACACATACTTAAAATGCACAATTAAGTTTTGGCATGTGCTAACACCTGTGAAACCATCACCAAAATAAAGATAAAGACCATATCTATCACTTCCCAGTGCTCCCTTCTTTCCCTTTGTAATCACACTTTCAACTCCCCCTCATCCTACTTCCCCATTCTAACCACTAGGCAATTGCCAAGATAGAATAACTTTCATTTTCTAGAATTTTATATAAATGGAATCATACAGAATTTACTCTTTTGTGTCCATCTTCTTTAATTCAGCATAATTATTTTCAGATTCATCCAGGTAGCTGTGTGTCCTAAATTCAATCCCTTTTCCTGTTGAGTAGTATTCCATTTTGTGGATTATACCAGAATATTTTTTATCTATCCCACCTGTTGGTACATCTTTGAGTTATTTCCAGTTTGGAGCTTATGGTGGTTTGAGATTATTTTATGAATCCCAAAAAGATAAAGATTATGTTTGTAAACTAATCTATTTCTCTGTGTATGATACCCTTTGATTGCATTAAGTTCAGCTAAGGGGCCTTTGATTAGATTACCTATGATTGCTGTAGGGCTTTTCATTGGACTACATCAGTGAGGCGTAACTCAGGTTGAGTCCCTGCCCCCTTGCTAGGTCTGATACAGATGGACTCACACAGATGGGCAGAGAGAGGAAAAAGGAAACTGCCATGTGAGAGAAAAGACTCCAGTTTTGCCCACAGCTGAGCTAAAAGGACAGAAGCCCTAAGAGACAAGCCCTATGCCAGTAGAGAGGACTATAAGATTGCTTAAGCATGAAGCCCCAAGAGGCTGGGCCAGCAGAGCAGCTCACGAGGAGATGCTATCCTGGAAGGAAGGCTGAAACCACAGAGAGATGGTGGCCATCTTGCTTCACCACATGGCAACACGCCAGGATCAACGTAGCTGACTTTAGTAAGAAAGCATCTCTGCTGATGCCTCTGTTTGGACATTCCATGGTCTTGGAACTGTAAGCTTCCACCCCCAAATAAATCCCCATTATAATAGCCAACAGATTTCTGGTACTTTGCATCAGCACCTCTTTGGTAAACTAAAACAGGACTATTACAAATAAAGCTGCTATGAACATCTGTGTACAAGTCTTTGTATGGACATATATTTTCTTTTCTATTGGGTAAATACCTAGGAATGAAATGGCTGGATCAGATGGTAGGTATTTACTTAACTTTTTAATAAACTGCCATACTCTTTCCCAAAGTGGTTTTACCATTTTGTATTCCCATCAGTGGTGTAGGAGAGTTCCAATTCCTCCACAGCTTCATCAACACTTGGTATGCTCGGTGCTGTTAACTTTAGTCATTTTAATAGGTATGCAGTTATGGTGTACAATCTTTTTTCTATATTGCTGGATGCAATTTGCCAATATTTTGTTGAGGATATTTACACATAAGTTCATGAAAAGTAATGATTTATAATTTTCTTCTTCTCAGTTTTTTTTTTTTGTTGTTGTTGTTGTTCTTAATATACTTTCTGGTAATGGCATCAGGGCATTCCTAGCCTCATAAAATGAGTTGGGATATGTTCCTTCCTCTTCTATTTTCTGGAAAAGGCTGAGTAGAAATGCTGTTAATTTTTCTGTAAAGTTTGTTAGAATTCTTCAGTGACATCATCTGGGCCTGGGGATCTTTTCCTAGTGGTTATAGAGCTATTGGGTTGTCTGTATCACTTTGGTTGAGTTTTGGTAGCACGTGGTTTTCAAAGAATGTAAAGTTTCCCATATTATTCCCTTATTAATCGCTTAATGTCTACAGGATCTGTGGTGATATCTCCTATTTTATTTATGTATTGGTGGTTTGTGCCTTCATTCCTTTTATTTTTATTAGTCTTACTAGAAATTTATCAATTTAATTGATTTTTTTTTAAGAACCAGTTTTCTATTTCATTGAATTTCTCTTTGATTTCCTATTTTCAGTTTCATTGATTTTTGGTCTTATGTCCTTTTGCTTGTTTTGGGTTCTTTTAGCTATCAATCTATTTATTTATTTATTTATTTATTTATTTATTTATTTATTTATTTATTTATTTAAGTTTCCTGAGGTAGGAACTTGCATTAATGACTTGTAGATTTTTTTCCTTTGGCTATTATTGATTTCTAGTTTGATTCCATTATGGTCATAGAACACACTTTCTATGATTTCAATTCTTTCATATTTGTCGAGGTTTGTTTCAAGGCCAAATATATGGTCTATCTTGGGGAGTGTTCCATGGACACTTGGGGAAAAATGTGTATTCTAATGTTGTTGGGTTGAGTGTTTTTTTATATGTCAACAACCAGGATTGTATTGTTTAATTCTATATTCTTGCTTATTTTCTGTGTAAGTGTAATCAATTGTCAAGAATGGAGTGTTAAAGTTCTCACTTATAATTGTGAATTTGTTTATTCTCCTTTTAGCTCTATAAGTTTTCTTCACTGTTGTTTGAAGTATATACATTTAGGACTATTACATTTTCCTGGTGGATTGATTATGTAATGGCATTCTTTGTCTCAAGTAATTTTCCTTGCACTAAAGTCTACTTTATATGATATTAATATATATAATATATTTTCTTTTATAATTAATGTTTTCATGATATATCTTTTTCCACCTTTATCTTTCAACTTACATATGTAACTATATTCGAAGTGATTTTGTTGTTGAACATGGCTTTTTAATCCACTCTGACAATTTATGTTTTTTGATTAATATATTGAGATCATTTGTATTTACATTTATTGATATGTTAGAGCTGAAGTCTGCCATATTTTTTTCTCTGTTTCTCTTTTCTTACTTTCTTGTGAGTTAGTTGAATATTTGTTTTAGAATTCCATCTTGATTGATCTATAATATTTTTGAGGTTCTCACTTCGTATAGTTATGTTAGTGGTTGCTTTAGATATTGCAATATACAAATGTAACTTACCACAGTCTACTGGCATTGATATTTTACCACCTTGAGTGAAATGTGGAAAACTTACTTTCATTTAGATTCCTTTGTTCTCTACTTTTAAAATATAATTTTCTGAAGTATTTTCTCTACCTATACTGCACAATACATTAGATGGTCTTATAAATTTTGTCTTAATCAACCAAAATTCCTTAGGAAACTAATGATAAATAGGGGATTCTATTACACTTTTCCCTATTTTAACCATTCTCATGTTCTCTTCCTTCTGAAATTCCAGGACTTCTGTTAACATTTTCTCTTGGCTTAAAGAATTTCCTTTAATCATTGTCTAAGTGATGGCTTTAAAATTCTTGTCAGACAATTCCATCATCTCATTCATCTCAGCACTGGCATCTGTTGACTGTCTTTCTTACTCAAGTTTGATTGGCCTGGTTCTTGGCATTCAGGTGTTTTTTCTATTATATCCTACATTATTATCTTGTCATTATTTTGTGAGACACTGGGCCCACTGAATCTTATTTTTTAGCAGACAGTCTGCCTGTTGAGGTATAGCTCTAGGTCTGGTGAGCGTGAATGTTCAGCTTCCCATTGGGTCTCACCAGTACCACCACAACAAAAGTGGGACTTTGACTCATTATCTCATTGCAGATTCATGGGGTGGAAGTTCAGCTTCCTGCTCAGTCCTGCTGAAACCTTCTTGGGGAAAGTGGACCATGAACTTACCTTACCTCACTGTCTCTGAATTGGGGTATATTATCAGAGTCCTGCTGTGCCCAGTGCTACCGGGGAGTGGAAAAGCAGGGGCTTGTCACTATGTTTTGTTACTGTAGAGTAGTTGTGGAAGCTCAGTTGTCCTCTGAGCCCCACTGATAAAGTGCGGGGGGGGGGCACAGAGTGGCAACTAGCCTTACCTCCCCTATCTTGTTCTGTTTCATTGATGGCTCCCAGGAAACCCATTTTCTTGTTTCCACCTTTCAAAGGCTTCCTATGCTTGTTTGTTGTGTCGTGACTAGTGACTTTTAGTTATAAGTTGGAGGATCTTTGAGAGTAGGGGCTATTCCATCTTGACCAGACCCGAAGTCCTAAAATAACTGTTTTAATGCACTTGCTTATTAATTCAAATCTATGTAAAGGTTAGGTCAATTTTGATCGACTGATTTTTCTCCTTACTATGGTGCATATTTCCAGGTTTTTGTGCAAGCCTGTTGATTTTTTATTGGATTCCAGACATTATGAATTTTACCAGGCTGGGTGCTTGGTATTCTTGTTTTCTTATAAATATCTTTGAGCTTTCTTTTGGAATGCAGTTTGGTTATTTGGAAACAGTTTGAACCTTTTGGGTCTAGTTTTTAAGAATTATTAGGTGAGTCCAGCTGATTAAGCTCCAATATTGAGGTTAAAACCCTTCTGTGTATGCCACTTGATGCTGTAGAAGTTGAGGTTTTCCACTCAGCACTGTGCAAGCTGGAAGGTGCTTTTGCATGATTCGCACCCCCTCCCCACCCCCACCCCCACCCCCAGTTTTGGGTACTTTCCTCACATGTTGGTACTGGTCAGCTCTCTGCAGAATTCTCAAGGGGTACCCTCAGTAGCTCTCCAGGGTTCTCTCTGTGTGAAACTCTCTCCTCTCTGGCCTTAAAAACTCTAGTCACCTTGGTCTCCCTGGACCCTCACTTCCATCTCTTCAATGCAGGGAGTCCTCCAGGCTTGGCGGGGATTCCTCTCGCTGCACCTCGTTCTGGAAATGCTCTCAAGGCAGTGAGCTGCAGCCACTGTAGGGCTCACTTCATTTGTTTCCTGTCACTTTGAAATCACCGTCTCTTGTTGCGGGATTCCCAATGTCCTGAAAACTGTCATTTCCTATTTTTAATTGTTTTTCATTTGGTTATTTCAGGTGGAATGATAAATTTAGTTCTTATATTCGATTTTGTCTTTAAGTAGAATCATTATAATTTAATTATTTTCTTCCTAGTTTTTCCAAACACTTCGATATTTTTCATCTGGCTGGGTTCTCTTTATAAGCCTACGAGGTTGATTGGCTTTACCAATGGGCAAATATCACGCCCATAGTTTCACAGCTGGAAGGGTGCAGCCTCAGGGCCATGCCTTACCCACACTCAATTCCATCATCAAAACTATCTCTGTAGCTGTTGATCACTGTGCATAAAATATAGCAACTGGGTACATAGTTTTACACTTTTTTCTATCCTCTGACTGGCTTTAGATGCTTCCAAGTGTCTCACCAGATGATTCATTCATTCATTCATGCTCCTAGGCATATACGATCATTCTTGCATTTATTTTATCTTTCAAGTTTGTATTTCAGATGACTCAACAAAAAGGCAATTTATGCAGTGAAGTCCTACAGTTCTAGGAATGAGATTACCTTGTTCTGAGGAAACGGGGGAACTAAGCTCGAGGCAGAGCAAGCAGCCCAGGCAGGGCACCTGGTCTATCCCTCACTCACACCCACACGCTCAGGTATCAACGACAATTTGATGATCACATTCCACAGCCACCTGTTTTACTTCAGTTGAACATATTCTTTTTTAATTTTCTGCTCAATATCAATGATTCAAAGTCATCTGGCTTGCTTATTCAAGACATTTATTCCCTGCCCATTCATAGTAACAGTATAATACTTACACTACCCCTTGAATAGTATGATATTCACTCCAGGCCTCAGTCTTTAAAAATTACTACTCAATTTATTTACAAGTTGAGTAAGCACATTCATTCTCAGCTTTATTTTTTTGAAACAACTGTTTTCAATTTTTAAAAATTCTGAATCCAAAAATAAATTTAAAATTTAAGAAAATAACAGTTTATTTCAATTCTCATTTGTAGGTAATCATCCTAAAGAAATAAACAAAACAATTCACAGCACTACCAATCTGAATTCATTTATAATCACTCTCAATATACAAGAATTTAAGAACAACTTTTTAGTCCTTCAACTTTCCTAGACAAACTTGCAATCCTCCTTTGAGGGGCTCCTGCTCCAGTGAAGACTTGAAGCTTATCTGCTTCCAGTCTTCTCACCTTGGAGCCTAAACACAGCTGAGCACTTCTTTCCCCACTATTTTGTAGAAAGTGGAGGGTAGTAACAGGCAGGGGTCCCAGAGCCTTTAGTAACTCCTTGATGCTCTCAATATAGTGAAGATGAGGTCCCTTGCAATCTGATTATATTTAGCTCCAGCCTGGAAATATCCCAACCATTCTAGAATCTCCATCTTTGTACAGTTGACACAGGTTTCAGATGAACGACTGACCCCCAGCAACTAACTAGCTGGCAAGTGACCAAATGACCCTTGAGACGGGCAAACAGGAGAGTGCTCTGAAGATCAGGGAAAGGCTGAGCCTGAGGTGGCTAGAGAAAGACTGCCGTCCACCTGGTACTCCACGGTGCACCTACCCAAGCCAGAAATATAATTGGAAAAATACATTTTGAGTTTTGTTTTCCTTGTGACTAGGAGGAATGTGCTTTTGGAGTTTGGGAGGAGGGAGTTCCACAAAAGGCGCTTGTAGACAATGGCGGGGCGGCCCTGGGTGCCAGTGCATGGAAGGCCCCGTGTCGGTGTGGCCATTCTTTGCTGGGCGGCGCCTTGTCCAGCGGCTTCTCTGAGCAGCCCATAGTCATCATCAATGGCTCAGACATCCCCAAAGGAGCACAGTCGTGGTACAACCTGCAGATGCCTTGTGCACATGTACTCGCACACGCATGTGAAAACACACACACGTCTTTTCTCTGGTTTTGATGTAGAACACTGAGTTAACTAACCTTTTTACTGTGAATGGAGAATTTTGCAAGAATTTTATGTAAACTTATTTCCGGAGTTAGACAAGGCCCAGGCTTCTTTACAAGGATAGCACTGTGGTGGTTTGAGGCTTTTGTGGGCCCAGGAAATTATGTTCTTAAATTAATCCACCCCTGTGGGTGCAAACCTATTGCAGGTGGGACCTTCCTTTTGATTAGATCACTCCAGTAGGACGTGACCCAGGGTGAGTCTTAATCCTCTTACTGGAGTCCTTTATAAATGAGATGAATATGGAGAGAGGGAGCTACAGAGACAAAGAATTTCCAGAAGCTGAGCGAGGACACCCTGGAACCCAGAAGCTGAAGTCAATGGAACTTGGGAGAGAGAAAGCCGGAGGAAGCCAGAAGCTGGAAACTAGGAGACCAGGAGAAGGGGGAGGCAGCAGGTGCCATCACTATGCCCTGCCACGGGACAGGAGCCCAGGACTGCTGGCATCCGGGCTTCGGGGAGAAAGCATCTCCTGATGAAGCTTCAATTTGGACATTTTCATGCCTCAGAGCTCTGAGCTTATAAGCTAATAAATCCCCATTGTAAAAACCAACCCATTTCTGATAAATTGCCTTGGCAGCCTTCAGCAAATGAAACATACCCTTTGCCCAGCATTGGAGCATTAAGAACACAATTGGTGAACATCCCTGTGGAGACCACGATGCCTGCCTCACCGGGCCTGGGAGACCCATCAGCCGGAGCCTGAGACCACACACTGCCCAGACAACCCCCACAGTGAGATCCACGGCCAGGCGGAACTGTGCTGCAGCCCAAGTGTCACTTCTTTATCTCTAGGGTTCCACAGGTAATGGCCAGGCAAAAGCCCTTAGGTTGAGGGCACACCTGCTGAGCAAGTGGTACCGGCCAGTGCACCTGTGCACCGGCCCTCCTGGCTCCACTGTGATAGTCAGACAAAAGCAAGGGGCCCAGGAAGACACAGCCACTGCCGCTTGCCTGTGGCTTCCGTAGATGCTTTCCCAAGTGCAGAACTGCTCATCCGCATCACTCTAACAGAACCTTCCCATTTGGCCTCAGTTCCATTGAGCCTGTAGCCTCCAGCTTTCTGGAAACACATAGAAATAGATTCTTTTCTCCCTCTATATGCAAAAAAAAAAAGAATAAGATAGTTGAGTCACGATGCACATAGTGTTTTAAGGCTGTTAACTACCATTTTGTTCATCCACTCATTAAAAACTAAAATACTTTTGTGGCTATTTAAAAATCTTCCATAAGGCTAAGAAGAGCTACAATGTTTCAGAAGACTCAAAGTCCTTGTTATTAGTCTAAAATAGATATTCCAGCATTAATAAGAGTAAACTGAGAGGAGATTAAAGGGTCAACTACTAATAAAAAAAAAATACTGAATTTAAAGTCAGGTGTTCTGCCACTTAAAGCACAGGACTGTCTAAACAAGAAGCATCTACAATATGTGCCCAGTCTTATCCAAATCCCTCAAGACAGAGAGAATCACAATAGAGGGTCACATCTGTTTCGCCAAGCAAAGAATGTTCCAAAGCATTTTCCCTGTATAAATAAAGAGTTCCAGATAGAATCCTTATTGTTATGTTTAGCAGTAGAAAAACTCAGGAGCTCTGAGAAATGTCAGTCTCAGGGGGCCGCTCTCTTTGTTTCCATAGCTAACTTACAGAATCTCATAGCTACTTATTAAAGGAGAAACGTATACCTTCACCTCCTCAGATGCGAGTGCCTGCCACCTTCTTAAATCCAAGAGCACTGCTCACATGAATTCATTTTCTTTACCATCATCACCGTCATCCCTGGGAACAGCCATATGCCTGAGCATATAGACACTCTCCTCATTTTCTGCAGCAGCAGATCACTTTTCAATCATCTCATCTATCATTGTAGTGGTTTGTCGCAACAATATTTAAGATTTAAAGTACTTGGTTCTGGAAGTAGCTTACTGTCCTCTTTGGGAAAAATAAACACACTCATGAATAAATTTATATTTCAAGGCATTCTTTCAGCAAGTATGTGTTGGGAGGTGCCATTTACTGACCGTCCATCAGTGAGCTCACAGGTGTGTGGGGTGACAGGTCTTAAATATCTGCTATTAAAGAAAGACTCCTGACAAGGGAGCCGTTCATTATAAGTCAAAAACATGGTTTGGAAAGGTCAGAAAAAGACAAAAACAACGTGGACATGGGTAGTTGAGAGTGCTGCAGCAAGGAGTAGAGAAGGCAGGAATCAAGCAGATTCTGAAGTAAACACCAGTTTGGTGTGTCCACCACCCAGTCGCCCTTGTGTGGGAAACACACATTAATTACACTACAGGCAGGAAGGGAAGAGTGTTCCAAGATGGGGAAGCACAGGCTAACAGGCAGTGGGAGCTGAGAAGGGGGTGCTCCTGGGGCCTTCACCAAGGAGGTGTTTAAGCTGAGCTTTGAAGGACAATGGCAGATGAAGAGTGAGGTAGAGGAGTAAGCAAGACACAGGGACAGAAGATGTAGGGAATACCGCGTGTCACAAGCTAGTCACTTTCACACTCAGTATGGAAGTAAAGTGGTATGGAAGTAAAGTGCCAAAGAGAAGAAGGAAGCTGTGAAGAGGAATTATAGACCAGAAGCCCTGCTTCCCCTGCTCTGGAGCCTCTCCCTCAGAGGCACTGTACCTTCTCTTTGCAGCTCTAGGATCTCCTTTCTGGTAGCTTCTTCCCCTCCACCTACCAACATGCTCAGACCTTTCCCATCCATAAGTGAAGTCCAACACCCTTCCCAGGTCAAGCATCGTCTGTGTGGTCACCAGAGGGCCCTGGCTCTCTTCCTTCCAGCCATAAGGTGTGGCCCTGTGTGTGCCCAGAGTGACTCGTTTTGGCCAATGTGAGGGGAAGTCATGGGTGAACCTTCTTGGCTACTCAAAGAGCTGGCCACCACCTGCTGCACTCCCTCCTCACTCCAGTGTTCCAAGGTGATGCATATTTACAGGAGTGTAATCCTGGTGTTTGTGGGGGAAATCTCACTTTCATGAATTTTAATTTTACTTAGCACATGTGGAAGAAACACATTTTTGTGTTTAGATCAGAAACTGCCAGAGCCAACATTAATATAAGGAAACTGAAATGCTCTTTTCCCATCAGAGATATCATATCGTGTTAAACAGTGTGAAATTACAGGCAGCATATGATGCATATAAATTAGACTATAGAAAGTCTATTTTATATATGTATATATACACACATGACAAAGGAATGATGAAAAGGAAAGAAACTTATCACTTTCATTTAAAATCTTAGTAAATAATAAAAAGCTCTATTTCATGAACATTATTTCCAAAAAGCAAAATGTTTTATGAACCCAGGCAATTTTCTAAAAAATATTTTAAAATCATTTATGTTAGCTTAAGACTTGTGGTGAGGAATTACATTAAAAATTCAATAAAAGCTCTACACATAAAAACCATGGCATCCTAGAATGGCCTGATCCTTTAGCCATGGATATCTGAGAATGTCAGGAAACCCAATACCAGGTCCACACCTCTGATAAGGCCCAGCAGCACTGGCTTGACCGTGCTGGGGAGGTCGTCAGGCTCTGAGGCCAGCTCAGTCACTCGGGTGAATAGTTGTATCTCCCCCATATGAGGTGTTTTATACTCAGGAGTTTGCTGCTTCTTCAGGAAAGCACCTGGCCTGTACTGAATTATGCCCTATAACTACTTTTTCATCAAGGCCAGATAAATGAAGATCTACATGTCTTTATGTGGATATAGGAAACATACATTATACATGCAATTCCCTATTTTCATTCTCAAAAGGAGATGCTGCTCTGATTCTACATTATAAAATCCTCTTTACTTTTGGCAAAGTCTGATAAATCTAGTCCAACAAGAGTCTGCAGATGAGCTAGCTACCCAACAGGTATCCTCTAAAAACCAAGTCCAGACACCCTTTCATAAATGAAGGCCAGGGGGATGGTGTCCCTTGTGGTTTGGACTGTCCTTTTTCCGTGTTTAAAGTGCTATGTTTCTGTACCTGACCTAAACCCACTGAACAGGAATCTGTGGAGTGAGGCCTCTAAAGCTGGCAAGGCTTAAGGGGGGCCCTGTGCATGCTCAGTTTTGGGAGCCATCATCTTAGATGCACTGAGCTCCTCTCCTCTTTTTGCATTTCAGAGCCAGTGCAGGCCCTTACATTACCTCTGATAGCATCTGACCCAGAGCTCTGTCACCGTATTGACGTCTAACAATCTATTCTGTGTCCACCCCAGTTAGATAAGGTGCTCCTTGAGGACAGTGATGATGACTTCAATTCGTTGGCTTCCAGCCTTGAAGTTGGCCTTTGTTTCCTGATAAATGCTTTTAAGGACAAGTGCTTCCAAGGAGTCAGTGTGGACATGCATCCCCATGCCCACGATTCTGTACTAGAACAAGAATTCTGGAGAAAGGCCATTTGCAGACACAGTGGAGGTTTAGGAAGGGAGCTGGTAATAAGAACAGGTACAAGGCAGAGGACAACAGGAGGTGGTTCTGCATCCATGGAGGAACCCGGGAAACTTGCTCCACAGCTTGGCTTTGGTGCGTCAAGGATGGGCAGAGGGCCCAGCTGGTCAGTGGGAGCTTTAAAGAAACAGAGGCCACCAAACCAAATGAAAGTCTGTAAGCCACTGGGAGAAATTCTCCTGGGGCTTCTGAGTCAGGGAGCAGGCAGCAAGGAAGTGGTTTGTTACATCCAGGAGGGTGAGAGAGAACTGAGGAAAGGGGGATGTATGAAAGCAGTTTTCAAAGAAAAGTGAAGCTGAATAATGTAGATGAGGTAGATCAAAATCCATTAGACGATTACCTACTGAAATGCCGTATGCTATGCATTGCAAGAGGAGCTGTACAGACAGCCTGCACATAACAGGCCCACTCCTATAGCACACAGACAACTGAAAATGACAGAATGTGACAGGTGCTTTAAGAAAATTAAGGTAGAGCAGGAGAATGGCGGTTGATGGTGCAGAAGGAGGCTATTTACAATGAAGTTGGCAGAGAAAGACTCTGTGAAAAGGTGACAAGGAAGCACAGACCAAATGATGAGCTGACAGACCCTTCAGATTGGTTCTGGGGGCAGAGTAAAAGACAGGGAGAGGAGGAGCATGCTCAGGTGACTAAACAAGTATCCAGAAGAGACGAGTCAATGAGGCTGAAGGGAGGGCAAGTGGGGGTGGACACAACAGAAACGGGCCAGACCATGCGGAGGTTTAAAGGCTGAGGTTGGATTTTGGACTTTACCCCAAGTGAGATGAGAATCCAAAGGGACTCGAGTAAAGGGCTAGCAGGAGTTCAGGATGGAGGCAGCCTGATAGCACAGGCTGGGTCAATATGAATGCCAAAATCAAGGTGTAGGACATTCAAGGTAGTATTTCTCCATGAAGAAGGAAAGCAGCTGGGGAAGCTGGAGGAAAACTAGGCACAAGGGAAGTCTCCGCAGACATGGAATTCAGGTGCCGCCAAGGGCTGCCAATGTCTTGATGCCCATACATACTGTCCATGGATGCTTGGCATTGATGTGTCAACCACACTGGGCACTGGGAAGACAGAGGCATCCTAGAACGTCCAAAAGATGTCCTTGGTATTCGTGAGCAATCGGTCTCTCCCTGAAAGAAGTCCAGGCCCAGACAAGGGTCAAAATTTCAGTCTCCTTCCATACACTATCCACCTCAGCATGGGCTCCTCCACCTCCTGCAGCCTGTCCTCCTGAATCTGTGGGCAGCCGGCAATCCCTGAGGCCCATACCTGTGAGGCACCTTTCTCCACTCTGGATTCATGCAGACTCAGCAGAGGAATGAAATCATTTCTTCCACTACAACATCCCTTAGGTCGCCTGCACACCGACCCACACGTGGGCTGGGTACTGCAATCTCATTCTCCAACTCCCCCAACTCTCAAGCACATGAGATTCTTGCTCAAGCATCATTTCGATCATATCATTTTACTTATTGTAGCTGGGGATATTGTGAAAAAGTCAACTTGGAGAACACCAAACCCTTTTGAGATTCGCAGATCAAAAAATATGGAGGTCTTGTCAAAATAGCAAAATGGTGTGACCTACCCTTATAACAGGTTTGCTTTTTCTAGAGTTAGTTATCAGCATCGTCTTCCTGGTTTTTCTCAAAGAACATTTGGAATGTCTTTTAAAATACTGAAACATTTTTAACTCTATAAGAATACAAAATAGAGCTAGGAATCATCATCATCTCTTTCTCTAATATCCTCAAGGAAAATACTTTGAGAAACTTCGATCTTGGGAGGCGATGCTACAACTTCTCGACATTTTATTCAACGCAGCAACTGTTTAATTGTGAAGCATTTTATACTTATCCAAGAAAGATGAAGACCTTCAGAACAAAAAGTTCCTTTGCTTCAGCAATTTTTAGGAAAATCACTGAGTCATTCAAAATCCTTTGAGAATGAGAGTTCTCAAAGAAGAACCCAATTAAAACATGTAGGTAAAAGGCAAATAATTATTATTCCATTTAAAAACTAACATTCTCCAGGCAAGTATGATTTAACAGAAATGCTCGTAAACATGATGACTTATCTTTCCCCAGTATTGGTCCCTACAACACCACATAATAAAAGGACTTTACAGAGACTAAAAAGAAAATAAAAGGGGGGAGGTTAAAAAAAGCACAAGAACCATTTTCACTTGTCCTGCATAGTGAAAATCGCAGTATTTTCCAAAGAACTCTTCATGCAGCAAAAATCAGAATATTTGAGATTGCTTCGATTACTTCCAGGTAATCCAATTCACCTGCATTCAGCTATAAGGTTTACCCTGTTCACTTTCTCTTTGTGTAGGTTGGGGAAGCTGAAACCCATGGGATTCAGGTACGGCTGCCTCTTCTGGGTGGGCGCAGTTGCAGCTCCAGCCTGGGGTCCTTCCCCAGAGCCTTGCTGCATGCATAGGACAGCAGTTCTAGGGGGAGCCTTCTAGAGCTAGCATGCTGCTCTCAGGTCAGGAAAGCCCCAGCAGAGAGCCCGAGGGCTTGGTACAAGCCCAAGACATCTGATCAGCCAGAGTCAAGCGTGAAAACTGTGCCCTGTCCTTATACAGTCTTTCCTCTGTAGCCATTTGTATTTCCTTTTTCATCTTGCCATTTTCATCCTAGAGGCATGTGTCGGTCAAGAGCGCTCAGTGTACCCTGCCCTGCCCTCCGTCCTCCCCCCTTTGCAGCAGACAGAGAGTTTGCCCCTAAGGGAGCCCACCTGTAGGGTGGCAGGAAGAGGCCACGAGCCCGTCCCCTCCTTCCCTCGCCGGCTTGAAGCTCCACTCTGATCCTGCATAGGCAGCTCTCTCTCCCACTGCTGTCCGGTGGCTGAAGACTCGGTGACTCTCCTCTCTAAACTGGAAACTCCTTGACCTGGTCTAGTAAGTGCCATGTTTCCATTACCCTTCCCATGATAATTCACATTTTAAACGAGGTCTGCAAGAGAACCTGTCTTAGCACCTAAGGTGCAATTTCAACCAATTAACAGGCATGAGTAAGGAATAGATCCTGAAAATTTCTTCCCATTGCAATCTTCAACTCTATATACATTTAAAAGTCAGCCCTGGGGCAAGGCTGGTGCCAATGTTTAGGCCATCTGAGGGGGGAGCTGCAACCGCACAAAGATAAAACAAAGGTATGGGTTCAGGCACCAGAGGCTATAACCCTCCTAGCCCACGGGGTTCACGAAAAAAGGTGTTTTTTTCTATAATCAGTGCTTTCCATTTTGAAAGCATATTTTGCAATTAAGACTTTGCACTTCACCTAATTTTGCTAGCATCTGTATAATGCTATTTTAAGACTGGATGTTACGGAATGACAGGGGCAAACTGGCAGAGGATTCCTCTGTCTTCAGAAGCCAATGCACACACTTCCTTGGATATCACGCTTCATCCCTTCATTTCCAGCTTCTTGCTGATACCAATCAGAGGGTGTTCTGACTTGTGAGAACACACATATATTCAGAACCACAAAAACCTTGTTTAAACGTCCCTCTGCTTGGTGGAGTCCAGCTGTAGAAGCCTGATTAGAGTGCATTCATTAGTGCCCACTGGGAGATAAGGGCCATAATTCTTATATACCATCGACTGCTCTCAGGGCTGCTGCAAGCCACACCTGGTGAGAACACACCCAAAGAAAAGCCACCATAGTATTAGCTGTGCGAGGCAATGGAAATAGTCTTACCCACAACCCTGTAAAAACAGAAACCTATATTTAATATAAATTTGTAAAAATATAAGGAAGAGCCACAAGCCTTTCCTGGAAACAGTGAACAGAAAGTTGAACTCTAAGCTGTATGAAAACTCTTAATCATCTCCAATCGATGGGCTGGAAGACCAAGGCAGGGAGAGTGGCTCTCAGACCCTGCAGCCAAGGTCCGAGAGCACAGGGCGCAGCTGAGAGCTCCCAGGAGCCCTTCGTGGCAGCTGCAGGGGCTTCTTCTGTGGCCCAAGGAGCTTTGCAGCCTCCTCGACCATGGAGTTGGATCCTAAATGCAGAGTAAATCTGTGTGCTTGTAAAGCAACAATGAAATTAAAACATTTATTTGTAACTATTTATTCTGGGTCCAGCACACAGGAAATTGGAAATGAATGGCCTGGGGCAGGAAAGGGAGTCGGGAGAGCCTGTGGTTATGCTAATTTCCTGGCTTTTCACCTTGGCCTCTTGGTGCCTCCCTTTCCTCACCTCAAAACAGGATAACAAAAGCATCTAACTCTTTTTCTTTCTATCTTTCTTTTTTTTTTTGAGGTACCAGGGCCGGGGATTGAACCCGGGATCTCGTATGGGGGAAGCCGGTGGTCAACCACTGAGCCACATTGGCTCCCCTGAGTTAGTTTTTTTTGTTTGTTTGCTTGTTTTTAAGAGGCACCGAGAACCGAAGCCGGGACATCCCATGTGGGAAGCAGGCGCTCAACTCCTTGAGCCACATCTGCTCCCCCACTCTTTTGAGGGCTACATGAAATGATATATAGTACACTGAGAGCCCTCAAAAAATGTCAGTCCTTACCTTTTGTGGTATGAGAAGGCTGAGAAGGAGTAAAGTGAACCATATGAAGATTTCAGTAAGTTCTTCTTTTCAGAGGCTCTTGGAAAATGAGGAGCAGCTTAGAAAGGTATTCAATCAGATCATGACTGTAATGTTTATTAGGCCTAATAAACTGCTGAATATTAAGACAATAAATGTCTATCTCAAAGAAGACCGGGTAATGCTACTGGAGGTAGGAGATCACTATTTCAAGCTATCTGGGATCTGCAGAGATGCACTACGAGCACAACTCCTACATTTATGGCAAATCAAGGCCCTCTAAAAAATATTGATTTAATTTTAATATAATTTTGTAAACTATTTTAAAAATAAGTTCATTCCTTTTTCTGATTATAAAAATTACTTCCATTTATTGTAGAAACTTTGAAAAAAACAAAGAAAAGGAAACAAAATCTTGAGATGACTACTAATAATACTTTGGCATATTGCCCTGCATTTTTGTGTGGCACATGTGGATTAATTTAACTGGGTCTTACTTACTGAATTTTTAGCTTCATTTCGTGTAAATTTGCATTTTGAACATCTTTCCATGTTTGAAACTCTTCAAGGAACAAGCTATTACATGGATACACTTTAAGATGGATGTGCCATAATTTATTCAACCCATCCCCATTTAACTGCTATAAATAACATTATGATGAATATCTTCATAGCTACAAAGTTAGGTTTCTACAATATTATTTTGCAGGATGAATGCTGGAAGCAGATGCCGTAGCCCCAGGCACAACCACCTGGGAAACCCTCCAAGCATCGTGCTCAGGGACCTGTTGGGAACTGAGGTGCAAAGTCTTATCTCCACACTCGGGCACTTGCATTTTCAGTCTTTTTACTAAACAGGCCCAAAAAAGAGCTCGTTACTGTATTCGTTTAGTTTTTTTTTTTTATTACTGATCACTCAGGAGTTGTGTCATTTGTATTTCGTCTTCTGTGAGTGGAGAAATGTTCCCTTCGACTAGATTTCTTTTGAGATGCAGGGTTATTGCTATCACAGCACTGTTTGTCTATCAAGGTTATTAAACTTCTGACGGACGTATTTTGGAAAGTCCCTTTTCAGTTCCTGTTGTCTTCCTTTTACCTCTCCGAGACTTTTTGGCCTGCATGTTGTAATAGTTAAGCTCCCCAAGCTCATTGACCGTGTGACGCTGGCCCCATCTGTAAGGCAGCACGGGCAGAGAGCTTCAGCAGCCGCAGCACTAGGTGATTTGGGTCCTGTCACCTCATTTGGGCATTGCAAATAAAGGGAGCTAGTTGTCAATCTCCTATATCCCGTCTAGCACCAAACTCATAAATTTTGTAGTGATTTTAGTACTAGAAGTAAAATTCAGCTCATCCTTTGTGAATTTTTTTTCAATAACAAATGTCAATAAGAATCGAAGGCCTCTTAAAAAATCAGATCCCTCAGAAACCTCCGAGGCTTGACTTGGGTTTGCTGCAAGCTTAAGCTTTTCCTGTAAATACCTTAAGCTTGGCTAACCTTTGTTGGTTTTACTCTGAATATCCTAGAGCACAGGACTTTATAAAAGAATTCCTGTCTGGGTTTTGAGCTGCTTGCTGATCTGGTCCCAGAACAAGATGTGATGATTACAGCAGGGATTGAAACGTCAGCAATAACGAGCTCAGTGGCTCTGCTCAGTCTCGGGTAGAGAGAAGTACCTTTCCTTTTCCTATGTAGGTAGAAGAGATATTTATAAACTTTTTCAGTGCTGACTCTGGGAAACCGTTACTTCTCCCTTCATTTGACTCACAGGGAAAGTGCCGAGTGTGCTTTGGTCAGCAGGTGGGCTGAAGCCAGAGGCGTGGGCTTCCTGTGTGGTTGACCTTTAGTCTCCCGTGGAGAGGCAAATCTTCTTCCCTGCTTGCTTTATCTCTATCTGCCTCCCCTTCGAGCTGTTAGTGCGATGGTAAGATGCTTTCTTCACTGCTTTTCAGAAGGTTGCTGAGAAAACTGGTGGCCCATAGGTGATAATTCTCTGACTTGAACCCCAATTGCCAAATGGTTTAGACCCTGAAACATTAACGTTTTCATCACTTGCCCTATCTCAGTAGTAGAGACATCCCCAAGGGGCATGGACGTTAGGTGACAAACTCCTCACAGAGCACACCCATGGGAGTTAAATCCCTGGAAGATGAAGACAGTGAGCTGGAGACCAGAGAAGGGGTTCTGTGAGCACACGCTATGTCTCAGACACTGTGCTAGGTACTGTACACAGGTGATCTCGCTGACTTGTCACAGCAAAGTACGAGGAGCAGGGGTGTGGCAGAGTGAGTCGTGTCCCCCACAGACAAGTCCTGGCACGCGGTCCTGGGGCTGTGAACTCACTTATTCTAAATTGGGCCTCTGAAGATCCCATTTAGATGAGGCCACGCTGGGCCATCCAATGTGGCTGAAGCTCTGAGAAGCCGAGGCTGTTCTGATGCAGTCAGTTAGGAGAAGCCAGAGCGGGAGAGGCGCAGGCACCGATGCATCCACAAACCATACGAGCCCAAGGATTGCGGCACGGACTGGGGGCCCCTCGATGTGAGACTTGTGCCTCCAAAGCCACGAGACAGTGAGCTCCTGTTGTTCACACCATGAGTGTAAGGTGTTTGTCTTGGCAGCCCTGGCAAACTAAGACAAGGGGTAGCATTTCCAGTTTAGAGGGATCGGAGTCTCACAGAGTTCAAGCGACTTACTCAAGTTACGGCGCCGACGCAGGCTCAGACCAGCATACACCTGTCTGATTGCGAAGCCTGCATTCTTTGCATCGCATGGCACTCCTGTGCTGCATGTGCCGGCTTCGCAGTGGGTCCTCTTACAGCAGTTCTCCAGAGCCTCTTTCCATGTTGACTGCGATTTGCATGGAAATTGGCCATTTTGATCTGAAACATCCTCAGGACTGCTATATTACCAAGTGAAGTGGAACACGCAAAACTAGAATTCAGCAGCAGAGAAAGTCGTCTGATACCCAGTTGAACAAGAGGCCACAGGTGAGAATAACGGATGCTATAATAAATTGATCCAATTGTTCCACGTGTAATGCCATTTCAGTCCCTGAAATGTATTTTCACCTTCCTATGCAGCTCTGTGAATACAGAGCCCACGTCCACAGCATTTGTTGAGTCCTGGGGGGATTATCGTGCTTTCAGAAGCCTGAGATGGTTTGGGCAGTGGGACTGCTGGGGAGAACTGCTAGATGTGAGGGGTTCACTATTATGTATTTCATACAATACACTGATTTTTAGTTTGTTTAAGATTCATTTTCTGTTTGAAAATGTGGAACCAGCAAGCTATTTAAATAATTTAAGAATCATGATGATGGCAAAATAAGAAGCTGGCAATCATTTAAACTTTATTTTTAACAAACTTGATTCAAGTGTTATATCTTCAGAAACACAACTAGAAAGTTTGAAAAGAGAGGGAGTGGAAAGAGGAAGGTGGAAATGAGGAAGACAATAAATCCTATTTGTCAAGAAAAGGGTTCATCAGCAAAGAAACAGCCATGGGCTCTGAAAGAGAACCTGGAGCAATCCCCGAGGAAAACATCAGTCATCAGGGACACCAGCCTGCATTCTGGTGGCCCCGAGAAGGGGATCACACAGGAAGCACATGTTTAAAGTACCTTTTTGCCAGCATTGTCAGGAAAATGGTGAAATCCCTTCAAAATGTACACATCAGGGAGCAGCAATTATCAGAAGACTTGACCCTCACAGGAAAAACATGAGAGGAGCTAGGACCGTCCAAGCATCTAGCTGGTTATGAGATATGATTGTGTCCACAGGACCTGAATATGTGCAAAAAAACCAGCTTTGGTCTATTGTAGTTAAAACCACCCGATCTCAGATGGAGAGGGAGCTTTGAAATCCCAAGTCAATTTCCTCGTCTCTCTCCTCTGAATTTTTACATAGATGATAAATATATCAAAGTTAATAGCTGCCTAATTTAGAATGAAAACCAACTGACAACTGTCCAAAGTGTTGTGACAGTAAGAACTATTCTCAAAATCTGGCAAAATTCCACACCTGCTTATTATACAGAGAACAAATACCAAACAGCACTTAAAGTCTGCAACGGAATGTTTTGGGGGAAGCGCTCGTGCTCTGGATATGATTTTGCATTTCCTAGCCTTGTAAGTCTCAACTCCACGGAGCCCTGGCTGCCCACCTGCAAAGTGAGATCAAACTAGCTTGGCCATTATGATATTATGACCACACTCTATACGTGAGGGAAAATCATGAAATATTTAAAGGAATATTTCTTCACTGTCAATTAGTACAGGTAAAAGCAGGTAAACTGAGTTGTTCTGACCATCTAGACCAGGTTTACTGGCCTAAGAGAGGTGGAGACTCGTGACTCCTTCATTTGATTCTCCAGCAGGGATGTGCTCTGGAGAAAACTCTAACACGCGCACACACACGCGCGCGCTTCTTTGCATTACCCTGAGACACTCCTAAACTCTTTTTAAAGTGAAGCACAGAATAAAATGGTACCCAAAACAAAAGCCAAATTAAGATTTCCTTTGACTTCGGAGCCACCCTGCTAGCTGTTTGCACAGCTCACCCCATTTAGTCATCCTGCTCCTTGAGTCAGTCAGCAAACACTCATCGAGCCTTAATGCCGAGCCAGGCACATTGCAAGGCACTTGGAAGCACAGACAAGCGCATCACATCTCTGCTCTCAGAGCCAGCACAGCGTTGAGAGAGGAGATGAAACAAGAATGAGTGAGGAGGGAAACTACTACGCAGTTGCAGAGGAGGCATGGGCGGGCGTGGCCAGGACCCACGTGGAAGAGCTGGCTGGGAGGCGACGCGGAAGGAAAAGAGCTTGTCACCAGGCCCGGTGGAAGGCGGGCTTGGAGGGCGCTGGGGAAATCATCCCAGGCACACGGCTCAGTGTGCGGTGGTCTGAAACGCCTCCTCCCACTTCTTGTTTGGGAAAGTATTTGGCTGCTTCGGCGCTGTGGTGCGTTCAGTGATGCTCCCCTTGATCTTAGTCCACGTACCTGTGAGTGTGAGCCCACTGCAAGTAGAACCTTGCAAAGGTGTTTTCAATTAAGGTGTGGCCGACTGAAACACAGTGTGCTTTAATCCAGATTAAAGGACGCCTTTAAAAGAGAGCCTGGAGTCACAGAAGGCAAAAAGAAGAGGACGTGGCCGTGTGATGCAAGGACAAGTACAAGCCGAGGAGCCCAGGACTGCCAGCCCCGGGACTGCCGGACCGGAAGAAAGCAAGCCTGGCTTTGGGCTTGCGCCTGGCTCCAAACCGTGAGCCCATCAAGGTGTGTGGTCTAAGCCAGCCCGCTGTGTGGCGCAGGTCGTAGCAGCCTGCAAAGAAGGCGGGTGCTCGGCTCCTAACAGAGACACGAACCGAAGGGCAGGCGGGATGCCACAGACCACATGGAAAGTCTTATTACATTGGAGACGCTTTGAGTGTTCAAGTAAACTCGGTCAAGACGGTCAGATTTCCTAGTACATGCCCCCAAATTATGTTTCCTTTATGACAAGATTGATTTAAAATGTAACCTATGTGGTGACTCATCTCAACTGTCCTCCTTAACTTTAATCAGATGCCATCTTTAACAATGATCAAAACTCACTCCATTTGTAAAGTGGTGGTGATGGCGGCACATTATCGTGAGCGTAAAAAGGGAAACTTCGGGATGTATGCAGTGCTGGAATAAAAAATTCAGCGATAAACCGTAGGACTGCACAGCACAGTGGCCCCTACTGCAGAGGGTGGACTGCAGTTAGCAGTACAAGTGTAAGAATGTTCTCTCAAGAACTAGAACAAATGTACAATACTAACACAAGGGGTTTCTAGAGGGTGGTATATGGGAAAATACAATTAGTATAAATAATGAACGATGGACATAACTATTTTAATAATCTTTCCTCAATTGTAGCAAAGGTAATTACTGTTAAAGAATGGCACAGTTATTTTTTTTTAAAGTGCTCTCATCAATTTTAACAAATGTTCCACACCAATGAAAGGAGTTGGGGGTGGGGTCGTGTATGGGAATCCCGTATGTTTTCATGATTGTTCTGTAAACTCACAACTTTCCAAGAAAAATAAATTTAAAAATTAAACACACACACAGTGGAAGAGAAGGAGCACTGAAGTTTACCTGGGAGTGAAGGAAAGCATCACAGAGGAAGTAGCATTTGAGCTAAGACATAAAGGATGAATGGACGTTTTCCCAGTGGGCAAGTAGAAGGACAAGCATTCCAGGCAGAAAGCTGCACACAGCAAGTACGGAAGTAGAGGGCTTAGTGATGGACCCCAAATAGTTCTGTAATTCTAGGCGATAGTTGTCTGAGATGAGGCTTGACAGGTGGGCAAGAGCTAGGGGCTTCTCTACTGTAGCAGGCAGATTTCTAAGGCCTGGTGTTATCTCAAGGCCCTTGCACATGTTGACACCTCTGCCTGAAGCACTCTTGCCCCAGGTGTGCTCCTGGATCACTCCCTCAACTCCTTCAGGTCTAGGGTCAAATGCACCTTCTCCCTCAACTCCTTCAGGCCTAAGGCTAAATGGCACCTT
>JAKSZT010053833.1:3415144-3448466 GCA_026826555.1 Tolypeutes matacus
AGGCCTAAGGCTAAATGGCACCTTCTCCCTCAACTCCTTCAGGCCTATGGCTAAATGGCATCTTCTCCCTCAACTCCTTCAGACCTATGGCCAAATGGCACCTTCTCCCTCAACTCCTTCAGGCCTATGGCCAAATGGCACCTTCTCCCTCAACTCCTTCAGGCCTATGGCCAAATGGCACCTTCTCCCTCCACAACTTCAGGCCTATGGCCAAATGGCACCTTCTCCCTCAACTCCTTCAGACCTATGGCCAAATGGCACCTTCTCCCTCAACTCCTTCAGGCCTATGGCCAAATGGCACCTTCCCCCTCAACTCCTTCAGGCCTAAGGCTAAATGGCATCTTCTCCCTCAACTCCTTCAGACCTATGGCCAAACGGCACCTTCTCCCTCAACTCCTTCAGACCTATGGCCAAATGGCACCTTCTCCCTCCACAACTTCAGGCCTATGACCAGATGGCACCTTCTCCCTCAACTCCTTCAGACCTATGGCCAAATGGCACCTTCTCCCTCCACAACTTCAGGCCTATGGCCAAATGGCACCTTCTCCCTCAACTCCTTCAGGCCTAGGATCAAATGGCACCTTCTCCCTCAACTCCTTCAGGCCTAGGATCAAATGGCACCTTCTCCCTCCACAACTTCAGGCCTATGGCCAAATGGCCCCTTCCCCATATGCCTATCATTCTCTGGCACTGTTTCAAGTTGGACCCACCCAGGGCGCCCTTACCTCCCTAATCACCTTCTGCCACACTGCGCACTTGTTTACCATGTGTCTCTACCATTAGAATGTAAGCTCTATAAGGAAAGGATTGTTTGGTTCCTGATGTATCCTCAGTGCCTAGAAGAATGTTGGACACATAATATTAACTCAATACAAATTAGTTTGAATTAATTAATACATGAATGAATGAATGAATGAACTCTGACCTCACAAAAGCTGTCTGGGCTAGAGAAATTGGTTTGGAAATCATCAGTCTAAACCCATAGGAGCAGATAAAATTATATGGAACATATGAGTAGATTGAGAAGGGGGAAAAAAATCCATTTGAATAAGCAGCAGCTTTAGAACCTACTTAATATATAAAAAGGGTATATATTTACCAGAAATATAGCTTCCCAATGGATTAACTTATGCCCTTTTATCTTTATGCACATTTCATCACAAAGAAAATAGGCATTTATATTACCATAGAAAACATTAATACTACAATTTTCAAAGATTCTGCATTTCCAAAGATAGTTCTGAGGAGCTAATCAGATATAAACGGCTAACTTTCTATCTGGCTGGACAAATAAGGACACTCATTCAAGTGGGGATGTCCAGCCACAGCCACTTTGTCAGCACAGGTGTCCAGCCACACTATTCTGAGCCACTTGCTTAGGCTGCACCTTTCACAGCCAGGAGAATTTCCATAGACATTACACCTGTATCAGGAAACAAATAGGCCTATTTTTACCTTCGGATGCTTCGAATACAGAGAAAATAAGGTAAACACCTTACAACAATTAGGACTACTGGTGTCTGTGCAGCACCATTGCTACGGTGCCTCTCTGTAGATAAACAAGGAAAGTCTCAGCTTCAGAAACCAAGCAAGCTGCGACCCTGTTTCCCAGATGGGCAGCTTTGCCTCTGTGGCCACAGAGAAAGGCCCTTTGTTCTCATTCACAGTACAGATGAGGATGCTTCTGGAGACACGCCATTCCAAACCCAGCCAAACCATGTCAAGAATATGGTCTACACGTACTTGATGGTGGCCAAAGCATTACCACAAAGACATGCAGCTCCAAGAAGCCCACGGCCATCATACACACGCTGCTAGCATTCTTTGTTCAAAGTTATTTTGACATAATTTTAGATGCACAGGAATTTTCAGGGGGAAAAATGCACAGGGAGGTGCCGTGTAGCCTTCATCCAGTTTTCCCTAATGGTAATACATTGTGCAGCTCAGTGGTTGAGTAGCTGCTTCCCATGCACAAGGTCCTGGGTTCAATCCCCAGTACCTGCTTTAAACAAAAAGAAAGCAGTAGAGGCGTAAACCAGACATAGAAGGGCAGATATTGTATGGTCTCACTAATATGAAATAAATACAATGGGTCTCCTGGAGGTAAACGCTAGAGTATAGATTACTAGGAGACAGAACGTGGGTTGAGAAGGGGAAGCTGATGCTGAACGTATGTAGGACGTTTAGTAAGGGGGATTGTAAATGCGGGGTAACGGCTAGATTTGATGGTAACACCTTTTAGTGAGTACAATGCAGTCGTCTAGGGAGGTTAATGTCAATTGAAAGAAAGCTGAAGGACTGTATAACATAGTGATTTTGGTGGTGGATGACGACTGTGGTTAATAGTACAGATACAAGAATGTTCCTCTACTACAAGGTGTTAAGAATATGGAGATACATGGAAAAATACAACTAATGTAACATATAGACTATAGTTAACAGTAACATTGTAGTATTTTTACAGCAATGGCAAAGAAGGCACTATATCAGGGCTAAGGGTTTCTAATGGGAGTGTTTAAGGGGATATGGGAGTTTTCCTTTTGGCACAATGAAATGATCTGAAATTTACTGAAGTGATGATAGCATAACTCTGCAATGAAACTGAAAGCCACTGAGGGTACATTTTGGATGGACAGTACAAGGGAGGGGAGAAGACAGTATAATTCAGTGAACCCCATGGTGAATGATGGACTGTGGTTAACAATATAAATATGAGAATTTCTCCTATGAACTATAACAAATATACAATACAAATACATGGTGTTAATAATAGAATGATTTGGAGAAAAAATATACCAAATAGACACTATGGACTATAGATAGTAGTAAAATTATGATGTTCTTTCATCATTTATAATGTGTTTCACAACAAAGGAAAGTGTTGGTGGTGGGGAAATGTATGGGAATTCTGTATGGTATGCATGATTGTTTTGTAAACTTACAACTTCTCAAATTAAAAAAGGATTTGGGATTAGAAGTTTCAAAGTCTAATACCCATACCTAGGCATATTTTCTGATAACTTTCAAGTATTCTGGTATTTAACTCATTCCCTCTCCCTTGCAGGAAAAATGTTAAGTACTTTGCTATTAGCCTTCAGCATATTAAATATTTCATGAAAGAAAAAAAAAATCGTCTGTGTGTGTGTAAAGTTCTATGGAATTTTATCCCATGTAAATTTGTGTATCCACCACCATAATCAAGACACAGAGCTGCTCCACTGCCACAAGGCTCCCTCGTGATGCCCTTTCTGACGGCACCAAGCCCACCCTCCATTCCTAACACCCGGCAGCTACTAAGCTGTTCTTCAACTCTGTAACTTTTCTTAATTTTAAGAATGTTAAATGACTTTCTGTTTTTTGTAGTTCATCGATTGCTCAGAGTGGGGTGTTGATGGTCCCAACTCTAATTTTGGATTTGTCTATTTCTCCTTTCAGCTCTATTAGTTTTGGCTTCATGTAATTTGAAGTTATGTTTTTTGGTGCATACACATTTGGGATTGCTATGCCTTCTTGGCAGACTGTTTTTTTAATCACTGTGTAATGTCCCTCTTTTATCTGCTCATTCATCTACTTTATCTTGTTTTTATAAATTACTGTTTGCATGATATATCTTTTTCCACCATTTTATTTTCAACATACCTATGCTGTTATGTTTGAAAGTAAGTTTCTTCTAGAAAGAATATAGGTGTTGGTGTTTTGTTTTAATCCACTTTGATAACACATCTTTTAATTGATATATTTAAACCATTTACATTTAAACGACAGTTTAGGGCTAATATCTGCCAATTTATGATTTCTTTTCTCCTTGGTCATTCTGTTTTTCATTCCTGTTTCCCTTTTCTTGTATTCTATGAGTATTTAAGTATTTTTTAGAATTCTATTTTGATTTATCATTTGTATTTTTGAAATCTCTCTTTATATAGATTTTTAATTACTCCTATTGGTATTACCACATATATAAATAACATACAAATATCTACTGGTATCAACATTATGCCACTTTGATCAAAGTATAAAAACTTTACCTCTAGGTAGGTTCCTTTTTCCTCCATCTTTTAAAATTAAATATGTTAAGTATGTTTTTCTACATGCATTGAGCATCACATCAAATAATGTTAACATTTTGCTTCTACCACCAAACATAATTTCAAAACATGCATGAGAATGACAGTCTATCATATTTGCCACTATTTTACCCATTCCATTCTTTTTTCTTCCTTCGTGAAGCATCAGTCTCCTTCAGTGAACATTTTTTTTTTCTGTGAGAGCTCCTTTCAGCCATTCTTTATGGATCCCTTGTGTCAGTGGGGGCCCAGTGGGCGGCTGAGTTTCCAGTCCCACCTTGGAGCAATGAAGTGACTCATGGTGGTTGAAGTCATCCCTCTGCTTATCCCCTCTCAGGAGCCTGCAAGTCCATTAAGGGGCTGAGCTTACCCCACCATTCATTAGGAACAAACCATTGCTTGTTCTGGGAAAGAGGAGTCGAAAGGGGAGCTGAATTTAGATCCCATGCATCTGCAACGAGGTTGAGTGAATCAGCTTTCCACCTCACCAGGACATGCTCCCTACACATAAACAGGGGAACTGTCAGCTAAAAAGGAAGATAAGATGGAATCCATAGTCTTTCAACATAATATCCAAAATGTCCAGGATACAACTGAAAGTCAACAGTCACACCAGGAATTGAAAGTGGATCACCAACCAGCCCACCAGTTCTACCTTGTTGATGCCAGGAGGGCTGGAGGCTCAGCTTCCTGCTGCGTCCCACTGAAACGTGGGTGGGGTGTGGTAAGGAAACGCCAACTCGTCCTGCCTCACACCACCCCATTCAGCCTCATTGTTATCAGGTAGGGATGGGAGTCATCTCCCGCTGTACCCCGCTAACCTCAGGTGTTGAAAACAGGATGTTGATGACCCTACTACCTCATACCACCTCTTTCAGTCTTGTTGTCAGCATGTGGGGCTACACTTTCAGCTTCCTAATAGGTCCTGGTGACTCCAGGGGATGGGTGGTGGGGAGCAAAGTACTAATTTGTACACACACATACACACACACACAGCCTTACTCAGTTTCATTGCCTCTGGGTCAGAGTTGAGCTTTAACTCACTGTCAGACTCACTGACACTACCTGGCTGACACCACCTGCTTCTGCCAGGCCGGCAATCACCTCCCTATTTGGTCTGCCAACACCACCAGGCACAGTAGTTGGGAGAACCACGAGACTGCATGGATGGAAGGGATGGAAGATCAAATCTCTGCTGAGCCCTGGTGAGGGACCATAAGCACCATGGCCTGCTTTTCCTAGGCGAGGGATGGAACATCAGCTCGCTGATTGGCCCACCAACCCACCCTAGTGGGAAATCAGATGGTGCTGCCTGTTTCTGGTGTGGGTGGGCTGGGTGGGACAATACCTCCCCACTCTGCCTGAGGGAAACTGCAGGGGAGGGAGGGAGAGGCAGTTTTTCTGTTGGTGTTGGGCTATTGTTTTGAAGCTTTATGTACCCCAGCAAAGCATGTTCTTAGATCTAATCCATTCCTGTGGGCATGAACCCATTGTAAGTAGGATCTTTTGATGAGGCTACTGCAGTTAAGGTGTGACCCATCTCATCCAGGATGGGTCTTAATCCTATTACTGGAGTCCTTTATAAATGGAAGCAAGACAAAGAGAGCAAGGCAAGGAAGCAAGAAGCTAATAGCAACAAAACCCAGAAGAGGAGGAAGAGACCAGCAGACGCCACGTGCCTCGCCATGTGGTAGAGGAGTCAAGGATCGCTGGCAGCTGGACTTCAGGAAGAAAGCATCCCCTAAATGATGCCTCGATTTGGACATTTTCCTGGACTCTACCCATAAGCAAATGAATTCCCTTTGCTTAAGCTGAACCATTTCATGGTATTTGCTTTAAGCAACCTAGGAAATTAATAAAACAGCTCAAGTATTGTCCAAAAGGTTTTTTTTTTGCACTGTTTGGTCAACATCTTCCTAATCCTTTGGCTGAGGAAGCATCCTTTTGTTGCAGCCTTATTTTTTTTTTTTGGGGGGGGTTCTATTGGTAGTTCCATGTTTCAGATTTCTCTAGAATCCAGCCACCCTGATGTCTGTAGACAGTCCACCTTCTCCTTTCCACTTTCAGAGTCTTCCCTGCTTGATTGTTATGTTACGTGCAGACTGTACTAGTTATAAGAGGGAAGACGTGGCCAGAAGTGAAAGTCTAGTTTTCATTTATAAATTCATTTGAGGTTGGTAGTATACCTCTCAGTGTGGGAAGAAATCTTAAAGGCCATAGAATTCAATCTTTTCATTTCATAAATTTAAATCTGAAAAATAATGCAAAATTTTATAGGTAGTAGAGTAGGCTAGTCAACATGCTATGGAAAAGCTGTTTGGAAATGACAAAACTAAAGAACTGGGTTTAAAGGTATCTCTTAAATATCACTATTACTGTCATTATTATTACTGTTTGTATTATTGGCAGTAGTAGTAGAGATGATAGATGAATGCATTCTCTTGGGTATTTATCCTACGTTCCATTCAAACTGACCTTCCGTTTCCCACACACAACCAGAGGAACAGTAGGAATAGGTGGAGGAAGGTCACAGATCAAAGAGGACCCCAAATGCCCATGCCAAGGCCCCCTTTAGATGGATTGGAACTTCTGGCAAGTCATTTAATCCTTTTGGGATTAATTAAAGGGCTACAGTTTCCTATTCTTCAAAATGGAGACAATAAACCTCACCTGACTGCCACAAAGATATTTTCAATTTAATTTTGCCATGAGTTACTTTGTATGAAAGCATTAGGATAAATTACAACATTTTCTACAATAAAGAACATACACATGACCATTTTTAATGAATGATAACAACCAAGGCATATGTCTGAATTAAAATAGCATAAAATAGTACAGCATCATATGTATGGTAACCCACTGAGACAAATGGCTTTACAAGTATAAAACCTTTCTCTATCTCAGATAATTCAAAACTGAAACTCTCTGACCTTAAGCTGTTACATTATCAATCACACACATGCACACATGCACACAAACACACAGTATTGCTTTATAGCCTGAAGCCATACCTAAAAGAAAGCATGCTTACATAAGGACAGTAGCGCTGAAAATGGCCTCTGTTAGACTCCTTCATAGTCCATCTAAGCACAATGCTATTTTTAGGACTTGGGAGAAAATGAATTGTTCAGATACAAGCATTACTCCTCCATTCTACCTTAGTGCCACATTACTTATGATCAAACAATTTTTAAGGCACCAACTGAGTAGTTTATTTCTATTACTTGGCAGATGGGAAGCAAGAACTGAATATCTTTATGGCAACTCTTTCTGAAAAGTAATTTGTTAGAGGTAATGTATTTTCCACTCAGCAGTGGCACGTTGGGTTTCTTTTCTGTGCAGGGCTGAAGCCACTCAGGATTACAATCTAGGGGGAGGCTGAGGGAGGCAGTAACCTTAGAGGCTTGTCACAGCCATTTGCTGTTCTACATGAAGGAACTCAGAATCAACAGGCTTATGTGGCAGGATGTGAAGTGGTCTGCAGGCTGAAAAGAGAGAGTTGTTGGTTATATCATTAATTCTTATTACTTGTCAAGGGTATTACCAGAAATGAGGGAAGTCTAGTGATTCCTTAGGGATTCCTAAGACCACCTACAGGGCTTGAGACATTCACAGGGCTCAAGACACCCACAGATCCACGAGACTTGAGCCACCCATGGGACATGGGACATCCATGGGACATGGGACAGCCACGAGACTTGAGACTCTAACAAGACTTGAGACACCCATAGAACATGAGACATCCACAGAAATCTAGATACCCACGAGACTTGAGACACGCATGGGATATGGGACATCCATGAGACTGGAGACACCCAAAGGACTTGAGACACCCACAGAACTTTAGATACCCATGGGACTCAAGATACCATGAGATATGAGACACCCACAGGACTTGAGACACCCATGGGAACTGAGACACCCACAGGTCTCAAGACACCCATGGGAATTGAGACACCCATGGGACATGAGAAATCCATGGGACATGAAACACCCACAGAACTCTGGACATCCATGGGACATGAGACATCCATGGGACCCAAGACACCCAGAGACCTCTAGACACCCATGGGACTCAAGACTCTCATGGGACATGAGACATCCATAGGACATGAGACATCTGAGACTTGCAAGATCTACAGGACTCCAGGTCTAGGGCAGCCCTGCCCCAAAGGTCTAGCAGGTAGTCCAGAGGTAAAATTCCCATGATCTTAGGAAAGAGTTAAACATAAGTCACCTTCAGAGGGAAGATGTGTAAGAAAGAAACTCAGGGTCAGTAACTTCAAGGCCCAGAGAGCAACAGAGAATCAGGGCTCAATTTCCATTGCAACCATTCATCTCCACCCTTCCCAGGGAGGCCAAGGGAGAATCCATTTCCTCTGAAAGTGACCTAAGCAGGCATAAGAATTCTTGTTTGTGTCCTCCTCCCCAATGCACACCAATGCAGGATGTTAGATGCTTTCCGTATAAAAATAATAGGATAATTACTTACTGAAAGCACACTCCTATAAGTTCTGTGAACCTTACTTCATCTTCCGAAAGCACCATGCATTGGTATTCCCATTTTAAAATTGAGGTAAGCAGAGAGTTTTGTTCTAGATGTCACAGCTAATTTACAGCAGAGACAGGATTCAAGTCAGGGCCTCAAACACCAGTGACCAAAGAGTGAGCTGCTGATCAGTGGAGCCTCCCTGGACTTTCTGGGACCACGGGTGCCAGCAACTGGGCTTCCTAATTCTAGTAGGAGCTGGGATATGACATACTCTAGGACATGACTAATGCTGAGACCAACAGAGCAGAATCTGCCCTCAGAGACTTACTCAGAATGGCAAATTCCTGACGCATGACACAGCTACACTTAGAATGTACAAGCACCAGACCCCAGTTCTTAGCATTGTGTTGGAATGAGAAATGACGTTTTAAGTCTAATGCATTTTCAAATTCATGTTAATATATGGCTGTTTTAAATGGCATCATTCCTCTATGAAAGGTGTGACGGTCAGATTTATTTTAAATTCTTATATTCACAATAGATTCCCTTCATATTAAAAAATATGACCTCTGCTGTGTATCTAGTTGATGTGGTCTCGTTTTAATTCTTTGTGTTATGGTCCATGGCAGTGGTCCTCAGAGTGGCGGCCCAGGCCAGCAGCAGCACCGCCTGGGAACTCGCTAGAATGCATGTCTCATAGCCTGCCCTGGGCCTGTTCAGTCTGGAATGCCGGGGGAACCCCCCAGTCTGTGTTTTTAAAAACCCTCCAGGAGATTCGGATGTACAATCTTGTGTGAAAAGGAGAATCCGTTATAAGGGAGGAAGTTCATGTGTAGGCTCAGAGAAAGCATGGGCCAGCTAGCTACACCCTTTGTGGAACGTGCTGGAGAGCAGGAGGAGAGCAGAGGCTTGCGTAGGAGATAGGAGGATGGAGACGGTGATGTGAACAAGGGGGAAGACTGCGGCCCTGGGAGGAGCCATGTGAAGTATGAAACAGGGGAAGGTCAAGGACTTGCCTTTGATGAGAAAATGAAATAATCAAAATGGGATTTAGAAAGATGATTCTAGAAAAAGGAAAGCTGACTTCTGTGTTAGATACCCTATTAGCAGTTGTTTTGGGATCGCAGCTCTGGAATTGTCCCAGCTTCCTCACCATGTTGCTCTCCCTCCGAGTCTCAGGGTTCTTGTCTGTAAAATATGGGAAGCAATCACATCTACTTCATGGGCTTTGCATGTGCACAAAAGTGAGGAATATGCCTGCTAACAATAAATGTGATTTAACTTAGCAGAGTAAATTGGAATTGACATATTTTAAGTTAAACAGCATTAGTTATTTCAGTACCTAATGTGCTATGGAAAACAAGCAAATATTACTTGACGCCATTTCATAGGGCACTTGGTTGTTTTGGTTCTATGGGGATGAAATGTTGGCAAACAATCCTTTCCCAAACAATCCAGTCCTTGAAGAAAAGCTAAAGGACAGTTTTGATGCATCTGTTAAATCCATAAAATCTTGCCCTTTTCTCTTGATAGGAATTTTCACACTTTAATTTTCATGATGTCCTTATAAATTAAGGAAGTATCTCCAAAATTTAGGCAGCCTGGGTTCAAATCCTGCTCCACCATTTGCTAGGAACAGGGTCTCCCTAAGCTTCAGGTCCCTCACTTGTTCATTGGGAATCATAATTGCACTTTCCTTGTTGATTTGTTTTGAGGGTTAAATCACATAATCCATTAAAAAAAAAAAAAATACCACAGTGTCTTCCATGTGGCAAGATTCAACAAATGTTGACTTTTTCACATATTGCTTCCTTAATTATTTACAGTCATGGCACAACCTGTTTTTCCACAGAAAATTGTATGTGTGTGTTGGGGGGGGGTGTTCTCATCACCCATAACCTCTTTCCAACACTTTGTAGAGAGTCCATTTGCTCTTATTTCAAACTTGTGTTCCCTCAGTTGTCCTCTTCTGACATTTTCTCTTACCTTCTTGAAATCTTGGTCAAAGACTTATTTTTCTGCCTTCACCCTTTCTTTACCATCTTTCTGATCATCACCCATCTCTTGGTCCTTCTAAAAATTCTGACTAGTCCCATGATTCTTCTTCCTCGTTCCTGATTCTCTTTCCTATGGCTTCTGCTATAGTAAGAAAATTGGCCTCTTCTGAATAGAAGTCTAGACTTGGTTCCCAATTCCTGGGAGGTAATCTCTAAACTCTTGGAATTTCCCCAGAGGTAGGAATGGTGGGTCCCACCCCCTACCTGAGAGTTGAGGCTGATGAGATGACTGAGGTGGGGCTGTGATCAGGGGGCTGCACCTTTCAGCCCCATCCTATCAGCCCAAACCCTGATCTCTAGGGAGAGAAGGGGGACTGGCAATGGAGCTCAACCCATGGGAAATGATCCAATCAATCATGACTATATAATAAAACCTCATTAAATGCTCTGGACACTGAGGCTTATGTGAGCTTCCTGGTTTGTCAATACTCAATACTTGGATTGTTATCAAGAGGATTACCTGTCCCAGGAGACAACAGAAGCTAAGCCTTTGGAACACTCTCAGACCTCATCCTATTTGTCTCTTTGGCTTGTTCTAATTTGAATCTTTTCATTAAAATAAAACTGTAATTGTAAGTATAGTGCTTTCTCGAGCTCTATGAAGTGTTCTAATGAATTACCAAAACTGAAGGTGGTTTGGGGAAACCTTCACACTTGCAGTTGGTGTCAGAAGTCTCAGGCAGATTGGCAGACTAGGGGACCACCCTTAGCTTGGTAGCTATGCCGAGTCCAGGTAACTCCCCTCCTCAGCTTTAGATACCATTCTCCCTAGAGCACTCTTGTGATGTCGTGGAGTGCACTAATGATTTGCATATCTGAAACCAAGCTGACGCTCTTGAAGAGGGCTTGCTTCACCCTGCTTCACCCCGGTCATTCTGTGCGGGGGGATTACATGGAGGCACAAGGTGCCTGGCTAGAGCTCCAGCTGGTAAGCAGAGGCAGTCATGAAGCAGGAGGCAAAGTCAAGGGAATCGAGGAGGATACATGAGATTCTCCATTTGGAAATGGAGGTGAGGGAGAAGAGCGGGCAGGCTGCCTAGAAAGATGTGGCAGGCAGCCACTGAGACAGACTGCAGGGGAAGGGTCACAGCTGGGTGAAAGGGGCTGGGCCAGATCTGGGGCACATGGAGGGAGATATCTGATAAGCATGGAGAGATTGGACGTGCAGGTCTGACATCAGCAGGGACATCAAGGATAAAAATAGAAATGTGGGAACCATCAGCCAAGAGATGGTGATTGAAGGCACAGGCTTGGATGATGTCACAGGAGATGGAGCCCTAGGGAGCGGAGCCGAGCCTTCTGACCACACAGCACGACCCCTAAGCTGAAACACACGTGCAGCAGTTCACACAACTTGCTAGTCCTACAGTCCCAAAAATATGTGGTTCTGTGACTGTGTTCACTGCCTCCCCAGCTCTGGTTTTTCCAATAAATATTGATACAGGGAAGTTAAAATTTTGGGATTTAAAGATGGTAATATTGATACTGAGAAAATTATCAAGAGTAACTGTATTTAGAGAAATTTGATTAAATTGATACATATGTACTCTAGACTCAAGCCATGACTTTTAAAATTTTGTCTTATACTTAATTTTCCTATATCTCCTCCCTTTCTCACTTTTAAGCCCTTCCTTTTTTTTTCCCCACCAATGACCACTCATTTATTAAGAGTCCTTGTCAGGCAGTCAATATACAAGATATCTGAGTGCTGAGTGATAAGGGCAAGATCACATAATAAAGTAAGAAATGCCATGACATACATAGAAAAGGCAACAAAAATTTCTCCAAAATTGTGCCAATCAAGAGGAGAAATAAGGGGCTTTATTTCCAAAAATGACCCCAGAAAGGAATAAACATAGTATTATTCTTTCACGATTTTGATCTTTTTTTTCAAAAAAAAATCTCACAATAAAATATATTAGAAGAAATTTCTATCATTAAGTGGTTTGACATAAATAAAAGCCCTTAGGGTCTACAAGTATCTTACAAATTCATAGCAAATTCTGAACTCATTGTTAAAATATGTCTAAGAAAAAGTGCCCTATCAAGATGCTTTTCAGGCCATCTGTGTGTTGTACGTGAGAGGGCGGGAAGATGATTAAGATTGGGTTCTCGGGAAGCGGCTGTGGCTCAATCAGTAGGGCTCCCGTTTACCATATGGGAGGCCCTGGGTTCGGTTCCCGGGGCCTCCTGGTGAAGGCAGGCCCGCCCGCACGTCACAGTTAGCTGACCCAGCGAGCACAAGCAGCAAGGGGGGAATAAATGAATAAATAAATAAAATCTTTAAAAAAAAAAAAGATTGGGTTCTGAGGGGAGGAAGATGGAAGAATAGGTGCAACATGGGGTATTTTGGTGATATTGGAATTGTCCTACATGACATTGAATTGACAGATACAGACCATTATATATTTTGTCAAAAACCTATAAAATCGTTCAGTGCAAAGTGTAAACCGTCATGTAAGGTATGGACCACGGTTAGCAGTGATGCTTCAGGATGTGTTCATCAATTGTAACAAATGTACCGCACTGATGCAAGGCAGTGTTGATGGGCAAGTGTGGGAGGGGGAGAGGGGGAGGAATATGGGAATCCCCCTGTAGTTTCGATATAACATTTATGTAATCTAAAGCGTCTTTAAAAATAAAACATTTCCATTTTTAAAATAAAAGATTGGATCATGGATTCCGTGCTTCAAGTTCTGAGATGAAACCAATGCTGCTGAACAAGAATCTCTGAGTGAGGGCTGCACGTCTTCTTAGGTGTTTTTAGAATGCTTTCAGCATTCGTCAAGAGACCAAGAGAATTTTTAATAGAATTGTGTGCTTTACACATGCTTTGCAGATGCTTTATGGATGGTTCATATTAAATAATTAAACATTTCTTATTTGATTAATTTGGGTTGGTTTTACTGCTAGAATCTCAGAATGCCTTTATTTTACTTCATCAATGTTATGATTGACATGCTTTCAATTTACTTTTTACTATTTAAAAATTTTAAATGAGTTTTTGGAAGTAGAAGCACAGTTCTTTCCTCTCACTTCCTAATGCCACAGGGACAGAGTTAAACTGCTGAGAGTATCAAGCATATCATATGCCAGAAATTCTGTTTTCTTTCATAAATACTTTCTAGAAGAGTTTGATCTTATTTCATCTAAAGGATGTTATTTTCCATTTTTATATCTACACACTTACTCACTTTGATACACTTCAGCATCAAAAAAAAAGGGGTTGTGCACCAAGATAAATTTGGTGAGATGATATTGCATCCTGCTTGTGACTAGCTTTTTCTGCTTCTCTGTAGTTTTCTTTTCCCTGCCTCTTTTTTTGTTTGTTTGTTTGTTTGTTTGTATGCTTAGAACTTCATAGGCTGTCAATACTATTTAATTTTTCTTGGCATAACTCTGCATTCTACACATACAAATTAAAGTTACCACAATGAGAAATCCCCTGAATGGAGATATGATGTTTATGAAGACAGATGAAGAAAATGTGTGGAGGGAAGAGGAATGATGGAACGGGAATCAAAAAGAGAAACAACACTTCAAAGAAGAGAGAGAAACTAGAAGTAGTTCCTCTTAGGAGTCGATACTTAGTTATTTCATGTTATATTCTATATTATATGTTATGTATATACTAAGTTATATTATATCTATACGTTAAACTCTATATTCCAGGAAAACATCATAAGTGCTTGTCATATTTACATGAAGAAAGAGTCAATGACAGAATTTGTATTTTAAGCAAGAATCGGGGTATGTGGTAATTGAGCTGCAAATTGACCTCATATATAGTGTTTTCCTGGGACATTTCTCCCTGAGACCAGTCCTAACTCATTTGGGGGGGGGGGCGGGGAGAAAGAAAGAAAAAAAAAAGCTGCAAATCTACGCTGGGCCCAGTATTTGTCAGTACTTCGCATTCAAGCTTCTTTCTGAAACAACATCCACAATACTGTCAGGGGGAAAAAAGTCCAAATTGTCACTGCTTTATTTTCTTTTACAGTCCTTGGAGGGTGGCTCCAGGCACACCGGCGGCGCGGCTGCTGCTGACGCACTATTTTAATAACTCATGGGGGTCACGGCTGAGCCCAGCTTCCGCCTGCTTCTCCCTTCAGAGTCTCTCTTAGGGTCTGAGATCACGTGGCCTCCGCCCTAAGCTCCATTACTTACAGGGTGATGCCCCCAGCCTTACCTGTTCACCTGAAATTCGGCTTGGCTCCCTAAAGCTTTAGGGGTAGTGAGGGGTGCCCGCCCTGGAAAGCTGACCTGACCTGTCCTCCAGCCACTGACGAAGGAGCGGCGTCTTCAGTTACTAGGGAAGCAGCAGAAAACTCCTTCCAGGAGCCCACAGACCTCGCAGGCATGGGCTGCAAAGGCCAGGGGAGCCACCACGCTCGGAGCAAGCCAGGCAGCCAGGGCCCCGGGCAGCGAGCCCATGCCCACCAGTGCCCGCGGCACGTGCTCACAGCTGGGCAGAGCCAGCCAGGCGCCCCCGGCCAAATCCTGTCCGCAGCATCGTTCTTGGGATGGAATAGAGTTCAAGTGTGGTAAGTTAATCTATGGCCTATGATAGGGAAATCGTCATGCTAGAGCAGCCTTCTTTTTCTATTTAAATCCTTCTTCTTACAGTATTTTCATGTCAATCTTGACAGTGTTGAATTTTACCTGAACCCTATGACCCTGGAAAACAGCGTAGAGAAATCCCACACCTCACCCATTGTGTTACTGACCAAAGCAGCCTTAACTTTCCTTAGCTCGACTAAACCTTAGGCTGCTCCTTGGCCCTAGACACACGGCTTTGAAAACTGTTAACAGAGAAAATATGTTATCTGGCAGGTAAATCCAATCCACATTCCAGGAATGGGTCCATTTATGTAATAATTTACTGAATCATTCATTCATCCTTTTATTTCTTAGTATCTCTGGATACACTTTTTTAGGTGCCACGGGAATAGCAGAGAAGAATATTAGACTCTGTTATTGTGGCAAACTCTAGGAAAAGATAATGAATCAATAAATACACACACACATACTATAATGCTAGAGAATGATAAGTGTAAAGAAAAATATAGCTGTGCCAAAGCTCAGAGAGGTACATGCCAGGTGAGGCTGGTGAGGGGGAGTTTAAGATTTTAGGTAGGGTGCACAGGTGTCCCTGGGTAGAAGATATTGACTAGAGACTCAGTGAGAGGGAGTCAAACCTAAAACTAAAACAGTAAAATTAGAACCAGGGACAGCTGCAAAGTTATGGATTTCAGTAAAAAATTGCCAGTTCCTAAAGCTTTACAGGACCACTATTACTCTCCTACAAGGAGGGAAGAGAGGACTTACTTTTAGGCATACCATCTTTTCTTCTCGACGTATTAAACAACCAAGTTATCACAGAGTTAACCTGTGTAATCCAAGCCCTCACCCACCTTCTCTGTGGGATAGGTAGGATCCAACTTATTGAGTAGGGTCCTTTCTGCAAAATAATGACTTGTGGTCTCAAAAATCCCAGGAGTCCCAAGTCCTGTAATGAGGCACTGAATATTAAATTACACTTGAGAACCCTGGGTCCAGTTTAGACTGTGTAGTTGATTTCTCATGGTACAGCTATTTCCTTTCTCCAGTTTTCTGAAGAAAAAATGCCAGAAGTCCCTTGCAGCGTATCAAACCAAAGCTTTGGTTCTGATCCATGCCCTGCTCTGTTCAACATGGAGCAGTGATTCAGAAGAGGAAAGAGCAAGTCTCCTCCTTGCACGTCTGTGCCTGGGTCCCTTCCAAGGAGACGGGGCTCAGTCAGCAACGGGCTGAGCGTCAGAGGACTCTGGGCAGCACTCCCTGGGGTGCACGTGTGCATGTGTGTGCATGTTCAGCTGGGGCAGAGGAAAGCAGAGATAGCACGGGAAACAAGCTTTCTGGAAAAGAATTGAGACGGTTAATCACAGCAAGTAAGGAGTTCTCAACAGAATGCATCTTTGCTGGCAGAAGCAGAGAATGCATTTTAAGGCATCAGTGTGGTTAAGCAGCTCCCTGCAACTACGTCGGTTTAAGCTTACCTTTCCTTCTCTGTGTGACCAGTACCTGATAGAACTAGAACAAATCCAATTGCTAAAGCTGCCCCTGGGTGCCCTCCTGACAAGCCGTGGTGGTGGGTGTTCATGGGTGCTGCCCTCGCCCTCCTGTCTGATGAGAACAGAGCGGGCAGCCCGGGGCAGTGGGCTCACTGTGGGCTCACCTGCTTACATCACGGCAGACAGGACGCCTGCACGCAAACTTGGCGAAAGGAAATTACTCTTCTCTGACCCTATTTGCATAGACAAGACACGGACACGTGACACACACACTCACACACACTCACCCTATCTTGTAAGTGTTAAATTCTTGACCAGACATGGGTCTTAAGCTCAAGACATTAACGCAAGAATAAGAGATTGAACTCATGTGCTAGTCTGCCTTGGTATCCTAGTTATCAGTTTCTTAACCGCACTCTCCCACGTTCTCCGTACTTGGACATATTTAACACACTTAAAATAAATAAATCTTAAAATAAGCCTTCTTAATAGCATCATTTCCAATTTCACTTTCATTTCCTACTAATAGGTATAAATTAATAGATTTAAACATTCTTACTAAAACAATAATAATTTCAAGTTAATAAATAATTAAGATTTCCACGTTATACTTGATATTACGTTCAAATAATTTTTCTTTTGGCAGAGGTGTTTTCTCTCTCATATATTTTATTTTATATAGTGGCTTGATTAAAGATACATTTTAGTAAAAAATGTTAAAGAATTGGCTCTTGCGCATTAACTTTGGGCTTGCTGCCTGGAAGGTCAACCACTTGTAACGGAGAGTCAAGAATTAACAAATACTTATGGTTACTAAATCATTATATAGATGCCAATTATATTTCCAGTGGCAAAAATCAATACCTGAAATTACTGGAGCTACCTGGAGGGGTCTCACCACTGTTTATGGCTGCTCTAGACTCAGCCTCACCCCTTCCTGCTGTGATGGGGATTCTAGACCGGACCCTTGCCTGTGGCTTAGCCTCACCCCTGTGTTTGGTGCCGACTCCACCCTCCTCTGTTTAATACCCATGTGGGAAACCTGTGACTGACCTTGGTTCTGTACTCTCCTATCCCAGCACCTTCAACCCCCTCGATCCTGTTCAGCCCCTTAATTTTTATTAATGAAGGAAACTGTGTCCAGCTCTACCTCAATTACTCGATAGCATCCTGATGCTATAAAATATTAGAATTTCTGCAGACCCAGGAGGCAGTTTATGGGCTGTTTAAGGCAACTGACCTCCTTTGCACAAACAAATAAATGCTTTCTCTCTTTGAAACCCCCAAGTCTCCGGAATTGGCCTTTAAGGTGCATTAGGAAGAAAGACCCTGCTTTTGCTCAGGTTCACACTAACGGAATAGCATTCATTAGTTTCACCTCCTTTTGACCTCTAAATCCCCACCCCACCCCCTTGGCGCCACATAAAACATCTAAAAATTAAAGTTCTTCATTCAAAATAGCAGAGTTAGAAAAGGTTGGCGTTTCAGGGATGGAAAGGCCTCTCTGCTTCCCAAATATTGCCCTCCCTGCTCCCCATCTAGCTGGAAGATGCCCACAATTCCCCAGTGAGAAAGCCACCCCCTCAGCTTATTTAAAATGCACATACCCATATTTAAATGAAAATAACCCATACAAAGGATAATACAAATATTGTTCATTTATTTACAGTAGGTAATTTAAGTCTTTTCATTTACTCATACCTTAGTGAGAGTGAGTCCCTCAGAGCCTTTCCTAAAAGCTGGCTTTTTATTTTTATTTTTATTTATTTATTTATTTTTTTGTATTTGCTTACAAAAATGTTATTTATATATATATATATACATATATTTTAAGAGGTGCTTAGATTACCTAAAATATTACACGGAACCCACTGGGATTCCCATGTTGCCCACCTCCCACACCTCCCACCACATCCCACACAAACATCTCCCACAGTGTGGCCCACCACCCTCAATGAACTTACACATCCTGGAGCCTTGCCACCAACCATAGACCACAGTTCACACTGTAGACCACACTCTCTCCCACTCAGTTCTGAGTGGTGTGTGCTGATTTAAAATGGCCTACATCCATTGCCACAACAGTACTCAGGACAACCTCCAACTCCCAAAGAAGCCCCTGTATTTCAACTGCTCATCCCCTCCCTACCCAAAAACTGTAAAAGCTGGCTTTTTAGAAAAGAGAAAATAGCCACTGGTCAATGGGAGGATGGACACAGGCTGTGGGTCTCCTGGACCATTTCCCAGCCCTGGAGACAGGGGCTTTCTCCCTGCACCTTCAGAGATACCCCCTGTGCATTCAACTGAATTCTAGTGTTCAAACTTGAAGTCAATATGCCCACTAAATTTCTTGGGATCCAGAAGAAAAAATATTTGAGAAGAAAGTAAAAGAAGGACAGTTTTCCTTATTTATTCCCAGGAGGAAAAAGGGACAATTTAGAGTAAAATGTACCAAGATTGCAAAAGAACATTAATATGGCGTATAATGTTTTTTCTGAGCTATCTCTTTTTCTAAATTCTTGCTTATATTCTTTGAAGTTGACTCACGAAACTGCTTTAATAATTAAAACCTTGTGTTCCTTTTTTGTCAGTATTTGAAGACTATAATGAGGTTCCCATAAGAATTTTTAAATGAGGGAAATGATTCCTCCAAATTTCACCCTGATATCATCTGAAAAAGTATGTACCAGCCTAAACAACCATTTGTAAATAGATAGGTCAAGGATTTCTTTTCCAATTAAACACTGGGGCTTAGCTCTATGCAAAGCTGGAATGAGTGAACATGTTAGCAATTGGATTAGTTAGTGCTATTAACACACCTAAAAAAAAAAAACAAAGAGGTACAGGACAGAAAGAGATCCTTAAAGAACATGAGGACAGATACAGAATTGCCCAAAATTATGCAGGGACTGCAAAGCTGCTCCTAGAGTGGGAGGGTCCCTCAAACTCTCCCAAGACCCTTTTCTTAAGGCCCACTCAGAACCTGATTCCTGACTTTTATCTTCACACACCCAAGCAGCAGCCTTATAATGATTTGGCTTCTCAGGAAGCTGGTTCCAGGGAGAGAACCATGTGGACTTCTACACTTATTCTGCTGATAGTTATTGCCTATTTTAAATTAATCAGTTCACATCCGGGCATCTTCAGGCTCCTAGGAATGTTATTTTTCAGGGACCGGCTCTCAGGGTGTTGATAATTGAATCTGACTGCAGTGACCTGCCCAGGTCTGGTGCCCTTCCTGCTCGTACAGACCCATACTTTAGGAGAGGGAAAGAGGGAAACTGAGGAGGTGGTGGGGGGAGAGAGAGAGAGAGAGAGAGAGAGAGAGAGAAACAGAGGGAGAGAGAAAGAGGCAGGAAAACCCAGAAAGGCAGATACAGACATAGACAGACAGAGTAAGAGGGAAAAACAGGGAGAGAGACAAAGGAACAGAGAGATGGACAGAGGAAATCAGAAGGAGGGAAAGAGAGAGAGAGAGGTTTTAGGGAAATTACTGATGACCCACAGTCACTCCTGGGACCATGGCCCTGAGACCACCTGACAGCAGCGTCCTAAAGAAGAGCCAGCGTTCTGGGGCCACTGGTCTTCCAGAGCCCTGGGAGCTGCAGGCAAAGGGGCCATCGGTGGTCTTGGGGCACTGAGGCCGTTCTCTGCCCCAGTAGAGACTTCTTTGCTGATGACAAGTTTAGTTGAAGAGCCGGAAGAGACCAGTGTCTGTACCATTTCCTCTAATGGAGCCCACTGAACGTTAGGGAGAGTCCCTGAGGAAGAGTGAGGGGAGAACTTGGTGACGCCACCCCACAGGGTAGAGTCCCTAAGGGAACACAGAGCCCGGAGAGCCACATGCCTCTGTTCCCATCCCTGGTGACGAGACCAACTCCAGTCCTTGCCTTACAGAAAAAGGGGGTGTAGATCACTTATCCTGTTGAATAGTTTTAAATAACAAAAGTGAAAATCCAAATTACAGGAGAAGGATCCTGCCTTCCTGCTCTTTGGGGTAGTGTGGCTGCACTGTCCACTGAAATCCTGCTTCTCTGACCTCATTCTGCTGAGTACTGGCTGACATCACATTTCTAAAATACCCTCCTTGAAATGTCAGAATAAAACAGTGAGAATCTCACTCGCCTGCTCGTGAGAAATCACACATACATATTAGGATTTCTCTCTGATCTGGCTAAGAATATCACCATATGATGTGGTGTCTATTGTATATTAACCCTGTGTGCCCCCACTTCACTCCACCTCCCCAATTTCAGATTCAGATTTGACCTGTTTATTCTGTTTGCCTTTTGGGTACACTCTCTCAAATTTGTTTTGGAAAGACATAATTGAATTGGGGACAATCGCAAAATCTTTGGAAGCCATGAGTCAACCCCTAACATACATGAAGGGCTTATATGAAATCAGGTTCGTGCATTTCCTAAAGCCTACAGGACTAGACAAGCACTGTCACACAGCGAGGTGAGAGGACATGCAGAGCTGGGAGGGGTGTGCCCTGCCCTCTGGGCAAATGGGGCAGGCCCACCTCGCCCTGTGGACATGCCTGTCCACCTCCCATAGGACTCATGGGCCAGCCTGGGGCATGGCCAGGAGGCCACACACCCTGTGATGAGCTTATCTCAGGACACCAGTGACATGTGACACCACGGGACAGCTTGTTCAGCCACCAAGGAGCACTGTCTTCCCAGCTCAGTAGTCTCTCTTGGCTTTATGGGCAACCCCTAGGACAGGTTCTGTTATCAGGCCCTGGAATTCTGCCTCTTCTTTGACAGAGGCACCCCCCAGTATGGCAACAATGCCTCAAAAAACCTGCTCAAAAACCCACTTTTGGGTCAACAAGGCCACTGGCTACTGATACTGGATGTTTGGATGAGATAGTTTATAAGGACTCTTCTGTCCAGAACATAATATGAAGTAGTAAGAGCATGATCACCATCTGTGGACCAGAACTTCCTCCAGATATCTGAGAGTCAGTTTTAACCCAAGGCTGGGTTCCTGTCTACAGTTTCAGCATGCCCTGCCTCATTGGGTTTACTGGTAGAAAAGTGCTCATTGCTGGCGAATGTGGGGAGGAAGGCTACTAAATGGGTCAGTTCCTTGCTCCATCTCCAGTCCCAAGAACAGTTCCTGATATATGGCACATACTTTAAAGTGTTTGTTGAATGAATAAATGATTGAGATTGACAACTTTCCACTGACCTCTGGATGCAAAAATGGTTGTCACAGAAGAGTGACGACCTTCCTAATACACTTGGGACAACATTGTGCCGCTCTTGCCTCCTGGAGCCTGACAAAAAGAGGAAACCCAATACATATGTCTTTATACTTGAAACAAAAATCTTTACAACTTTCTCCACAAATGCTTCTGATGAAACAATGTTATTCACTACAAAGCTATATAAAATTATACCCTCAGGAATAGTGAATTTGGCTTATGAAAAAGAAAAGAATACAGAAGTCATGCTGCATGCCTCTGAATAGAAAAGTCTAAAGGGAAGAACTCTCTAGAGAGTTACAGGGTTTGGTGCTGACAATTTTATAACCGATGAAGGAGGAGGACGCAATTTTATCTTCAAGCGCTGAGATATTATTGAGTTATTGTGAGTAGTAAAATACCCACAATAACTCAATAATTGATGGGAATAGCCACAGAAAAATTTTGAGAGTGAGATTTAGGAAAAGGAAGTAGTAGGTGACTTGACTGTGGCAGTTTGATATTATTTATGAATTCCAAAAAGAGATATTGATTATATTTGTGAACTGGCCTGTTCCTCTGGGCATGATTACCTTTTTGTTGATTTAAATTCAAAGACTTTACATTTACTTGATTAAATCAAGATTAGGGCTTTGATTCGACAAGTCCTCACACTCACACCTTGGTGGGCTGGATAAACGGATGCTCCATCAAGAACACAGAAGCAGAGACTCAAGAAGAGAGAGCGAGCTACGTCGACACAGAACAGGATTTTGACCCTGCGGCCCTGGGAGAGATGAGCCATTTGCCTGATAGTTTGCAGTGAAGAGAACAGAGCAGCTGAGCCCTGTGCCAGCCCACAGCTGAGATCGGAAGAAGCTGGAACACGGAGCCTTAAGAGAAAGGGGAAGGCTGAGCCCTCGCAGATGTCGCCCACCAACTTGCGGCAACACGTGGTAACAGACTCTGGGTGAGAAAGTACCTCCTATGGTACCTTGAGTTGGACTCTTTAGGGCCTTGTAACTGTGAGCTTCTACCCCAAATATATACCCTTTATAAAAACCAACAGGTTTCTTGTACTTTGCATCAGAAAAGTACCAGACTAAGACAGTGACATTCTGATTACGCATGTTTAAGTTAATATAGGTATTTACAAAATGAACGGCTCTAGGGGGCGGGTGTGGCCTAAATGGTTGGGTGTCCGTTTGCCATATGGAGGGACCTGGGTTCGATCCCCGGGACCTCCCGGTAAAATAAAAAATATATATAGAAGGCGCATGGGCTGCCAGGCTCTGTGTGTCGCTGAGCCGCCAGGCCCTGGGAGCCATGCAGCAGGGTGATGACATAACAGGAGATAGACGCAGGGAAGAGTCAAGACGAGATGCTCCGAAAGCTCTGAAAGCCAGGAACCGAGGTGGTGCAGGTGGCAGAACACCTCTCTCCTACATCGGAGGTCTCCAGGATCGAATCCTGTTGAGGACTGGAGGAGGAAGATAGGAAGAGATGGCAGGAAACAGACACAGAGAATTGCCCAACAAATGGACACAAAACATCAAATGGGGAATGGGGGGGGGGATTTAAAATGGATAAAGTAAATAAATAAATCTTTAAAAAAAAAATGAATGGCTGTAAACTTACATTTTGCAACCCAAGAAAAGGAGTTAAAAATAATCACTGGATGCCTTCTGAAGACTTTACCCTAATATTTTCTCTATACATGCTGAAAACAATTTGATGGTTTCTCAAAAAGTTAAACACAGAATTACCATATGACCCAGCAATTCCACTCCTAGGTTTACACTCAAAAAAATTGAAAATGGGGACTCAAACTAATACTTGTACACCAATGTTTATAGCAGCATTATTTACAATAGCTAAAGGTGGAAGCAACCCAAGGTCCATCAACAGATGAATGAATAAACAAAACATAGAATATACATATACTGGAATATTATTCAGCTGTAAAAAGGAATGAAGTTCTGATACATGCAACACCATGGGTGAACCTTGAAGATACCATGTTAGGTGAAAGACGTTCATACATGAAAAGATAAATATATGATTCTACTTTTATTTGAAATATATAGAATAAACAACCCATAGAGAGAGAAAGTAGGTGTTACCAGGAACTTTGGGGAGGAAGTACTGGACAATTATTGCTTAATAAGAGGAATCAGCAAGGGTGAGAAGACAAAGCAGTTAGGACTTTGTATCTGAATCTTCTTTGTCGGGTTATTTTAAATTCCTCTTCTTTGTTAGCCTGCTCAGCTTTCACAAGTTTGCTTAGGAAATGGTTTTCCAATGGCTTTCCTTTCCTTTCCCACCACTTTGCTTAAATACAGGCCCTCATAAATCCCTTCTAGACAATTCCAGCTTCTTCCTGGTTTAATCCTCCTTGGGCTTTTTTTTTTTTTTTTTTTTTTTTTTAATGTAGAGCACATATCACTTTTCTATTTTAAAAAAAACAACAACCACAAATGGCCCCACATTTCCTACAGGAAACTACAAATACGTTTTCAGGATATACAAGGCCTTTTCTAATCTGTCTTCAAACTTACTGCTCCAGTCTCAGAACTGGCTTCTGCAGGAGAAGCTCCATAATTTGTGGGGCCCAGTGAAAAATGTTATGTGAGGTCCCTTGTTCAAAAACTTTTAAGGATTTCAAGGTAGTGAGAGCAGAGCAGTACACCAAGTGTGTGTCCCTCCCAAACATAGGGTCCTGGGGGACTGCCCTGGCTGCAGTCCCACCCTTTTCTTCCATATTCCAAATTCACTGCTCCGATTCTAACGAATGTTTAGTCCGTATTCCTTTCTTAAAATTTTTATATGAAATAATTTCAAACTCACAGGAAAGTTGCAAAAATAATTCTAAACCCATACTGAGAACCCCAACAATCCCACGCCCAGATACCTGGATCCATCAATTTTAACATTTTGCCACATTTGCTGTATCAGTCAATCTATCTCCTAAACAGTTAGCCAGCATTTTTACCACACCATCATTCCATGCTGCCCCATCTTTGATTTGCAATATTCTTAGTCCAATATGCCTTTCCTCAGCCCCACTGAGCACTGTGGGTCACTTTTTCTGGGAAGCCTTGTATACCATTCTTCTCCACCCCAGACCTAAATTAGTGCCTCATTTTTCACTCAAAAAGAATCTTGTGCTTGCTTTTGTTCTAGCACTCAGCACACCTGTCCTTGGTCTCTGGTCTCTTCACATGTTTGTCTCCCTACCAAATTCAGCATAGGAACCATGTCTTATTCATTTGCATAATCTTAGGATCCAATGAAGTGTTAGCATACAGTGGATATTCGATAAACATGTATTGTTATTGTAAATAGCTAACATATAATAGTAAATAATAATAATTATCATTTTTATAGCTGGCGGATATTGAGTACTTATGTGCCAGCTGCTGTTCAAAGTATTTTGCACATAATAATCCACTTAATCCTCACCACAGCCCTACTGTACCAACTCTGTTACTGCCTCCCCCACATAATATACAGCTTCCCATTTCGGAGCGATCCAGCTTACTTTCAACTGCCAATCTGGATATTTGCTCCTGAGGGCTAGTACTGGAAGCCCAGGTAACTAACAGGCCTTGGCAGCATCCCTCAACCAGTGATTATATAAACTGGTATATAAATACCCCAGCTCCCTCACCTCTTGGGTGAGATAATTCTGAAGCATATATTTTATATCTTTCCCTACTGTTTGCCATGGAATTAAACTCCAGTCATCCACAGTGGCAACTGGCTTAAAAACAATGTTTTGTTTTGCTCTGTTTTGTTTTTCAGCTGCCTCTCCCACCCTGTATTACCGCCACACTTCCCTTCCAATGTTGAAGGCCCATCCCAAATAAAGCCACTTGCGCTGGGATCCTCTGCCTAGGGTCTTATTCTAGGGAATTCAAACTAAGAGAGTTAATATTGGAGTTAAGGAAATGTGAGACACAGAAAGGCTAACTAATAGCCTTGTGAGACTAAATTAGTGATGAAGGAAATGAATGTATGAGAGGTTATTGAATAGAATGTTGGAAGATATAAAGTTGTTATCCAAGTCTATAAAAAACATAAGTTGCAATGAAAAAAAATGAATTTGGATTTGTTTTCTACATTTCTGAAAATACTTGAGTATGTGTTACCCCACCTATGGTTTTAAAAGATATAATTTAGAAAAAATTGATAGCATTGGTAATGAACAGGTGAAACTGTCTCAAGAGGAAAATTAGGCTGAAAAAAAAATAGGTTCAAGAATAGTTTCCATAAGTTTATGGATTAATTTATCCTCCCCTCCCCCCCTAAAAAAAAAAGGATTCAAGGAGGCTAGAGCTATTAGGAATGGAACTTTAACTTGTCAAAACTATCATTAGGGAAGACCCACAAAGTATGGTTGTTTAGGACATAGGAATGTTGAAGGCCCATCCCAAACAAATTGAATTGGATCATTTCCCCCTAAAGACTTGTTCAAGTACTAACCCCTGTTCCGGTGGTTGTGAATTCATTTGTCAAAAAGGTCTTTGAAGATGTTTCTGGTTAAGGTGAGGCCAAACTGATTCAGGCTGGGCCTTAATCCAATATAACTAGTGTGGAAGTTTGAGATTATTTGTGAATCCCAAAAAGAGAAAGATTAAGTTTGTAAACTAGTCAATTCCTCTGGGTGTGATTCCCTTGACTGTATTAAATTCAGTTGAGGGGCCTTTAATTAGATTCCTTGATAAGATTGCTTTAGGGCTTTGGATAGGACTACTTCAGTAAGGCGTGGCTCAGGTTGAGACCCGTGCACTTGCTGGGTCTGATATAAATGAACTCACAGGGACAGACAGACACAGGAAGAGAGAGCTCTGTCATCTTTGATCCTGCCATGTGACAGAAAGGAGAAGGCTCAAACAGCTGAGGCCCTAGGAAGAGAGATGAGCCATTTGCCTGATAGCTTGCAGCTGAAATTGGAAAGAGAGTGGAACAGCTGAGACTGATATAGGAGGTCTGGAAATAGTCCTATGCCAGCTTGCAGGTGAAATCAGGAAGACAGTGGAGCAGCTGGGCCTGAGAGAGGAAGGCAGGAGGGAAAGGAGAGACCAGGCAGAGATCGCCCACCGTCTTCCTTCAACACGTGGCAGCTGACCAGTGAGAACGTGCCTCTTAGGGTTGGACTTTTCATGGCCCGAGAACTGTAAGCTTTTACCCAAATAAACCCTCTTTATAAAAGCCAACACATGCTCTGGTATTTTGCATCGGCAGCCCTTTGGCAAACTAATATAACTGGAGACCTCAAAGCAGAGTAATCTGGACACAGGAGTAGAGAGATGGAAAGAGTCATGGCCATGGCACAGAGGCAGGGGTTGAGTTATGGATTTTTGGCAAGGCACCACCAGAAGGCTACAGACTTCAGAGAAAGCATGACCTCCCAACACCTTGATTTGGAACCTCTAGCCCCCAGACTTTGAGGTAATAAATCCCTGATGTTTAAGCCAGCCACTTTGCTACAAGCAGCCCTGGCAAACTAAGACAGAATAGGTCTACCCTGGTCTCAGTAAGTCTGGTGGTTCTTATGTTCCAAAATATGCATGACTGCCACAGAAAGAGAAAGATCATCAGCTGCTTTATGGATAGTGTGAAAAAGGAGAGAATGTAGAAATCGAAGGAGATCATCAACGACAAACAAGGACGGATGTCGTCTGGAGTTTTCAGGCCATTCTCATCTTCATGTGGTTGTTTGGAATTTTCTAGTACTCCTCAGTAAAGGCATTTATAATGGAAATAGCAAAAAAAAAGTATGGAACTCATTACTATACCCAAAGCTCCGAAGATAAGAATAGAGGTTGGCAGCTCCAACACATTTAGAAAATCTTGTTCTCGCTTTAACAATTAATTTAATAATGCTTTAATAACTTGTGGAAATGGAAGACAGGTCAAAGGGTCTCATAAAGCTAAGGTAACCCATCAGCAGTGTGGCTCTCGCTCACACTGGCAGTCCCCAGGAGAGGGGCTGAGCCAACAGGACTGCCAGCTTCAATGTGGCACCGACGCATTTCCTGCTGGCCGTGGCGGCTTTGCCCAGGAGGCCACTGAGGAGTCAGTAGGAATCGCTAACTTGAACAGAGTCTGCTTTGGGGAAGAACAGATTTAATAAAAGACCCCCCAATAGTGTTATCCTATTCCACTAAATGGGATCGCATTTATCAATAGGAGCCATATCTGGGAAAGCGCTGAGGTAACACGACTGCCTCAGCAAAAGAGGCTAAATTGATGACTGAACAATTATCCACTGGCCGGTGGACAGTGCACATCTCCCGCCAGAGGCACAGCGGGGTCCTCACGAGCTGGTAGGGGGTGGGATCTCGTGCCCAGGCGGAGGGCTTCCCTGTGCTGGGTCTGGCGGGATCTCGTGCCCAGGTTGCTGTGTGCTAGGTCAAGCCTGTACCCTGAGAGCTGTGGCCCCATCCTGACCCAAGGCCTGGCACTCAGCTCTCTTCATTCCCACGATGAGGCGTTTCTCCCCACTCTGTTCTCACGTGAGTCTAGATCAAACACGCATGTGTTTAGCTTTCTCTTACAGACTAACTTTCATTAATTATTTTGAGATATTTCACATGAAATGTATCAACGCCACCTTTTGAAAGAACAAAATTTGATGCACATGTATGTGGGATACAGAATTTAGTGAAGCCTTTAAAATGTCAACGTGTTTTTTTAAATAATGAGCTCATTCACACAAGTAAATCACGGCTTATAGAGGCAACCTCCTATTTATGAAATGGGGGAAAAAATGTTAACGGGAAAAGTTTAAGTTCAATGTCGTAAAGCATAGTGACCTGACATATTTTGGCATTATTTTTCCTTTAATCCAGCTCTTTCTTTCTCCCCTTCCATCCTGCCTCCCTCTCTCTCCCTTTCTCCCTCTTTTTTTCCTTCCTTTCTTCCTCTCTTCCTTCCTTATTTCCTTCCTTCCATCCATCTTTCCCAATTTTTTTTCTCAGAACAATGAAAAGTTATATAACATAACATATTTACAACCACCACATACTAATTTTTTGTTTTTCATTTAATTGATAAAAGTCTGTCTGACAAGAGGAAAATGTGTCATGCTTACATTTTTCATACAGTTTGGCTTCTGCTGTCTTTGTAGGATGTCTTGGTCTGTCTAATTATACCTATTGACTGAGAATTCTAATACGTTTTTCCATGATGAATGTTCTTTTTTGATCATTGGAGGATATATTTTAAAAAGAGAAGCCCTGCTTCAAACCAAATAATTACCCAGAATAAATACACATTATTTTAATTTTTAGTTGGTTGCAAATTACAAAATCTTAACAATAACTTTCATCTTTATAGAACATTCTTTTTGTTTTAAAAGAGAGATCCATTGCTGAGGAAGACATCCTGACTTTATGACATATCATCTTTAGCCAAAGAATAAAGGAAATTAAATAGGAAATGAAATTTTCTTTGTTACGTAATAACCACAAGACAGGTAATTTGAGTGAAAGGAAAACTCAAAATCAGTAATTAATTATCATAGACTAAAACAGAAATATGGTATATAAGGCAAATCCTGGGTTTTAGACTATTGTGCCAGGAACAAGGGAAACTTTCACTGGGAGCCCAGCCGCACAACCAAGTAGACAGGGAGAATGAATTCCATCACATATGCAGAGTGGTGATAGCTACATTGTCAGCCCATCTGCTACTGACCAGCTCTAGGAACCAAGCCAGCTCCCTCAACTGGCCATGGGTCACACATGCCCAATGGCTTGTCTTCTTGTGGGGTCAAGATTGCACGATTCTACGACACTAATGGCTCTGATGTTGATTGTCTGTGTTTCTTTGGGGTGGGTCAGGAGGCAGTTGGAGGGGTGGGAAACTCTTCTTTATATTTTATATTTCCTTCTAACGTGCATTTAAGTGCCCTGAAGGAGTCATGAAATTATGAGTGTCAGAAGAAGGTGCGTCACAAATGAAACTGATGTTTCAAGTTATTACTTATTTCAAGCCAGATTTTAACAATATTGGTTAAATATAACTGAGAAATTTTGAGGATATATAAAACAGGCCACTGATGATTGACCATTGATTCTGAACATTTTAACACTCAAAGAATTATAAAAAGGTTTTAAAAGTCTATTCATTTAAACTGTCTAGATATCACAAAGCCACATTACCATAGGATCCAGCTAATCTGTTTGTAAGACTTTACAAGCACAAGCCTAAAATAAAAATTCAACTTCTTCTTTATTATCAAGTTTTAAGTCTTATATTCTTATGTGAGTTCTAAATTACTAATCACACTCCTAGAATCACCTTCGTTCTAAAAGTTCAAAGAGAGGTCACCTCTTATTTGTTCTCACAGCACTCCAGTAGAATGGTGAGCTCAGTGGTTTGTACTTGCTGCTGCTGATTGGGTGTGGCCTGTATCAGAGCCAAGCTCCACCAATGCCCATTCAGTCTCCGCACAGCCTTCTGCAGTCTCCATCACAGGCTTGCAGAGATTCCTCAAATGCCTCTACAGTCACCCAAAGGAAACGTGAAAACCAAACACTTGTACATCGCTCTACACAAGTAACCCTAAACTGGTAGCTCTAGAATGGGTATAAAAATAGAATAGTCACCATATCCCATTAGATGCAGTTCTTATTTATACCAATCTGGAAAATGGGAGAACAAATTGAAACTTGGGTACAAATGTACTTACAAAGATTTGGGAACACATAATTTGGAAGAAAATCTAACCATTTTCATTCTAGGCAAATAATAAAGCAAGCATGGTTTTACCCTTCTTGAATAAATGACAAGGCTAAGTACTGAGCCAAGTAGAAATTGTCTTTCAGCCTAGCACTTGCATGCTGGTGTCAGCATAAACACTGAGACACCATGTCGACCAGACGGAAAACACTCACAGAGCCCAGGAAAGAGGAGAGATGAAGGGAACAAGCATTTTGATCTCTGGTGCGAGGAATCAGCAAACCTCTCATCCTGAGAGACATCATTACATCAGCAGTAGCACAAGAGTTCTGGACAATCTAGTTTGTTTCAAGACTTTCCCCTTTTAAACTCTTGCATCATCCATTCCCCACTCCCCACTCTTCCCCCTCCCCTTCTCCGGGGCATCTTTACTTCTTCCTCCCAGAAGCTATCCACTCTTGCACTCTTTCTTTTTTAAAAAAAGTTTTTATAATAGTAGCATGCATATAACTCAAAATTTTCCTATTTCAAACACTTGTAAGTGTATAATTCACAATATTTCCCTACTATCACTATCATCCATTACTCCAATTTTTTCATTACCTCAAACAGAAACTCTGCACCTCTTAAGCTATACCAGCTCCTGGTAACATGTAACCTACCATCTGACTCTATAAATTTGTCTATTCTAGGTATTTCATGTAAGTGAGATCATAATATATTTGTCCTTTTGCAATTGACTTATTTCACTGAACATTGTGTCTTCAAGGTTCAACCATGTTGTAGCACACAACAGAACTTCCCTTCCTCCTTCCTTCAGACACGTATCAGCATGTATTAGGTAACAAGCACGAGTGTAGACTTTGCAGGTACAGACACTAAGGCTAGGCCCTGCCTTCCCTGCTTTGTCTCAGCCGTTTGTTTTTTCACATATCTTCCACTTGTTTTCCCCTGTTTCTTTCTTTATCTTATATATGAGTTTTCTGAAAACACAGGGCAAAGGGGTGAGCTAATTACATCCGTTCCCAGCAGAGAAGGAAATAGAACATGTGGAAGGCAGAGAGGGGATAAGAAGGAAAGAAGTTAAGGCAGTGGGAAGTGCTGCAATGAGATTCATGTCATGTGGCCAACTCCCAGGCTGGGGATGGGGACAGGGTCCTGGGGCCACATCAGGGGGCCACTTCCATTGGCTGCGTCCACTCTTCACACCTGGCAGTTGTATCAGCCAGGCTGGGTCTTACAGAAGCTGTTAGGACAAAAGTAAACGGCCCAAGGTTCAGAGAACTTGCAAGCAGGTTCTTCAGGGGAAGCATGAAAGAAGAAGACTGTCATTGCAGTTTAATGACTTAATCTCTGTGAAAAACGAATTACAAGAAACGACTGTTACTCATCTCTTCCCTGGCATTCCTTCCCCTCTGCTTACTTAATTTCCTTCCTACTGATATCAGCACTCAATTTTCAGCAATAAGTCATTTCAAAATTCTCAAGAAAATTGAAGAGAGAGGGAGGGGGGGAGGAAGGAAGGAAGCAGGGGAGGAAGGGAGGAAAGATGAAAGGAAGGGAGGGAGGGAGAGAGGGAAGGGAAGGAGGGAGGGAGGGAGTGAGTAAGGAAGGAAAACAAAGGACCTTGCTAATGACCCAGGTAATCCTCATTGTTATTCACCAAATACGAGGACACCTGGAACTGGCAAGTGACTGTAAATGGTTTTAGTCTCTTTAATGAAATATTGTTTTCATCCTATTATAGGTAACCTGCTCAGTGGAGCCTTACGCCCAAGATCAGGTGCTAGCCTAAGTGGCTACTATTAGAACTATTGATTCTTCCCAGTAGTTCACTACAAATCAGTCCATACTAAATTGGGTGAAAGAGAATATAATTATAGGAAATTGTTGTTGGAATTGACCCAAGAGATCATTCTATTCCAACCTCAACCCTCTGCTTGAATATCTCCAGAATTGACCATCTCAATATTTATTGGCTTCAAGTCCCAAGAACCTCCTCTGTCTTCTATCCATGAACTAATCTCCTAAGAGGTGATCTTTTTTCCTCTCAGAGATGATTCCTCATTTCTGGTTTACTGTAGTATTATATAAGATAGTATCCAATTCAAGTATTTTAGCATTAAAGAGAATTATGGGACTGAGTGGATCTATTTCAGGAAGGAGGTAATAATAAGCAACTAAATACCATTTATTGGCTGTTAGAGTTACCATTGAGCTCTATCCTTAGAGGCTAAGAAATTCAAAGGATTCTCTGTCCCTGCCATGAGTTTACCATGAGGAATAGGACACAAGCATACTTAAGTAGTATCTTAGCAAGCTTTATTTTCCATGAAAATGAATAAATCAACATGTACTAAAATGTAGTATATTTTGTGAAGTATATCTGAAGTATAGATACCCGAAGAATTCCCAGATATTAATTCCATTGTTAATTTATGACAAAACATTGACTGACTTTTGTTCAGCAGGGGTGTGATGGCAGGACACTGAAGGAGAAAGGAGCCCTGTGAATCTGTCTTCACATCCACTGCTCGCACAGCTGTGAGGAAGGCTGCCATGCTCTGCAGAAGCTCGTGGCTTTGTCAGACAGAGCAGACAGCCCAGGCCAAGCCACCCCCTGCAAAAATGGGCTGGAGAGGATCTGTCTCTTCAGATCCAACCATTCTCATGCTTGAACCTCCCAAAGCTTTCCTAAATACTTTGTGAAATCTTTAGGTAAAAGTATTTTATGAAAAAATCCCTCATAATCTGAAAGTCATTTTCTATCC